>JAUMJL010001438.1:0-107425 GCA_033558185.1 Dromococcyx pavoninus | reverse complement strand
GGGCGGCGCTGCCCGGGCCGTGCCTCTGGGGGCCGGGGCGAGGCCGCCGCTGTGGCCCTACCTGCGGCGGGAGGCGTCTCCTTCCCCACACCGTCACCGCCTCTGCTCAGCTCGCGGGGCTTAACCCTCCCCTCCACATCCGGGAGGGAAGCGGGAGAGAAAGGGGCGGGGGGAAGGCGGTGACAGGGCGGGGGGGGGGGGGGCGGAGAGAATGCGGTGACAGGGCCTGAGGGGAGGGGGAGAGGAGGAGGGGGGAGAGGAGGAGGAGGAGGAGGAGGAAGGGGAGGAGGTGCGAGGAGAGAGGGAGGAGGAGGTGCTGGAGTCGCCCCCACCCGCGGGAGCAGCAGCAGCAGCAGCAGCAGCAGCAGCAGCGAGGCGGGGAGAGGAGAGGAGGAAGGAAGGAAGGAAGGAAGGAAGGAAGGAGCGAGCTGCTGCTGGAGGTGGAGGTGGTGGTGGTGGTGCTGCAGCCGCGGGCAGAGCCTCCCCCTCCCGCCGAGCCGGGCGGGGAGGGCTCCGAGGCCGAGATGTCTCAAGAGAGGCCCAAGTTCTACAGGCAGGAGCTGAACAAAACGGTGTGGGAGGTGCCCGAGCGCTACCAGAACCTCTCCCCGGTCGGGTCTGGGGCCTACGGCTCTGTCTGGTGAGTGGGCGGAGGGGTGGGGGGTGCAGGGGGGTGCATAGGGGGGGGGGGCAGGGGGTTGTGTGGGGTTGCAGGGGGGTGTGAGGGTGCAGGGGTTTGTGGGGGAATGTGGAGCTGGTGTAGGGGAGACGGGAGTTTGTGAGGTGTTGCAGGGGGTAGGAGGGTGCAGGGGTTGCATGGGGTTGCAGGAGGGTGGGATTGGTGCAGGGGTTTGTGGGGGAGTGCAAGGGGAACGGGGGTTTGTGTGAGTGTGCAGGGGAGTGCGGGTGGTTTGGGGAGGGGGGGTTGTGTGGAGAGTGAGGGGACTGAGATATGTGTGAGATTGCAGGGGGGTTGCGTCAGGGCTCTGCTCACCCCTTCGGCCCCTTCTCCCCATGGAAACCTGCACCGCAGGAAGGCAGGCTCCTCCGGGGCTCCTCTCCCCCGGCTTTGTACCAGTCTCCTGCAAGAAACGCTTTTCCACCCGATTTAAGAGCTGTGCTGTCTGGAAGCCACAGCCTGGGCTTTGGAATGCGTCGGGGATTGCACCACATGGCAGGTGGCACTAAAAACATTTTTGCAGGGGAAGATAATCGTGTCCCAACCCCCCCCCCCTCCCCCCCCGCGAGTGATCTCATGTGGACATATTTCACCGTGCCTTCCTGCAGTTGGGAGGTGGAGGCGGAGAGCGGTGGAGGCTGGCAAGGCCCCCGGAGCTGGCTGTGCAGAGCGAAGGGCCTGGCAGCTCCTGTCCCGGTTTCTTTCTGGACCTGGAGGATGGATTGTATTTAAAGCAATTATGTTTTTAACTGGAATCTGTTAATAGGCAGGGAGAGAAGAGAGCTGGTTTGGCATCCCTGACTTGTAATAGTGGGTTTACAAGTGTCGATATTTTCTTGGCAATAGTAGATCAACATAGGAAAACTTGTTTTATTGCTGTAGAACGACAGATAGACTGCAGTCGGGCAGTCCTGAGTAAAGTCCTGCTCTGAGACCTGCAAAAATACAGAGAGCTTGAAGATAAGAGCTTAGTTTTTAATGCTGACCTAATAGGAACAAAACATAAAAGAGGTTACACATGCGGAATACAGTGCTTCCTTAATTTGTAGTTTCTCTGCTGAAGTACATTGGATCATTAAACATAAATTAACTGGGCCACATACATTGCTTAATCTTAAAGACAAGGTTGTGTTTGAATCAGTTTGAGCAGTCGTGTAGAGCTGTATGAAGGTGTTCATGGATTCATCTGTCCTTTTAAGAAATGCCTTCCATGTGAAATGCCTTCCAGTTCTTATTCTCCTCTTTGGCTCTGTCAAAATGTGAGCAGAATTGTCAAATATGGGTCATAAAACGATTGCACATCTGCTCTACTGCTGCATTTGAGTAGGCAAACGTATTTTTTCATTAACATAATATGCAAATTTAGATCACGACTATCATTTGTGTTCTGTCATGAGGGATGCATACTGCGCTCTGCTAGAAAAGGAAAGGAGTTGCTTTGCATGTGCTGCAGTTTTAAAGAAATAAAGTTCTCCGCTATTCTTAAACTATTGTTATGAAATTGTTAATAAGTTGAGCTTAAATAGCATGCATTTCTTAAACCACTGTGCCTCAAGTGTGCAAATGCCTATATTTCATAAAAGACAAAAGCTGGTGAATTCTAGTAGTGAGATTAACCAGTGTACTTGCCAAGTTTTTTTAGAATCAAAGGATTTGTTATGGTGAAAGAAGGGCCTCACTGCCTTGGCTGGTAAATACCCCCTGTGAGTGCCACAGGCTTGCGTAACTCCCTGCATGTAATGGGAAATGATTTGCTCAAAGCCTTGTCCATGGTATTTTTAAGGTTGATACTACTTCCTTTAGTCCATTCCTCTTCTGTCCCCCCCCCCAATCTCCATTGTGCCTGTAGTACTTCCAAAGTTGTTTTTTGTCACGACCAATAACTATAAAGAGTTTGCATCATGAATTTCCTGTTTTGCTGTGTGAAAATGTTCAGAGATTGTGCAATTGCTTTCAGACCAACTGAAACAGTTTTGTATTGGAAGCAATTTCAAACATGTGGCACGCGAGTCAGTGCAGTTCGTGTTAGTGGTTCTCTGCATGTTCTTCTAAAAATAAGATGAGTTCAGAAAGATTTGTGATATGGGATGTGTGTTGGAATTAAAAAAAAAAACCCAAAGCCAACAAAACCTCCTTATAATTTTATAAAGCTGTGAATGCTGATGCATAATATTTAGGATATTCCTGCAATGACCTGTTCTACTCTCTTCTTAGAGATTTTTTTCCCCAGTAAAACATTACTTGGTTTCATTTGAGACAGAGCTTGGGTTCCTCTGTGTTGAGATGGTAAATTGTGGGGCTTTAACTATCCTTACTGAATGGTTGAATATACTTCTGTGTCTGCTGCATTACTGTATGAGAATGTGATAAAATGCTCTGCTGTTTGTTTAGTTGTCAAGATAAGGTATTTAAAATATGAGGAATTTCTAGGAAGTGTGGGGGAAATTAATAAAAAAGAAAGAATTAAGCCAGCAGATGACTCATTAGACATGGAGCTGTCTGCTGTAGGCTGCTGTGAATGTCTGATGTGGAGCACCCTGATATGACATCCTGACTTTATTATGTAGTCAGTGAATGGAGAGGAAGAGGCTTTTTCTACAAGCAGCTTAAACTTAGAGCAAATATTCCAGTGCTTTGGGGAGCATTAGGTGTGATGTTGAAGGAGGATATTCAAACAGCCAGCTTGAGTATTTTTCAGGATCAGTTTTTTGAAATCTGCAAGTATGTGGAGGTGCAAATAGGCATTCAGATCCAAGGAATGTGTGCTCAGACTGTTCGTTACTAAGTCCTGTAACGGTTGCTGTGGCATCTGTTGTGTGAAATGCTATTCCATTTATTCTTGCAACACTGTTTTGCGTGAAAAGAGTTTTGTAACCAGATCTGCCCTAAAACATGTGTGAGTTCGTGGAGTATCAGTCTTGTCATAATTCCTGTAAGGAGGAGGTGGATAAGGCAGACTTCTTGCAGTGAGAACTTGCTGGATGGAGATGGGATCTTCCAGCTAAACCGTTTGTTTTTTGTCTGTGCTAGAGGGCATTAGTTCAGCTGAGCAGAGAGGTGTTCTGATGATCTCTGCTGTCAGTCTCTAACGTGCTGTGAAGGCCAGCATGGTGTGATCTTAAAAGTTTACTTCATTGCTGTGTTTTTTGCAGCAGTTTTGTAGTGTATTGATACCTTTGTGGGAGAGGGGTTTGTTTGCTTGCTTTGCAGGCTGTCTTTATTGCCTTATTTAGGTTGGAAAGGAATTGAACAGCCAAGACTTAACTCTTCCTCAGAATCTTGCATTGCAGTTTGTGGATTGTCAGGGTATGTAGCCCTTCCAGAACCTGTGATTTCTCCCCATTTCAACCCACAGTTGTACCAACACTAACTCTGCATTTCCTGGATGTTTTGAAGATACTGAGATAATTCCCCTCCTTTTAAATGAACAGAGAAATCTCATGGATTTAAGGCATTTAAAACATTAGACTCCAGAGGAAATGAAGTAACAACGCTGAATAATCACCTTTGTAGTAACAGTTCCTCTGTGGATTGTTTTTTTGCCAACATGTGTTTTTAGGGTTAATAGTACCTTATCAAAGTGTGCAAGTGCCTCTGGAGCACGTATGCACTTGGAGGCACAGGCACCTGCTTCTCCAGTGAGGTGTGGTGGAAGTGTGAGGAGCCATATAGAAAGAGCTCTCAGTATGAGTGGGGTGAAGCAGCCATGCAGGCAGGATTAGCGCAACACAGGGAAGGAGGGGGCTCAAGCAGATGGACACACACAGAAAAGCTGTGAGCAGAGCTCTGAAAGCAAAGAAGGGGAATTTGAACTTCATGGGACCTCTGTATATTAAGAAATGAAAATAGTGTGACCATTTCTGTCCTATAGGCAGTTGTTTGTTGCGACTTCTTAGGATCAGAAGCCAGTTTAGCAGGGGAGAATCACATTTACAACCTTTTATGTGTGTTGGAAGTAGTGTTGTGTGTGTATGTAACAGATTGAAATGCATTATAGACTGAGCTCAGAAGTGACTGGGGTTAATGATAAACTGTCAGGTACAAGAACTGTGTGTTTTCTGTCTGTAATTAGGGGTGCATGAAGTAATTCCAGAAGTACCATGAAGAGACTCAGTTAGCTTAGGTGCTAGCAATGAGCAGCGTGCTATTTATATTTAGCAAAATAGTCTTTGCACAAAAATTAACATTCTGATTATCTAATATTTAAATAAATAGCACTCTTAAGAGATTTTGTGTGTCCTTCAGTTCCTTAGACAACTTCAGTATTACTTCTAAGAAGATACAAGTTGAATTGGTGCATAGGTTCTCTAAAATAATTGTTTTATTGTGGCTGTGTTCTGGGTTCAATTCATGTTAGCTCAGAATTGCACTTTTAGCTCACTTAGGGTGCGATGGATGCAGTTTGTGTGCTGTAATGCTATGTAAGTGGTTAAAACACGTGGAAGCTGTGATAAATCCTGAATTTGTGCTGATTTTGTTTATAAAGGGATTTTAAACTGTGGGTCATGCAGTTTTTTCCTAATTGGGCTTTTTTAGCTGAAATATGATCAGTGTAATGCAGCTGGTTTAAGTCTGTGATGTAGTGTTCTTTCAAACGTTCTCTGCCGTGACAGCTGTGCTGTAGCTCCGTGTTCCGTACTCGTGAGAACCATTAGGCAGTTATCTGTATTACCAGAAAATTGCTCAGCGTGCCTTTATCTGTAAGCAAATAGTCCTTAGGCCTCAAACATGACCCAACATAGAATTTTTCTGACTCCAAGATCAGCTGTAGGTTGTGAATGTGCGGTAATACAACATTTTCTTTCCTGGGCTCGTGCACGATATCATGGTGCTGTTGAACAGTTTCTCAGTACTGCTGATTGCAGTTCTTGGAGGCTGTAAATCTGCAGCAGAAGACTTATGACTGGATATGGCCCCAAAAATGTCGTTGAAGTGAGGTGGAATTGAATTTCTTTTGAACTCTTGTGTTACACCTGGTGGCTTTGAATCTTCTCTAAAGAGAATCTTGTGGAAACCAAGCGAGAAATCTGAGGGTGGTGAATACACTGGGGATCCCCTTCTCTGCCAGATGAAAGAGAGATTGGTGAATGCTGCCATTTGTACCTGAAGTGTTTGAAACCTGGTACAGGTTCATGACTAATTCACAACAGCATGTGTTGAGTTATGATGACTAATCTTATTTTTGATCAGGTCCTAGAAAACACCTTGAGTATCATTAAAATATTGTGATATAAAGACAGCCTGTGTTTGTGTATGGCAAAATGGTGTACGTGTAGCTTGAAAAAATGAATTCTGTGTTTCATGAGACATTGCAGCTTAACTATTTGATATTCCAGTGCTGTGTAAAGTCTCACTGAAGATATTTGAAATAAAGATTAAAACCTGAGTGCCTAATTGCTGCTTTTGTCTGCCCAGGCTGAGTGAGGTGTGAAGGATCACTGATGTGTAAGTGGGTGATAACAGACACTCTTTGGGACAGTGCTTGAGTAATTCAGCTGTGACAGTTTGATGCTCCTGTGGCCTCTCTGGCTGTGTTTTTATATCTCTTCCAGGGAGCTTGTTCCTCTGCTTGTGTGCTGGTGCCCCTTTCCAGAAGAGGGGATACTCTTCTTCCCTCGTGCACAGTGGGTTATTCCATTCTTCTGCAGGACCCAGGGGAAGGATCCCTGCTTGTAGAAACAAGCTTGTATTTTGTTTTCTGTTTCTCATCAGCTTTCTATGGCAAGTTCCTTGGAAACTGAGCAACTTTGAGATAAGGAGTCTCTTTGCAAGTTAATTCCAGTTACTTGCTTTAAAAATAAATGACAGCTACATTTAGGGCAGATGGCTTCTTTGGTGGGGTGAGGGCTGTATGTGCAATTGTTTTATTCCAGGACTGCTTTTGTGATTGTTTTTGAATTCTGATCCTTCAGCTGCTTCACACTTTACATTTATAAATTTATAGCTTTCCTTTTCACTTGGTGTTTATCAAGCACTAGTGGATACTCACTTTTAAATGCAGTTAGGAGTTTGCCCTGAATTAGAATGCAGCAGGAAAATAAATACTATCCTTCTGACTGTCTCCATTCCATACTTTCTGCTTGTTTGTTATCTTGAATCAAGGGTAACCTTGCTTTCACATCATTTCATTCTCTTCCTCCTTCCTTTTTGACAAACCAGAGCACTTTGAGATACGAATATCAAAGAAAAGAAAGAGGAGTAATTTAGTTCACAACTAAATACCTGTATTTCTTTAGTGCCTCACATATAAGCCCTAAGCTCTGGAAGACTTTATGCAGCGTACCATAAATTATTTTTGGTTGTTTCAAAAGTATTAGGCTTTTGCTTCTTAATATTGTCAATAAATAGGTTGTAATGGGACTTACCTCTAAAGATGCTTTTAGAGAATATCAGCTCTCTATATATGAAGTTACAAAATAGGATGAGTTAGTCTTTATGGGTTCTAAGAAGAATCGTTACTTGTGTACTGGTGTTAAGTAGAAGTTTCTGCTAAAGGGACAAGTTTGGGTCACGTACAGCTAAATATTGTTCATTCACATGCATTTTTGTGTAACAGGAGTTTAGGATTAAATGTGATTTAACAAAGAGGTTTGATTTCGGCTTCAATTGTTATTAACAGCCATCATAGTTGATTTTATTGGGCACAGGCTTCGGATTCTTTTTTGGACTTAAACCATAAAAGATAATATCTTGAGCACAGCGTCTTGTGATAAAGTGTGGTGTGTGAAAATGTTTTTGAATACAGGTAATATTTAGCAGTACTCTTTCTCTTTTCAGAATATTATTGCCATAATTTTTAAAAGCACAACTGTTTTCACACAGGGCTTTGAGGTGGGCCTGCAAGTTGTGGACCAAGAGACCTAGAAATGATTTTCATTGCAGAAATGGAGAAATTGTGTTGACTGTGACTGCGACTGGAGTTGCTGAGTGTGGATTTGAAGGTGTTTATCCAAATAAATTATTTATTATGTAATTACTCTTCATTGTAGCTCTGCCTTTGACACAAAAACTGGGTTGCGTGTGGCTGTAAAGAAGCTGTCCCGACCATTTCAGTCGATCATCCACGCCAAAAGGACCTACCGAGAGCTACGGCTGCTTAAGCACATGAAACACGAAAATGTAAGTGGAAAGAGGTGGTGTGAAAAATTGGTCTGAAGTTGCACCATCCAGTGAGCATCCAGCATGATGGCATTTAAAGGATCTTGTTGCAGAGTTTTTTCTAATATAAATACAGAGCTTGCAGTTGTCCGAGGGATTATGGTTGTAGAAAAGCATGCAGATAAAAAAAAAAAAACCAAAACCCACATAACTGATTTTGTATTAATAAGTCTTAATATTTCTTAGAACAAGCTGGAAATGTCTGCTGTGCAGGTTCATGGTGTCTTAAGGATTTAGGACACAGCTGGTGTCACTCACATTCTGCTTGCCTGCTGTAGTAAGCTGAAGATTTATTTTAAGAATTTACTTAAAAACATATCTCCAAGTTGGTTTTAGTGTCTTCCGGAAGGGTTTTCATATTTGTTTGCTTTGGCTTTCCTTTCAGAAGGGTGTGGGGTAGATGTTCTCTAGATACCTGTAGATAAAATAGGAAAGGAGAAAGGGGGCGTGGGGGTGGAAATCAGATGGCTTTTCATACAAGCCATCCCGTTAAATCATCAACAGGGAAACAAAACAGGGTGTGACAAATGTTAGGTGGAACTAGTTTTTGATACAACCTCAGTTTGGTGTGGAAAACAGTTGGCTGACCAGTTCTGTGTGTTTGTGGCATTAACACACCACCAGCACGTTTCTGTTGCCTGCAGTGGAGCAGAAAGTCTCGTAACCAGCCCTCTGTGGAGATGTCAGGATGTCAAGAGCAAAGGAAGGCTCTTGAGGTTTTTCTTGTATTTCCCCTTTTGTCCCAGCAAACCCCAGCTTAGCAGAAAGGAAACACTGTTTGGGAGTGGGCTGAGCAAACCTGGGGCTGCTGTCTAGCACAAAGCCAGACCAGCCTTGTTCTGTTGGAGAGTTCCCCTTGCACGGTCTGTTCAGAACTTCTGCTGAGGCAGGGGCAGGGCTGGGTGAACGTTGTGGCTCTTAACCATGCAGTCAGCAGCTGGTATCCCATAAATCTTCTTGGTGCTTTAGTGTGGCTGAAGAATTGGAGCTTTTTGATGCATGTAATTGCTATTGACAACAATACTTAGTGCTTCTGTGTGATGCTGCTGTCTCCAGAGCAGAGGTAGCATTTGATCCTGCTTAATATCCACCCCTAAAGTTTTTTTCTGAGCCTTTGCTCGTACCTGAGGTGTTTTCCAACTAGGAAAGCTTTGAATATCTGTTACCAAAAAAAAAGTCAACATATCAGTCAGTTTTGTCTACACTAATAGGGTTAAGCAATGAAAATTAATCGTGACTGATGCTGCAATAGTTCTATGTCTGGCATTAATATTTTTTAATTAGTATTGCAAAGAGCCTGTGTAGCTTTGAGACTAAGAGATACAAGGAAGCTAAGTTGTTTATATATAGAAATACTTGTTATCAGTTCATCGTACCATCATCTGTCTGTGGGAAGTTTATCTAGGTTGTGGTTTGCAAATCCTGCAGATGCAGAGGTGCTCAGAGCCAGTTTGGGCAGGCCTAGCAGAGCTGGTGTCTGGCTGATGCTGATCTTGGTTCGGAAGTAAAACATTTGGGTTTATGTGGCACAGAACACATCAGCAAAGCTGGCAAGTACAGCAGCTGAGGACGGTTTTCTGTAGCCTATGTCTAGTCTGGCTTGTTATTATCTTGAGCAAGTAAATGGACCTGCAGAGCACTCAGTGTGTCTGCATTGTATTTTCAAGTTCCAGGAGGCCTTGTCAGCTTGCATAAAGCACAGCTGAGCAGATGGGAGAGCAAACGGGTTTGTTGTCCTACGAAGAAATTAATAAGCTCTGTGACATCCTGAAATGCTGAGAGGGGAAAGCAAAAGGTTAGGAGTTGGATTCTGAATTGACTGGTGTTCACACTTCTGAGAAGTGAGTCAGAGATGTGCTGCAGAATAACTGTGTATGTGAAAGTGGATGGAAGATATAGATGGTTTGATGCTGCAGTCTGCAGTGTAACGAGATAGCTGTGAGGAATAAAAAAGCCCTAAAGTCTAGTTTTTGTCTTTCTGTGCTAAACTGGGTGGATAATGTTGAATCTTTCTGTAAAAGCTATTATGGAAGAGTCCTCCAGAGGAAGAAACTGTAAATGTGAGAATTATAATGCAGGATGGATGCATGAAGATGTCTGTCTAGAAATGGTGTTGCTGTGATATGTAGCGAGAGAGGCGGGAAAGGGTTCTCTTGCTTCAGTTTCTTCATTAAAAAGTAATCTATAATGTATAATACAGGTTAGCGAGAGGCTTTTATTTCCTATGCACTTGCTCTCTTCCAAAAACATAGCCTAGGTTCCCCAAAGATTTTGTTTTAAAACTTCTGCTTAAAGGTAACTCAGAGTCTGACATCCTTTGCAGGTGTAAACAGTGGGATAAAAAGGGTAGGGGGAGCACAGGAATCCAGCTCTTGCTTTCAAGTGCACCCTTGAACCGTTGGTGAAGTTGCTGAAATGTGTGTGGTGCTTGTGTGTCTGAGAGTAGTGAGATGCTGGCTTGAAAAGAGGAGTTTTTTGGAGGTGGGTGAAGAAAGCCTATCTTTATGTCTCATATTCATAAAATATTATTTGCTATTGAGAGAAGGAAAATAAGGTTTAAAAGCACATTTCTGAGAAAATAATTTTTTTTTGACCAAAGGATTTTGCATTTGTTTTTTTTCTTAATGCTGTAAATGACTTGGGAGATAATTATGGGATAACAAGGTGTAGTTCCTCTTTTCCGCAAAGTAACACATTCATGTCCTTTTACTCTCTACTGACAGCACGGTGTAGCTGTGAAATGAGAGGTGGGGTATCTGCTCTTTGGGTAGAAAGTACAGCTGACAGTGTGAAGATCGGGTCCTCATTGCATGACTGTGCTCCTGACTTAGTTTCTAATGTAGTCATTATTATTCATGGCTTGTGTTACAGATCCTTGAATTTTTCTAACTGTTACTCAGCACAAGTTAAACAAATCCAGTCTCCCAATAGTCAACAGTACATCTAAGAGTTAAGCAGGAAGCAAACAGCTTTGTCTGGTGATTAGTTGGCTTTTTTTCTTATCCATTTATTTCCTGAACAAACTTGAGCTGGTTTTTGAAATGAGGAATTCTAAGCCAGTGTTTACCCCCATCCTTGTTAGGGGTCCCATTTGATACTTTAAGTAGATGAAGCTGTCAAAAGACAGCTGTGTATTTTTAACCTTAATATTTTTTTTATACAAGAATGGAACATTTGTTTCTGATCTTTGAGTACTAATTTCTCTACATCTGACTGATTCACATAGCTGGAAATGAAACATCGACTGGAATGAGTACTTTTGTCCCCCAAAGGATCTTGTTAACTGTATTGTATTACATTATGTGTTTCATAGCTTTTTCATTTTACCATTTTCTTTCCAGGTGATTGGTTTGCTGGATGTGTTCACCCCTGCCAAGTCACTAGAAGAATTCAATGATGTGTAGGTAACTTCTCTGAACTGAACAAAACAGCTTTTATATCTCCTTTGCATCTCCCAGATTGTGCTAGAAATATTTGCCATCGTAATTTGTCTGTCATCATTCTGAATTCCAGCACAAAAGACATTGGGACACCCGAAGCTATTGGATTCCTCACACTTATCCACTTGTGTTTCATTGACCAGCGTTGTAGGGATCAGTGCACTAATGAGCTGTGTCATTTTGAAGTGGTGTGAACTGTATTCCACTCAGCAACACCCCTTGGGACAGCCAGCCCTGCCACTGGAGCTTCACGGGGAGATGTTATCCTAATCCTGCTGGAGGGGTTACTTCACAGCCTGTGTTTCCTTTTGTTTGTAGGTACCTGGTGACACACCTGATGGGAGCAGATCTGAACAACATTGTGAAATGCCAGAAGCTCACGGATGACCACGTGCAGTTCCTAATTTACCAGATTCTTCGGGGACTGAAGGTACTTGTGCCTGTCCTACCTGAGTGCTGATACCTCATCAGCAGGAGCTGGAAGTTCTTGCTACTGTCACATCCTCAGCGGTTCAGAGGAGTAGAGACCAAGGGCTTCTGTAATTTTCATAGTGTATTGTAGATAACTTGTTATTATTTTTCCTTCCCTTTGTAGTCCTTTGGAGCTCTGTATCAGTAGAGCTATGCATCATTTAAGAATACACTTCCATACATTCCTGTGGGCAGAGTCTGAAAAATTAGGAAGTGCACTGCCCTCTGCTCTGGCTGTGAATCTTCCATTTCTTCAGTTTTGATTACTCGTGGTGTCCTGCTCGTGGCAGCAGTGTTTGTAAGGAAGGCCTGAGTGGAACACCTACCTGTTTGAAACCCATAGGTGCATGGTGGGATCCTTCTGCAGACAGGCTATAGCACCACATTTGTGTGGGATGGGGTAGGGCAGTGTTGGTTAGTGAAGTGAGACAGGGCTGCTCTGGCTGTTGTATAAACTTTCTCCTCTTGCTTTGCAGTACATCCATTCAGCTGACATAATACACAGGGTGAGTATTTATCCTGAGATTACTTCTTGTACTGAACCAGTGTCTTTCAGATAGCACAGAATTTTACTGTAGCACCTACAGGAACAGGAAGAAATTTTCCGAGAATTATTTTTGTTAAACATGGGAAGTGGTTGTCAAGATCAGTAGTTTCTGTTCTTGCCTGACTTTCTGAAAGAGGTTCCCTATTTTTAAATACACACTGGTGCTGCAATGAGCCTTTATGTGCTCTTCTGAGGAGCACAAAAGAGGAGCTGACTGTGATAGAATAACTCTCCATACTTGGGAAAGTTGGTATTTACCGCCACTTAGAATCTATTTTATGTCTGCATTTACATTTTTATCTACTTTAGACTTGTGAAACAACAAACTGCTGCTAATGCTGATGTTTACTTTTTCAGGATTTAAAACCCAGTAACCTAGCTGTAAATGAAGACTGCGAGCTAAAGGTAACACAGTCGGAAGGTTGGATTGGTTTGACTGGGATTAGAGTGAATGCCTTGTGGATGTCTCTTGGAATTAGAGAGAGAATAATTCCCGATGGAGATACTTCTGTGGTCCAAGGCAGTAATATCCTTTCCAACTGTAAAGGGCTGTAAGGATGTATTTTTCTCTATCTGTTCATGTGAAAGTGAAGATTTAACAGCTTTATTTTGGGTTTAGTTGCTTTAGTGAGAAGATATCCAGACACAATTCTGATGGAATCCTGTGCTGTTCTAGGCTGGTGTCTTGTGAAATTTAGTTTCGTAATCTGCTTTTGCAGTTGCACCACCTCTCCTCCCCCCAGTGCCATAACTTATTTGCTGTAAATAGTTTGCACTGTTCCACTGCAGGGGGTGGTGGATGTCTCTTCTTCTTTGCAGATCCTGGATTTTGGCTTGGCCCGGCACACGGACGATGAGATGACCGGGTACGTGGCTACCCGGTGGTACCGGGCTCCGGAGATCATGCTGAACTGGATGCATTACAACCAGACAGGTAACACTTTCAACTAACACAGGACCATTAAACTCTTCAATTTTGGAAAAAGAGGTTGTCCCCTAAATGTGCTCCTTTCCATTTGATCGCGTAAGTTGGCGGTCACGGTAATTCGACTTCAGCAAGGGTGATTAAAAGGAGTCCATGAATTAGTGTTTGAACCCCAGTTTATGAGATGTAAATTAAGAATCATTGTGACAGCGTTTGTGAGACTTCTTTAAACTTGAACCTTTGAAATTGCCATCAGCAAAATATCATCAGCTCTTATCCCTTATTTTTCCTAGGACAGCGATTTTTAATGACAGGGAATGGAATATATGTGGATGTGGAAAAGGTGTCTTTCTAGGAAGCTGCTGGGAATATGCTGGAAAACGTCTGGCATTATAGTGTGGAGAAATGCCAAAAAAGCATATAAATCTCCCTTCCTTTCCTGTCTTCTTAGCTGCTTCTGCACAGTTCCATCTTCCAGTATCTTCTCAGCAGCACACTGTGTTTCCCTACTTTTAGATACATCCAGATCAGGCACAGAGAGGAAAAGCAAATCCTGAGGATAGTTCTTGTGCAGGAGAGCATATGGACCAAAGAAAATAACATGCTACTCTGATTTCACACTTGACTGTTCTTCATTCTTTTCTCTTTTCCTCTTGCCTGTCTATGGACTTGTATCTGTGGCTTTTCAGTTGGTGGTTGGTTGGGTAGGATTCATTCTTTGGAGCTGTCTTGAGCAGGTTTCTTCCTTTCATTGTGTAGGTTCCCCCACCTCTTTGGTGCTCCGTGTCTGTTACACTGTGGAGGGAGCATTTTCCTGCTCTGATGATGTTATTTGGAGAGGTCTAAGATGACAAAGTTACTGAACAGCATCAGTTAGTGTGCAGCACATCTCCAGTTGTTTCAGTGCCATGAGACTATTTAAGGATAAAGCTGTTTGCACTTTTTGGATAGAGTGACTCTATTGAGACTTTCTTTTTCTGCATGACATTTTGTGTTTTGTTTTGTTCAGTTGATATTTGGTCAGTGGGATGCATTATGGCTGAGCTGTTGACTGGAAGAACGTTATTCCCTGGCACAGACCGTATCCTTTGAAAGTAATACAGTTTCTTGAAGTTAAGAGATCTTCACTTCCAAATGCCTCACAGAAAAAGAAGTTCTGGGTTTTGTTTGTGGGTTGGTTTGTTTTAAAATTTATGACTTCGTTTACGCTGTATAATGAGGTGAGTTCTTGATTTTTGCTGCACATGAAACGATTACAATCTGCAGGAAGGCAAATCCATTCCTCTTCACTGCCTGTTAACATCACTAGAATTACTCACATGTTGTTTGTTTCTGGGAGTTACTTTCCTTTAAGTTCATTTACATTCATTGCTCTCTGAGTTTGTAGAAAATAAGTGTGTGGAGTGGGCTGTCTGGTACGAATCCTCTCACGCTTCAGGTTTCCAGCACACGTGAAGCATCCCTTTGGCCTCCCTTCTGTGTCCTGGTGGTATGCTGGGAAAGTAGTGGGTTTGCAGGTTTGGTGCCAAGGATCTCACTCCAAATTGCTCTGAAATGTTTAGGTTCCACTTCCATGCTTGAGCACAAACAGGCTGGAAGCCTTTGTTCACTGTGTGCTTGTATCAATGTGAAAAATCAACCTGGAATAATATCTCTTCAGAATTATTCTTCTGCACCAAAGTGGGCTGGGTATGACCCTTTGGCAAATTTATGGGAGCAGTTTGGGAGATTTGGTCTTGATATTCCCTGGGAAATTAGAGCTGAGATTTGATGCAAATTGTAATACTTAGAACTTCTGTTTGTTCAGTCACACAACAGACAGGTAATTTACTACTGGCAAGACTTTTCACTGCCTGGAAACTGGATTGTATTTGCCAGAGGAAATTATATTGCCCACCTTCTATCACTGTTCATTCTTTCAACCACAGTTCAATGAATTTATTAATTTATTAGTATTTCTGTCTGTTAATTGAACTATGTTACTGTTTTCTTAAAAGAAAGCTGGTGTTGGCAGTGCTGGCCTTCTCTTTACAGCTTTATTTCTGGGGAGCATCTGGAATCTAAAACTTTGGCAGGGGAGAAGGATTTCATGGCAGTTTTGACACAGTGTCATCTCCCTTTTCATTGTGCTTTAACTTTGTCCTTCTTTTTCTCTCTGTCTCCATCTCATAATCTCTTTCTAAATTTGTGTAGTTGCTGTACTCTGCTGTTTAGTCATCTCTGCCTTATTTTTCTGTTGTCAGAAGTGGAACCAACACAAGTGGCTTGGAAGCTAAAAGAAAATTACTGTATTTCTATGCACTGTTTTAGCATGTAGAATTTGGTTTCAGCAGAATTTTTCTTTCTTTCAAGAAGAAATGAGAAATCAAGATTTTTTTTTTTATTCAAACAAAGCTCTTGGCATTGTTTCACCTTAGGAGCAGTGACACTTGAGATTTTAAAAATCTTGATACTTGCACATGAAATATTTGCCAATGAGGTTTGTTCTAGGTAAGAAATGCTTCACAATGTGTTGTTTATGAATTAAACAAAACAATTCTCTTCAAGCCTGCAAAGTTTTTCTCCAACTGTGTTTTTGTCTGTGAATTATAGCCAATAATATCTGCAATGCACAATAGTTTACCTTCAGAATCAAAGATATTTGCTTTGTCCCATTAAGATACATTACTAATTCATGTCTCCTCGCAGGTGCTTGTGGTTCTGTGCCTTAAATGCTCAATTTCTTTAGCAAATGGTACTAAGGCTTTGGAATGAAATATTTTGTTCTGAGTTGGTTAGACTTTTAAGAAAAATAAGGCCAAATCCTTTCCACTGCAGACAAAAATTCGTGGTGCTGTAGTTGGTACAGTTTGTGTGTGTGGTTCCCTGCTTTAATATCTTTGCTGTTTGGTCAGGGGGTTAGAGCAGGGTTTGTGGTTAGGAATTTTGCTTGTGCACCTAACACTCAAGGATTGGGAAAGGCACTGAGCTGTCAGCTTTCACTCCAGTCTGCTGACACCTAAAGACAGAAAGCAGAAGGGAGAAGGGAGGTAACGAAGGACTGTAGCTGCTCCCTATCTTAGCAGATTTCTCTTTGAAATCTTAATGTATGTGTGTTTTTGGGGAGAAGTTTTAGGTGTTTTCCAAGTGTAGATCCCGTTGGCTGGTTCCAGGCTTTTAACACTGTCTTGTACCCACAGATTTGCAGAGGTCTGTGTTCCTCCTGTAGCATCACTGTGCAATTGCTGATTTACCGACTTAATATTAACATGCACAACTGAGTTTAATGTTAACGTGCTTCCAGTAGCCAAGGGCACAGTGTGTCCAAATCCACAGCAGTTCTAGGGAACTCACTTTGCAGCTGGAGGCAGTGTGATTGTGTGTTCAGGAAGCTGGAAACTGCTCCCTTTTGACAACAAAAAACGTGACATTCATTTTGGTCTCAAGATGTTAATTTTCTCAACTCTATAGCTTCACATTTCCCAAATCCCATAGTGACATAGGCAATGCCTTCTCTGGGTGCTCATCCTTGTGTTCACATGGTTCCCTGGTTTGAAAACCGGTCCCTTACACAAAGGTTGTAGTAGAACTGATGTGATGTTGTTTACAGTCATCAGATATTTCTTTATGTAGCCTGGAGATGCATCTGTTACTGTAAAGGCCTTCAGTGTAGGCAAGCTGCACAGTTAATTATCTGGTAAGTAATGAAGATGTGTTCTGAGGTGATGATCTTCAGTGCTGTCTGTGATGATTACGCCACTGATAGACCAATGCTGCATTTAGTTCTAACTTCTGCAGTACCTGATCTGTAGGGATTTTAAATGTGTCTGTCATTTACTTAAAGCAAGAATTATAACCCCCCCCTGCAATTAATGTGGCCTTAGCTCTGCACTATTCCTAACTTGAATCTGAATGTGACATAATTGAATTGTCCATGTTGTAACTATGGGTGGGAATATGCGGATGAAGGATGGATTCCTAATATTGTAAAATCTGTCCCCAAAGGTGTGGGAAAGCCTACTCAGGGACAAAAACCCCACTGAGGTAATGAAAATCAGAGTCTTTTTAATGTAAGGCAGAGCTGGAGGCTTTCTTTTAGTTATTATCATTCTGTCTTGTGCCGAGATCAGTTTCTGTTAAATATGTATATTATTTTTTTACAGCTTTTCTAATGTGAATGAGTCATACAGATAAGTAGGAAAGTTGACTTTGTTTGACAATTTGACTTGCATAAAGTGATATAAAGTTCAAATAAGAATATTTCAAATGTTTTGTACTAATATAGCCCAGTTTTTCTATATGTTTTAAGTTGACTGTATTCCCTTTAAACTCCAAAGAGCATTTTTACTGCTGGGTTTGTTCAGTAGTATGAGGCTCCCATGGTAACTAACCCGTCTGAAATCACATGTTCTCCATCTTCTTGCTTGTGGTGGCAGCTAAAATGACTTCTGAGCTTTGCTTTGCCAGGATGAGGGTCTTATGATGCTGAGACTCATCAGTCCGTGGGGCACCTTGGTGATGGCATTTGGGGTTTGCATGCTGCGCTTTCCTCCTCCATGCACATGTGGTTTTTTTTCTTTTGCTTTGTATTTACTAAGTGTTTTTCCTGTCTTTAATTACTTATGGCTTGTTTCTCTGGGATGTGATGGGCCCTGTAGTTAAACGAACGCTGCAGTTCATCAGGTAATAGGTGACAGCCCTAAAAACAGAAGCAGGGGTTGGATTTTGGCGTGCCCATGGCAGTGCCAGTTAGACATTCCGTGTTTCCTCTTGTTTAGCTGAAGGCACTGACACATATTCCCCAAATCTCTTCCAATAGCAGATTTCCCTGGGAAAAGAGCTGACAGCAGACTATGCAGCAGTGTTGCTGACACACCTGGTGCATGTGATTTTCAAATGCCTTTAAAAGAACTGAAATATTTAAATCGAGGCATGTGACTTCGGAGGCACGTTAGCAGTCTGAAATTTGCACAGCTCTTCCTTGCAGCAGTCTAAGGGCTGTTTTAAACAGTGCTGAAGAAAAGCCAATTTAAATGAGCTAATTGTGGTTAGCATAGCACCCTCTGCTAATCCTCCTCACCAGTGGCTGTACAGATTTCATTTTTAAGCATTGACAATTAAGAGTCGGCAGTTCCACAGCTGAGCTAAATCCAGCTCGGTGCACTGGATTTACTCTTGGATTCCCAGTCTTTAAGTAGGTGGGAGCTGGCCAGGCAACTTGAGAAGTGAGAAATTAGTTTGGCTGTTCCGACAAAGCACTATTTCCAGGGCTTTTGATTAATTTCATAGAACTGTGAAACCTTAGAGCAGAGTTTACATCAAAAGGTGTAAAGGTTTTAGCCAAGCATTGGTGAGTTCCTTTTATATCCATTTGCCAAAGTTGCAGGAGCTCCAAGGCTTTTTTTAGAAAACAGGAGGCAGTTTTTGAAGCTCTTATAGTACTGGAATTACAAGATATTCTAACAAGGAATTTTGACTCTACTTTAAAACATCAGGAAGGCATTGATCCTGCAAAAAACATTGTCTAGTAACTAGAATGCTTGTATTGAAGGGAAAATGTATAATTAGTTTAATTTTAAGGGCAAATATAAGCATTACAGACACAGTTTGAAACTGCAGGTGTGTTTGAAGGGCAACAGGGAGGATAATGCAGAGAGGGGAGACCATTCTTTTCCTGGTTTTTAAAAGATAAGTTGTGTCTCCTTAATGCCTTGAGGTTTAGACATAAAACTGGAGCTTTTCCCTCAAGCTTCTGTTTTGTCACTTACTCCAAGTCTTTGTGCCTTGTAAAGAGGACAGTTCAGGTCAGTCCATGGCCCAGCGGAAGCTCCCTTCTCGCATCCTTTAAATCTGCAATGTTATGTCCTGAGAGCTTTCTACACAGATTTTTGTATCTGAGCCCACATTCTGCACGTTCTGTCACTGGGCAGGAGGGAGATCCTGCCCTGCTCGTCCCTGGGAGCTGGCGAGGGGAGCAGCACCCCGAGAAAGGGGCACCCACCCCACCTCAGGTGAGGGGCCTGCAGGCGGCTGCAGATCGTGGGCAGCGTCCAGTCCCATCCTTACTTTCTGAGCTCTAGAAGTGGCCGAGTTACCTTGGAAGGTGGCCACAAGGCCTGGACACTTTTTAATACTGGTGCCTAGACTTTCCAGCCTTCTGCTTTACCTCATCTGTCACTAACACAACCTAATCCTGCAAGTGCTGCTTGGATGTGGGGCCTGGAGAGCGAAGCGAGCGTGGGAACGGATCTGTGCCAGTGGGGCAGAAGCCTCGGCTGCTGCTTCGCTGCAGCTACGGATGCAGGGGCTGATTCAGTGCATGCAGAGTGTTTGAGACAAGTTGTTCAATCTGTCCAGTGCAGACAGAGCTGTTCTAAGGGAGTACTTAATCATAAACAAGAGGAATGAATACAGTTTGCTTAAAATAGCTTTGCAGTCAGGCCTGGGCAGGTGTTAACTTTCAACGTTAATGGGCTGATATGTTGCGCTTTTCATTTTGATTTGTCCCAGCATTTTCCTTTATGGTCCATCATTAGATATTGATCAGTTGAAGCTCATTTTGAGACTCGTTGGAACCCCAGGGCCTGAGCTTTTGAAGAAAATCTCCTCAGAGTCTGTGAGTTCACACTTTGATTGTAATATCTGCCCTTTTGGAAGTCCCAAGTCTGTGTGTTGCCCTCCTGTAGCCTATCTGTAGTCTTATTTTCTGTTATTTTTCCTCCTTTGTCATTCTTTGCTCTTGGATGGCTTTGAGTTCGTATGCTGTCTGTATCTGATCTATGTTCCTCTTATCTCTGCCTGCAGTATAATTTCTTCCTTCCATATTCCCATTTTACTGCTTTGACTTTTATTTCAGTTGGTGGGTTTTTACTTTGATGCGTTGTGTAATCAGATGCTGCTGGGGAAAGAGTCTTCACAGCTAAGAGCTTGAGGCTCATTGCAGTTATTATTTCTCCAGATTGCCTACCCAAGCATCTTTCTGAACAGGAGCAACTGTTTTACCCTCTGAACACACAGTCCCTTCTGTACCAGGATTAATTTCTCAAACAGAACTGCCACTGTAATTGTTTTTGTAGCATAAAATCCAAAATGCTTTTAGGTCCTTTTCTGTGGCAGCCTTTTCCAGGGCACACAGTACATCTTTTGCTGAGGATGTAACTGTGCTGTGTGTTTAAAGGGTATTGCTGTAAGGGGTCCTTTGTCAAGGTAATCACAAAAAGCTTTCTGCAGTCTCCTTTTTTAAAGGACGACCTCAATTTTCAGCCACACTGCTGTTTCTATCATGAACCTCTGAAGACAGTGTTAAATGGCATTTAATTCTGCCTTTTTCTGAAGGAGAGGTGCATAAACCTTGGGGAGGAGGTGCTGTAACAGCACAGATTAACAGGTTAATGCATAGTGAGCAGGGAACTTGTGTAGAGGTAACTAGCAGTGTACTTTAGCAACTCACTGCTGTTTCTGGTACATAATAGAGGATGAGGGCAGTGGAGAGTGATCAGATTATTTTGTACTGCAGCTTAAGTTCTTTTCCATATAACAGTGATGGCAAATGCCAGGTTGGCCTTGCGTTACATTTGACGAAGGTAAACGTGTGCTGTGAGTTGGAATCAGTTGGTCACCTTGCTGAATATCACACCAGTGTGGATGTTCTGCCCTTGGAAGGGCTACAGTGGAATAACGTGGGCTGCTTGGGTGCCCTGTGAGCTGACCTGGAGGGCAGCCTGGTATTTGAAGGGCAGGGGATTAGTGAGAGAGATAAGCTTGAAGGCTGATGATGCTGAACAAAAGATTAGTTTGCATACGTAACATTGAAGTGGATCTTCTTTTTTTAATATATATTGCACAATAGAAAGAATCATTGCTCTTAGTCAGGTCTAAATCACGAGTCTGATTAAAAAAAAATGCAGCAAGGAACTGTTCCTACTATTTTTTTCCATGATATGAAGGTAGCAAAGCTATGGAGTGTTGGAGGGCCTGTAGTGTGTCACTGTAATGAATTCTGTTGTTCTGCTGCACTACTTTACTTGCTCTCACTTTTTCTCTCTGTTACTGACATCACCTAACTCTGCCTTATGCAATGCTAATGTTTGCTAATTCTGCATTTATTGCCTTCTGTCACCTCGCCCAGGGATCAAAGTGCATTCAAAGCTGTTTAGAAGGAGGTGTCAGTTGTGAGCCGATTTCACTTCGCACCACAAGGAACTCAAGTACTTTCTATGCAGCAAGAAAAAAAGCACAGAGGATACCAGTTTGGTTTCTGTTTTAGCTTTTGTGTGCTGGTTGGATTGGATGATCTTAGAGGTCTTTTCCAACCTTAATGATTCTGTGATTCTGTGATTTTTTTTTCCTGAGGTTTTGTGTAGCTGCAGCAGCCTCGGAAAATTCTCGAGGAGTAGCTTTAGCCAAAGGAAACGTTTACTCTGGTGGCTTAAAACTGTTGGGAGATGTGAATGCAACCATCTTGTAGTGTAACCCTCCTCATGGACAGAAATGCTTTCTGTTCTGACACCATAACAGACTGATCCATAATTCCCCACGGTTTGAGTGTTCACTGGTGCATTCGTTAAACCTCTCACGAGCACTGGAAAAGATTGGCAGGCCCTGCCCGTGTGGCTTTTGCCTTGTGGTTTGCAGAAGAGATGCTTTGTATGCAGCTGTGTTCTGTTTAAAAATGGTTGTTGCACTGTTTTTAACAAAGCCCTTGACGAGGCCCTTAAGATATTAACCAGCTTCAGCAGATCATGCGTCTGACGGGAACACCCCCAGCCTATCTCATTAACAGGATGCCCAGCCACGAGGTGAGAGGGAGCAGAAAGGGGGGTTGCAGGGCAGAGCTTCACACACAGCGTTTGCTGCTTCTGTCAGTGAAGTGCTCGCATGTGGCATGGGGTGGGCAATTCACTACCTGCTCCTCAGTGAGTCTTTTTCACTAAAAGAAGGCTTGAGATGTGGACAGTTGTCCGTAAACGCAGACTCCTGAGGTGCAGGAGAGCCTGGATGTGAGCTGGTTTTGCATTGTGTGTGATGTTGTGTGGCTTCCTGACAGACACCCTACTGCACGCAGCCTTCCTGGGACTCCGAGGCAGTTGACTCTTTGCTTTTCAATCTTGCATGAACCCCAAGCAATGTCAGCTCTTCCTCTGCTGTCCTGAGTGGCCTTTAGTTGGGAAGGGATAACGCTGAGGGGCTTAGTATCAGAATAAGTAAAGTGAATGCAAGGCGAGGAGACAGACCATAATAACCAGTGCCTTCAGGATGATTGAAATGTATTCTCTCTTGGTGGTTGGATTGTATTGTTCTTCAACAGAGCATTTGTTTCCACAGGCAAGAAACTACATTCAGTCTTTGTCTTACATGCCGAAAATGAACTTTGAAAATGTATTTATTGGTGCCAACCCACTCGGTAAGGCTTGCTGTCAAGTGCTGGGCTCTTCCAGAAGCTGAGGCTAGCAAGTCCTGGGACTCCAACGCTTCCCAGAGTTTTCTTTGGCTTGCAGAGTAGTTCAGAACAGAGCTCTGTGCCATTTCCAGAGTTTATAGAGTATGTGTGGGCTGAGGGTGTGAGAGGAGGGTGATGGGTGGGCCCTGAGAAACTGCAGGTTCCTCATACACACAGGGCTTTTACCAGCTTGCATTTTGGAGGCAGCATCACACAGCTCACTGTGTAAAATCCTTTCTTCTCTGTTGCAGCTGTGGATTTGCTAGAGAAGATGTTGGTACTGGATACAGACAAACGGATTACTGCGGCGGAAGCGCTGGCTCACGCTTACTTCGCTCAGTATCACGACCCGGACGATGAACCCGTGGCAGACCCCTACGACCAGTCCTTTGAAAGCAGAGAACTTGAGATTGAAGAATGGAAAAGTGAGTTTTGGGGGACAGGAGAGTGCCAGCTCGCTTCTCTTGAGATCTGTTCCATCACCTGCGGTCACCAGGCCCTGGTAGTCAGGAGGCACAAGCACTAATAAAAGTGTGGGCATCCTTTGCCCTCTGAGGTCCTTTCACTGAGTGACTCTTTCACATGTCGTGCACATAATTAGCATAATCCCCAGCAAGTAATTATTGCTATGAGTGTACAAACATACAGACGACATAGTTTTTCATGTCATTGTTTTCAGTCTCACATCTCAACACTCTGAAAGTATCTTGTTACTGGTTTAGGTCAGTCTCTAAATGGTGTAACCATTCTTTTCATTTTCTTAATTAAACCACAGTTTTCTGTTAAGATCATGTTGGAAGCTTTACATGTTCTCTTGCATGAGGGATGTCTTTAGTGCTGCCTGTTAACTTTCTGTGATGCTTTTCCCACCAGGCCTGACTTACGATGAAGTCATCAGCTTTGTGCCACCACCGCTTGACCAAGAGGAGATGGAGTCCTGAGAAGCTGCTCTCTCCTATTCGTCCCACGTCACTGTGAGGGGAAGGCCTTTCCATAGGGACTCTCCAGTTATCGTTCAAGTGCCTCGTCACAACAATATTCTCCTTGGTGGAGGGGTTCTGTGTGTGTGGAATTGGGGAGGGAGGGGGGAGGGAAGGAAGCTGCGTCTGTGTAAACAAGCTGCATGCTCTTGTGTTCTGTGCACGGCCTGGGGCAGCCTCTGAAGACCCGTTCTGACCGCTCCATAGTCCTTCCCCAGTAATAGCACTCGGCCAGTTTGTGCTGCTGGTTCACCTGGGGAAGTTGACCTTTAAAGTTTGGTTACAATCATTGCCATTTATCAATTCTTCTATGATTAAGTAACCTCAAAAATAATGGCAGTTGGTTTATAGGCTTAGAGTCCTCTGTTTTCTTCCGGGTGGAAGGAGGGGTTGAGGGGGTGTCCTTGTTCAATGCCAGGTGGCTGATGTACATCCACATCTTCCTGGTGCAGCAGAAGGTACAGGCCTTCTAATGCCTGATTCTGGGAACACAGAAAGGTTTTGCTTGGAACTGTAAATATGTTTGTGCCTTAAATTGAATGCTTAGAGAGAGGGGAAAGGAAGTCTGGAGTGGAAATCTCTGCCCTCCTGTTTTTCAGGGTGAAGGCTCCCAGACAGCCAGGCATGAACTCCATGTGATCAGGAAGTCACTTTCAGAGGCACCAGCCCTTCCCCCTAGATTGGATATTCCTGTATTTTTCCCTCTTGGTTTGAGGCTTCCCAGCATTAGCTACCAGGAGACAGGCTGGAGAGGATTCTCAGCCTCAGGAGGTGGTTTTGCATGTTGTAGCTGTACGTGCACGTCGAGCTGCTCGATCCGTGTCGTTGCGTTTTTGGGGATGGCACTGGGGCAGTTAAATCATCGCTGAACCTCTTATACCTCAGCCAGTGCCATGAAACCACAGCATCCTTCCTCCTGTGCTGCAGCTCGTTGGGATGTACCTGCTGTGCCAAGGGCTTTGAGCAGCAGGTGGGATATATACAGCATAGAAACATGCACCTTGTCTTTGTTCCGACCTTCTGGTTTCAGGGAAGGAGAGCTTGGGACAGAGGGTTTCTTAGGAGGTCGAATGTAGAAGATGTTCTTCAGAGAAACAACCGTGGCATCTTGTGCCAGAGCTTAAATTATTTCCTGACAGATTTTAAAAGTATTGGAATCCAAAAGCAGAGAAATAAGCATGCACCAACCACAATCTCCCTTTCACTGTCTATATCTATAAATACAAATATTTATATATATAAAATAACATTTATTAGAGGTTTTTTTACCCTCTCGGATAAGAGCTGCTTGGCTGTTTTTTAGCAGGTTGATCTCTGCCTGAGACAACACGCAAAGGGAGTACATTTGGATACAAACATGGCTCAGATATTTGCTGTTTTACCAGACTCTGCACGAGTGACGTGCCCGGAGTCAGAGCCCAACAGGCGGGAGGCTTCTCGGCCTGTTTTGTGCCTGAGCCGTGCTGAGGAGCTCAGATTCCACCTGCAGGGCTCTGGGAGGAGATGTTTTAGAGGTTGGGTTGTTGCAGGCATCCTGTGCAGACACCATACCTGTATGTGAGGAGAAGGGCTTTGCAGTATTTTGTATTCTTGTTACCTATGGGACGGAGAGGAGCTGTTTGTGGAGTTTTACCCTCTTTGGAGAGGCAGCACAAAGGGACGGGACATGGATGACAAAGCCATTCATTCTTCCTTGGCTACTTTTCAGTGATCTCTTCAAGTCAAAGTCTGAGGGGAGATGAAGAGAGCAGTGACTTCACTCTCTGAGATAAATCTCTCCTCAGCCCAACACAATCAAGACAGAAACGCTCCCTTTCCTGCTGGACCTGCAGTCCAGGTATTCAAAGGAAAATGTAGATATTCTATGTAAACCTACAGCGAGATTATTTTTATCAGCCCTTTTCTGTGTAGATGCTCAGTGTGATTTCATGCGGAAATATTGCTAAAGATTTTTAAAAACTATAGATATTGTGTGTGTGTCTGTGTGTGTGTCTGTGTGTGTGTGTGAGCGGGGTGGTTCCCTGCCAGGGCCCACGTGGCACGCGCTCCCTGCCATCCACACCGTGCCGTTCCGTGCCCACAGGCTGGGCAGGAGGATGCACCTCGGAGACATTGCCTGCCGTTTCTATCCATGACTTTTGCTGTAACTGGTTATGCCGGATGCGATGTCACGATACCACTGGTTAAAAATAAAGCCTATTTTTCAGATTTACCGTGCTGATGGTCCCTTACAAACCTCGGGTGCTACAGGGTTGGCCTTAGCTGTGACGTTCCCCCGGCTGGGATCCTGTCTGTGGTGTTTGGGACAGATGACCCAAGGCTGATCGGTCTGTGAACACTGGGCTTGTGTCCACACTTTGCCCAGGTGACTCCTTTGCTAGAGCTTAGAGTTGGCTATGAGTGCTGGGCTCTGAGGAAATGTGTGTATTTTCTGTTCAGCACCTCTTCAGCACAACAGCCCCGCAGTGGCCTCACCCAGCCCAGGGGCCCTTCCCCAGCGGCACTGGTTTGTGTTCACTTGCTATAGAAAAGTGATGATTTTACCTCTTTTCCTGCCCTCTCGGTGGTGGTGGAAGGGTGTCCATGGGAGGAGGAGTGGTGTGGATCTCCATAGTGGGCATTTCCTGACTTTTTGACTTGTACCAAAGCTGTGTTCTCCACGTTAACAAAACCCTCAATACTGGAAGTTCCCAGGTGGCTGAGTTGGGAAGCTGATGCCCAGGCCGTGCGCGCTCCCGTGTTGCAGAGCTGTACAGCAGCTGGTTGGAATGCCAAGTGGAGGGTGTGTGGGGGTTCTCAGCTGCATGGAAGCCACCTCCCTGCTTGTTCTCACCTCCTGCCTTGGTCCAAAGTGAGAGGGGGAAAATGCCTAAACAGGACCTGGCATTTTTTGGGAGAAAAGATCCCACAACATAAGCCCAGGATCCCAAATTCCAGGGTGTGCTCAGTTATAACATACCCTGGTTAGCAGAACAACCCTGAAATGAGTGAGAGCTGAACTTGGGGGCAAAAAATAAACTACACCAACAAAATCATGTTGCATAATGCAAGGTTTTCTATTTGCTGTGGACCAGTCATGGGAATCACTGCATCCTTCTCCAGCCAGGCATGCCCTGGGTATTTACAGCTCCTTAATTGTGCGCTGCTGACCCACGTCTGCACGCGCAGTTGAGCAAGAGCTGTGTTCATGGAATGACAAGTGAGTTACAGGGTGGCTTCTGCACCTGAGCGTTCGCTGCAGCACCTCTTGCTCACCAGGATATTTATAGAACCTGGCCAATCCTGGCTTTATTTCCTGATGGGGCTGTTGCTGCAGCTGGGGCTCACGTACAGGTGTGTGTGTAAACCAGGTGAACCTGCTGCAGCCTCTTGTCCCACCTGTTCTGTAGAGGAGCAGACCCTGCTGTGGCTCTGTAGAGTGTGAGGGCCAGTGCTGTGACACGGTGCAGTGTTTGCCTGTAATCAGGCAAAATGAGTCTTTCCCAAAACCCTGATGGTGATTTTTTTTCCAGTCATTCCCATTTATCGAGGAGCCTGGCTGTAATCCTGCTGCACAGATGTGCCCGGAGCGGGGGCACCTTTGCAGGCAGAATAGAAATAGAATCCTTAAGATGGGAAAAGTTCTTCCAGTCCAACTGTCAGCCCAACCCCACGGTGCCAGCTAAACCATGTCCCAAAGTGCCACGGCCGCACGTATTTTGAACCCCTCCAGGGATGGAGACTCCACCACTGCCCTGGGCAGCCTCTGCCAGGGCTGCACCATTTTTTCCGTAAAGTAATTGTTCCCAATACCCCATCTTAAACCTCCCCTGGTGCAAGTTTAGGCTCTGGGCAGGGTTGAGGGCTGTGGAGCTGGCTGGGTAAGGCACAGCTTAGTCACTTCCTTTGGAAAGCGTCTGGGATGCACCAAACCTCCGGTGTGGAAGCCCCACCTGAGCCTCCTCGAGCTGGAGCAAAATGCTGAAGTGCTTTCTGCTCACCAGGAATGGACTTCTCACCGGCTGGGTTTGGGCTGGCGTGGTACCAGCATGGAACTTGGGCTTTGCACTGTTCAAGAAGACTCAAGAAGGAGGTTAGACCGGCTGTGGGAAATTAGACTGGACCCAGCAAAGCCCGGGGCAGGAGCAGCCCCTCAGGATGGTCTGTCTCAAAGCTCCTCATCACTGCAGTCACCTGGGTGAAGGTGGAGAACCTCAGCCTGCCCTCACCGCATCCCTGCTCTGCTGGGAAACCAGGCTGGGGAGAAATCACCATCGCTTCCTCGTCCTTCCGTGGATGGAACGCCGTGGTGTCCTTCGTCACGAGTCTGGAGCTGGCAAGAGGAATGTCCCCGCTTGTCTGACGAGGCGCTCTGGCTTGTTCCCCAGATTCCCCGGCTCGACGAGTCCTTACTCATCCGCTTGTTCAGCGCAGGGATTTCACGAGACACCCCCCCCCTTGCAAACCCCACGAGGATATTTCTTGGCCGCTGCCTGGTTGGAAGCAGGAGAAGAGGAGCCCGAGGTGGGTGCTCGGCTCCCGTCGCAGAGTGGCACCTGTGCCCGACCGAGGCGTGTCAGAAACCTGATGCCTCACCTCCACCAATGTGGAGGCGGAGGGAGGAGGGCCCACAGACATGTCCCTTCACGCTCCCAACAGCTGAAAACAGAGAAGGAACCTCAGTAGAACCTCTTTCGCTGGCACAGGAGGCCTCGCTGTCCCGGTCTCACCCCAGGAGCCCTCCTGTACTCCGGTACTCTGGGGGGGTTGCAGTCCCGCACCCGCCGGGCGATGAACATCGCAAGGAGAAGAGGGTTTTACAGACAGGAGGTGAACAACACCCTCTGGGAGCTGCCCAGGAGATACACGTCCCTCCACCCCGTGGGGTCCGGAGCCTACGGCTCAGTGTGGTGAGTGGGGTCCTGCCCACACCAAGGGGCGAGTGGGGGGGTGTTGAGAACATCGAGGAGTGGTGGGAAGAGAGGTCCTTAGCAAAGGCCATTTGCACGAGTGATGAAAGTCTGCGCCCTGCTCCGGCGCGGGCAGTGGGTTGGGGACTTGTTGGCTTGAAGAAACTGAGATGTTTCCTACCTGTGGTCACCCTGGGTGGGCAGAGAGGGGAAAGTTTCCCACCTGAGTGCCCGGAGGCAGCAGATCAAGGATCAGGTAGACACAGCTCAGGGTGTGCCCTCCACGCTGGGGGTCAGGCAGCTCTCGAGCTCGCAGTGAGGGGGGGATGAGGAAGGATATGGAACTGTTGGAATGGGTCCAGAGGAGGCTACGGAGATGATCTGAGGGCTGGAGCCCCTCTGCTGTGAGGACAGGCTGAGAGAGTTGGGGTTGTTCAGCCTGGAGAAGAGAAGGCTCTGGGGAGACCTTAGAGCAGCCTCCCAGGACTGAAAGGGGTTCCAGGAAAGCTGGGGAGGGGCTTTTTTCAAGGGCCTGGATTCATAGGACAAGGGGGAACAGCTTTACATTGGAAGGGGGAAGATTTAGATTAGACATTAGGAAGAAATTATTCACAATGAGGGCAGGGAGGCCCTGGCCCAGGTTGCCCAGAGAAGCTGTGGCTGCCCCATCCCTGGAGGTGTTCAAGGCCAGGTTGGATGGGGCTTGAAGCCCCTGATCCAGTGGGAGGTGTCCCTGGGAATTAAAATGAATGGGCTTTGAGGTCCCTTCTAACTCACACCATTCTGTGATTCTGTGTGGCAGCAAAGGGGAGAAATACCTGGGTGGCTGGAAATGATTTGTATTTGATGGCAGAGGTGGGAGCTGGAACAGGGGTGGCTGCAGTGTCCTGGCTGCTTAGCCCAAGGCGGGTGATACTGGGCTACCTGGGGAAAGCAGCTGGACCAAACAACCCCACCTTAATCCCACTTCCAGCCTGAAATCATCAAATAGACAGAAATCATTGTACTCTGGGGATCAGCAGCAGCCCTGGGGCCTCCCTCAGCACGAGCTGCTGTTCCTCAGCCGGGCAGAGCTGTCTGCAGGGAGAGGCGGCAGCAGCCGGGTCGTGCTTGGTTTACACTGGCGAAGCAGAGGGGACAGGAGACTTCTGGAAAGGTTAAATATGAAGCAGCCCATTGAGAGGAGCTGAAGGGAGCCCTTGTTTCATAACACACTGAGCTAAAAAAAAAGAAGAAGGTGTGTCCTGTTCCGTAGGTGCTGGGCAAAGTCTGTACCAGCTGTCACAGCACAGATCCTGAAACCCCAGCACCTGGGCTCTGCCCTTGTCCCCTGGCTGCAAAGAAGCACCCAGTGTCCCCATTCCCTTCTTTGCTGTTCTGGTGTTTATGATAAACATCTCAGAAGCTTAAAATTATGGAATGGTTGGGGTTGGAAGGGACCTCAAAGCCCATCCAGTTCCAACCCCCTTGCCACGGGCAGGGACACCTCCCACTGGATCAGGGGGCTCAAAGCCTCCATAAACCTTAAAGAAGTTCTGCAAAGTCAGGTAAGACTAAATTTGGTGGGTTTTGTAGCTGTACAGAGTTTCCTGGCTTTTATCATAAAGGAAAGCAGGAAGGCTAATAAAGACAGGCCAAAAAAAAGGGAAGAGAAATCCTTCCAAAGCTTCCTTGCCCATCATAAAACAACTAAACAATAAGACAAGTCTTGCTGGTCCCTCTGGAGGTCCCGGGAGGGTGGGAGGGTTGGGGGTTAAAGCAGGTGCGTGGACAGTTTGGTGCCCATTCCTGTACTGTGTGGAGTTAGGATTTGCTGTCCTCTGCTGGGAATTGCTGGGAAGCTTTCCCATCGCAGCAGCATCGGGAGCTGCAGGTTTTACACCTCCCTGAGCAGCTGAGAAACTCGAGGAAAACCAGCAAAGCCGTGTTCCTTCCCCCATAAATTCTGCCAGAATCTGTAGTGATTTGGCTGAACATAATTGTGGAATAAGAGTCCTCTGACTCCTCCAGCTCTGTCTTGGTGGGACTCAGCTCTGCCTGCCTGGTGTCATCCTGAGTTTCTGCCATTCCTGGACCCTGTGGTGGGCAGCCCGTGGTGGGCTCTCCAGCTGGATTAGCTCTTGGCTGTGCCTTAAGGCAAGGGGGAAAGTTGGGTTGTCCACGCTGGGCAGGCTGAACTCCATCACCCTGTGCCAAGTGATGGGGATGCTCCACGTGACAGCAGCTGGGAAGGCAAGTAATAACATACACCCTTGGATTAGGAAATCCACCTTGGATTCTGCAGAAGCTGTTTGACTTTCTGGTCCAAGTCCTGTCTTTGACTTCTCCGGCTCCCCGGAAAGCTTCACGCTGTGCTGTCCCCTCTGCCAACACCTGCTGAAGTCTTGGAATTGAACAATTCCTCAGAGTCCTCCTAAGATATCCTACAGCGTCTTCCATGTGGAAGCTGCCTCCTGTAGCTGTTCCATCACTTTCTTTGCTTTTCCTGGTTGAATGCATGAAGGAAATCGTCGTCATTCCGAAGCTCCCGAAGGATGTGTCTGCTCTCATCATGCACGACTTGGAGCAACTGGAAGGGACTTCAGTGGCCAAGAGCAGGGAGGTTCCCCAATGGTATTGGGGAGGTTGATGGGAGCTGTTGATATCCTGGGGAGCCAGAGGACACACCACAACTGATCGCTTGTGGCTGATGATTGGAGAAAGCTGTGCAAGACTTCCAAGATCTTCAGCAAGGAACTGATCACCCTTCCTCAGTGCTGACCTGATGGGAAAGCCACACAGAGAGGGAGATTCCCACCTCTCCTGCCATAACCAGCCCTAACCCAGCAAAATGCACCACATTGTGTTATTAGAGATGGAATTTTCCTGTTGGTTTATGGAGTTGTGCCTCTGCCTGATGGCCCTGGATGTTAATTTACAGCTTTACGGTCACCCTCGTTCCAGCTCCCACCTCTGCCATCAAATATAAATCATTTTCAGCCACCCAGGTATTTCTCCCCTTTGCTGCCACACAGAATCATGGAATGGTTTGAGTTGGAAGGGCCCTCAAAGCCCATCTGGTTCCTCATTAAGAGCCCCTCCCCAGCTTTCCTGGACCCCCTTTCAGTCCTGGGAGGCTGCTCTTCAGATAAGGTTTTACAAAAGATGGGAACTGCTCTGGAAACCCACAGTGAGATTTGGCAGGGATTTGCCTCTTGGAGGGGTCAAGGAGGGGCTGAGGCACCACTATGTGATGGGGTGCACTGAGACCCCCCTGGAAAACAACCCCAAGAGTCCCAAATTACAGCTATTTCTGCCCAAGGACCTTCCTTCCAGCTTCTTATCCATGAAATCTCTGCAGTCTGATCAAAAAGCCTCTAAAAGCAGAGAAAGCATCACCAGATCCACCCATCCAGCCTCAAGGAGCAACAGTGACCAGAGGGAACATCACCACTCATCTCCAGTGGCAGCTCCAGGTTTTCAGCACCTGTAGAACAGGCTCTCATTTTCAGCCAGACCTGTTTTTACATGGGAGAAGCATCAAAAATCCCAAATGCAGGAGAATTAATTCCAGCAGCCTGGGTTTTCTGTTTGTGACATCCACTTTGCTCCAGAACACAGTGAAGATGATTGATGCTCCTTGAAAGACAACAACTGCTTTATTCCCTTCTTTCCCTGCCCTGGGGATTGAGAAGGCAGAGTCACAACAATTCCTGATCTTTAAACATTTGTATGGAATCACAGAATGTCCTGAGTTGGAAGGGACCCACAAGGACCATCGAGTCCAATTGCTGTCCCTGCACAGGACAACCCCAACATTCACCCCATGGGGCTGAGGGCGTAGGCCAAAGCTTCTGGAATATTGTCAGGCTGTGACTGCTTCCCTGGGGAGCTGTTCCAGGGCTCCACCACCCTCTGGGGGAAGAACCTTCTCCTGATGTCCAACCTAACCCTCCCCTGGCACATCTTCCTGCCATTCCCTTGGGTCCTGTCATTGGTCACCAGAGAGAAGAGCTCAGCACCTGCTCCTGCTCTTCCCCTTTTGAGGAAACTGTTATGAGATTCCCCTCTCAGTCTCCTCTTCTCCAGGCTGAACAGACCCAGTGTCTTCAGCCTCTCCTCATACGACTTCCCTTCTAAACCCTTCACCAACTCTGTGCCCTCCTCTGGACACTCTCCAGTAGTTTGATGTCCTTTTTATCCTGTGGTGCCCAAACTGCCCCCAGTGCTCGAGGTGGGGCTGCACCAGAGCAGGACAATCCTCTCCCTCTCCCGGCTGGCGATGCTGTGCTTGATGCCCCCCAGGACACTGTTGGCCCTCTTGGCTGCCAGGGCACTGCTGGTTCATGTTTCCCTCTTTTCACAGCTCTATGAGCTCGTTCCTGCAGGTTCAGGGGAATGAAAATGAGCCACTAATACTTTGCTTGGTGTCCCATGAAGTCCTTCGAAGTCCATGGGCCACTGCCCAAAGTCATACAGGGTAAAATCTGTGTGTGCAGAGCTCCGCTGGGAAAGATCATAGAATCATGGAATGGTTTGGGGTGGAAGGGACCTTAAAGATCATCCAGTTCCAACCCCCTGCCATGGGCAGGGACCTCACCCACTGGATCAGGGGACTCAAAGCCCCATCCAACCTGGCCTCGGGGCAGCCAAACAGCCTTTTGCTCTTCTCCTGCGAGCTCCAAATTTACCTCTTCTCTAGGAGGAGACCTTTGGTATTGCAGGGTTTGTTAAAACACGTGGCCAGCATCCAAACTTTTTTATTTGACCACTGCAGTTCAGCCACAGACAAGAAGACAGGGGAGAAGGTGGCTATCAAGAAGCTGTGCCGCCCGTTCCAGTCGGAGATCTTTGCCAAGAGAGCGTACCGAGAGCTGATGCTCTTGAAGCAGATGCAGCACGAGAATGTAAGTGCTCATTTTGGTCCATCCCTGCTGAAACAGGAGGGGTTTTCTTGTCACCTGGGACCAAGCCCTTCCTGGTGGCATCACCTCTGTTTTAATTGAGAGGTCACGGCGTTTGGCACGGGGTCTGACTGCTACCTCTGGGCTGCACCCAGCTGGCACCAGGCTGAAGCAGATGTGTAATGGGTGCTCCCCTGTATTAGTAAGAGGAAAAGCAGCTTCACAGCATAGTGAGGAGTCCTGGGATTCCTCACATGGAGTTCTCAGTGCTCACCCACGCGCGTGTGCAGATGCTTTCCAGGTTTCAACGTGGACTTCTCTTCTCCATCAGGTCATTGGACTGCTTGATGTTTTCACCTCCGCCCCCTCCTACCAGGGATTCCAGGACTTGTAAGTGTGGAGTTTGTATGTGCTTTGGCTAAATTCACCTTTGCCCAAGACACCTGGGGTTTAGCAGCAGGGTCAGAGGTCAGGTTGAGGTGCAGCCCAACAGGCTGAGATGAAAAGGGACCAGACTAAAGCCAGGCGCCCTGAAATAAGGAGGAGAATCGAAAGCACAAACCACTTCCTGTGGCTAAAACAGCCCGAACAGACTATATAAACAAATCCCATGTTGTGCTCACAGTGCAGATCAGTGTAGGCAAGGAAGAAGCATCACTTTTCCTGGTGCATCCCACATAGTGTGATCCCTGCTAACACATCACCTGTGCGGCTGCTGAGCCACGAGGCTGCACTTGGAGTGGGAGAAGTATCCTCCACCAGAGATGTTTTGGCTCCCAGATGGTGCAAGGTCACCCAGAACTGAACATCCCTTCAGGTCTGAAGTAAATATACTCAAGGTGGTTAAAGTCTGGAAGATCCTTGTTCTTACTTGATGTCAGATATCTGGTTTAAGGGGAGGAGAAAGAGCACTTTTCAGAGCAGGTTGAAATCCCAGCATCCCTGTGGGCTGTGCCAGTTGGCCAGGAACACTGACCCAGCAACTCCTTAGCTACACAGCCAAAGAACCCCAAGTGAGGACAAGGCTAGCCTGGTTCCCTCTGTTTTTCTTCTAGACTCAGGGCCTTGTCTTCCTGCCTTTTAGCTACCTGGTGATGCCATACATGCGGACAGATTTGCAAAAGATCATGGGACATGAATTCAGTGATGAAAAGATCCAGTACCTGGTCTACCAAATGCTGAAAGGGCTGAAGGTGAGTCTGGAGGAGTTCCGTGACTCCCCGCGTCTCCTCTCTACGTCACCTCTGGGCTGATGCCAACAAAACCCCTCCCAACACTGCACAGGGAGATTTGGGGGGTTCAGGGGCACCCCCTGAGAACAGAGATTTGCTGTTGATCTCCTTCTGCTCCAGCACAGGTCGATCAAACTGACCGCTTGGTCCCATCACGTAGGGAAGCACCAGCAGTCACAGACCTTGCGGTGGGTTTTTCCGTGACAGTTGTGTCCCTCTGACTCTGTGTGTCCAAACCTTTAGCAAATCCCTGTGTAGAAAGGAAGAGGTTGGGAGCAACGGGAGCTTCTGCTGGATTCCAAACAGAGGCTTTTGGGGGAGAAGGCAGAGGGAGTGATTTTCCATTCAATAGAATAAGGACGGAACGCGCTGCTGCACCCGACTCGGAGAAAGCAGAGGACGATCACTGCAAAGAGATGATGTCTTAGTGCTGCCCATGAACACCTTTACCTGGGGCTGAGCAGTGGCTGACAGGCACTAATGAGCTCCCCTTAATAACCCTGCTCCCCACATCACTGTTGAGTTTAAATAAAGAGGGGGAGAACACGTGGAAGGTTTATCTGCTGTGATAAAACTGGGCAGTTGGGTTTTTGCAAACATGTTTTTAATGATGAGGGTTTTTTTTTTCACATGGTTTAACACCCAAAATAATTTAATGTCACTTACTGTTTGTGTTCCTGCCTGAAATCCCAATGCCTTCAATAGTTTGAAGCTATCAGGGCACTTGGTCTAAGGAATTATTGCCCCATTCCTCCTCTTCTGCTCTGCACCTCTTTTATTCTGGCAATAAAACTGCAAATACTCAGAAATCCAGGGCAAGGATTTCTTTTCAAACCACTGCCCTGGAGACCAGGGACCTGCAGCAGGGGCAGAGTTGGGTTCTCAGTGAGTTCTTGTTTGTAGCTCTCATTTCTCTGCTGGAGAACAGAAAGTCTTGTCTGCTGGAGATCACATTGTGGCTCCTCTTTCTTTTGCAGTACATCCATTCCGCTGGCATCATCCACAGGGTAAGTCCATGGGCGCCCTTACTCTGACTTTTGTCTGTTTAGCAGAAACACAGCTTGGTTATAAAGTTAATAAATTCCTAATCATCATTTCACTAACAGCCTCCTCTGCTCTAAGGTCTCTTTGGTGTCCTCTACCCTTTCCTCCTACACCGTGTATGTGTTTGGATTTGCTCATTTGTGCAGCATTTTGAGGAAATGCTCTATTTTCTGATGAGCTGAGAAGCATTTTATGATGCTTTTTTAATGAAAAAAAATAGAATTATATTTTAAAAGTAGAAAAACAGAATATTTTTTCTGTTTCAGGAAAAATAAAATGGTGATCTAAAGCTGTGCAATGTGGCAGGCACAGTGGCTTTGCTGTATTGATACTGGGCTTGGGATTCTATGGCACCCCAAGGAGGGTGAGCGAAGGGTTGGTTGAGATGCAAGGTGTCAAGTTTTTGAGTTGCAATGCTTGGGGAAGAGTGGTTGGAAAACTGCACAGAGGACAAGGACCTGGAGGTACTGGTTGACAGCAGCTGAACCTGAGCCAGCAGTTGTCCAAGTGGCCAAGAAGGCCACCAGTATCCTGGTGCAGGGAAGGGATCGTTCCCCTGTGCTCGGTGCTGGTGAGGCCACACCTCGAATCCTGGGGTCACTTCTGGGCCCCTCAGTACAGGAAAGACCTTGAGGGGCTGGAGCACATCCAGAGAAGGGAATGGAGCTGGGGAAGGGTCTGGAGAACAGGGGTTGTGGGAGTGACTGAGGGACCTGGGGCTGTTCATTCTGGAGAAGAGGAGGCTGAGGGGAGACCTCATCGCTCTCTGCAGCTCCTGGAAAGGAGGTTGTGGTGAGGTGGGTGCTGGGTTCTTCTCCCAAGTAGCAAGGGATAGGACGAGAGGAAATGGCTTCAAGTTTCATCAGGGAAGGTTTAGACTGGATATTGGGAAATAAGTGGTGAAGCCCTGGCAGAGGGTGCCCAGGGCAGTGGTGCAGTCTCCATCCCTGGAGAGGTTCAAAATGCACGTAGAGGTGGCACTTGGGGACAGGGTTTAGCAGGCACCGTGGGGTTGGGTTGACGGATGGACTGGATGAGCTGAGAGTCCTTTTCCAACCTTAATGATTCCCTGGTTCTATGATTATCCTTATTATTCTGCTCTTGTCTGTTGTAGGACCTGAAGCCGGGGAACCTGGCTGTGAACGAGGACTGTCAGCTAAAGGTAGGTGGGGAAGCACAGTTCTGTAGCACGTAGTGTGTCTGATCCTGGAGGATCCAACTCTGCCAGCAGGAATCTGGCACAGTCACGCTTCCTCTTGCCTTCTGAGGTTTGATTGGAGGTGTTTCGTTACCTGGCGGTTGCAGACAGTGAGAAATAATCACCTGCTGACGTAACTTGCTGAATCAGGGCCCAACGTGGCATGGACATCCTGTCACTGTAATTCCTGTGGCACAGCAGCTCATAATGACTTCCTAAATAAATTCAATACTGCTGAGCAATACTTGAGTTAGGAGAATGATCCCTGGAGGATAACTGGAATCAGCCTCAGTTACCCTTTGGTTCTCATTGCTGTGGTGGTTGTGGTTCCAGACAAAGCTCTGAAGGGTTTCCTGGCTCTAACACACATTTTCTGTAGTAGAACTATGTTTTCAGCCTGGAGAAGAGAGGACACTGGGGAGACCTTAGAGCAGCCTCCCAGTGCTGAAAGGGGCTCCAGGAAAGCTGGGGAGGGGCTCTTGATCAGGGAGGGCAGGGATAGGATGAGGGGGACTGGTTTTCAGCTGAAGGAGGGGAGATTGAGATGAGATCTCAGGGAGAAATGTTTTCCTTTGAGGGTGGGGAGGCCCTGGCCCAGGTTGCCCAGAGAAGCTGTGGCTGCCCCATCCCTGGAGGTGTTCAAGGCCAGGCTGGATGGGGCTTTGAGCCCCCTGATCCAGTGGGAGGTGTCCCTGCCTATGGCAGGGGGGTGGAACTGGATGAGCTTTGAGGTCCTTTCCAAAACAAAGCATTCCATGGTTCTATAATATTACAGGGAATGGCTCCATCACCCATAAAGGTTGGGTGAAGCCGTGTTTGTCTCCAGTACTGAGGGAGAGGCCGTCCCTGTCAGCTCCAGGGTGTTTGGATAGGAAAGGGCGAGCCTGGGAGCGTGCCTTCATCACCAGGTTATAGAACAAGCCAAGTGAATAAAGCTCAGAGTGTTGAAACTTCAGCTTCCAGAAAGGGAGTGACCTTCCAGGTAGCACATAGCACTGCTCCTCTCTGCAGGGTCTTCTCACAACAACAGGTTCTGCAGCCGGTTTGCATTTCCTGTCAGTGGAACCGTTCGTGGGTGGTGATGGTGTAGTTGGAGCTTTGTTATCTGATTGGATCTGCTTCATTTCCTCTTAGAAGTAGATTCTCACTTGCCTGTAGGATTTCTCTTTTCCTCCCTGCCCTTTCTTCTCCCTCTCCCTTTGGTGAACTGCAGATCTTGGATTTTGGCTTGGCCAGACACGCCGATGCTGAAATGACGGGCTACGTGGTTACGCGCTGGTACAGAGCCCCAGAAGTCATCCTGAACTGGATGCATTACAACCAGACAGGTGAGCTGGGTTGCTTCAGCAAGGTGACCTTCAGGTGACAAAGCTGGGGATCCTGCTGGCTCAGCCCTCACATCATCCTCCAGATGTTTTTCTTCTTTATCACCGGTGTCCCCTGGAGCAGAGCGAGTCCCAAAGCTGCTGCGCGACTCCCCGAGCCAGAGCCTGTGGGAAATGATGAAAGGAGGGGTTTTGGCAGCAGAGGGGAACAGGGGGTGGTGGAAAATCATAGAATCATCTGGTTGGAAAACACCTCTGAGGTCATCAAATCCAACCCTACCTGTCCACTACTAAACCCTGTCCCTAAGAAACTCATCTTTTAAACACTTTTAAATGGGAGTGAAATTCAAATCAGTGCCTGCCTCAGACTGACTGCAGGTGACAGTCCCAGCAGTCATTGCTGCCTTTTTACTGTTTGTAATTGTTTTTTATTCCTTTTTCTCTCTGAACAGTGGACATCTGGTCCATTGGTTGCATCATGGCAGAAATGCTGACCGGGAAAACGCTGTTTAAAGGAAAAGACTGTATCCTTTCAAGCTGAACCTTGTCCTTGGGGGGTGTAATAATTCTTGGGGTGTCTGTAAGGGGTTTTATGAATGAGAAAAATTGGTGTTAGTCTGGTTTACCAAGAGGTAATTACAGGGAACAGGCTTTCTGGTGAGGAAAATGGAGAGCAGATAGGAGGGGGTGAAGCCAAATGTAGGTCTATGCTGGTCACTTGTGCTCTACATCAGCAACCTAACCTTGTGTGGCCACAGCTCCATCCCCAGACCACAGCTCCATCCCCAAGCCACAGCTCCATCCCCGAGCCACAGCTGCATCCCCAGGCCACAGCTGCATCCCCAAGCCACAGCTCCATCCCCAGACCACAGCTCCATCCCTGAACCACAGCTCCATTCCCAGGCCACAGCTCCATCCCCAAACCCTTGCATATCTCCCAAGCCCCAACAAAGCTATGCCAACAAAATTATCCCAGGAGAAGAACCTTGGAGCTCTTTGGGGCTGTCCAATGAGGCTCTGATTGTGCAGCTCTTTTGGGTTTGTATCAAAACCCACTCACGGCTCCCACAGGTCCTTGGGCTCTCCCACAGGTCCTTGGGCTCTCCCACACCCAGCCTGCATCCCAAGTGGTTGGGGGGTTGTCCAGGGCTCTCTCCCAGCTGGGTGATCTTTAACACAGCCTTCCAGACCTCGACCAACTGACCCAGATCCTGAAAGTAACGGGGCATCCAGGAGAAGACTTTGTGGAGAAGCTGGAGGACAAAGCAGTAAGAAAATTCCCTGTGGATTCAGGTGGTGCTGGCAGAGGTGTGGTGGGGAGAGGTTGACTCGGTCATGTCTTTGAGATGGGAGATACAGCAGCAGAGAGGAGGAGGACAGTTGTCTTTCCTCCTTGATGATGAAGATGTTTCTCTCTGCTGGTGGCACTCTTGGTGGGTTGGGCATTCCATTGGGAATTGGAGTGGATTTCAGGGGCTGGGAGTAAGGGCTCCTGGGTGAGGTGCCTGGTGCCCCAAGCAAACCACCGACCTCCTCTGTTCTTTGACCCTTAAAGCAGGACTATTTCTGTGTCTCAATTGATAAAAACAGTTCCTTGAAATGTGACCTCTGGGGTGATTTGCTGTTCTCTTCATTTGCCTTTGCTCCTCTGGGCCACAAGACCCCAGAGCTGGATTTCACAGCCCCTCCACGCTCATCCACGTGCTTTCCTTTCTCTTTTAGGCTAAGAGTTACATCAAGTCCCTCCCTAAAATCCCCAAGAAGGATTTGTCTGTGCTCTTCCCCAAAGCCAATCCTCTGGGTAAGTCACCTCCAGGGTTTCTCAGGAGCTTTCAGAGCTGGACAGGAGGAAGACTGAGCGCTGCAGCTGCAGGCTTGTTTCTGCTTTCTCATAATTCCTTGCTCCTTCCCCCCTTGCAGGTTGTGCCCTGCCCCCTCCCTGGGCAAATATGGATTAATTAAAAGGAAAATTATTCTTTATTGGTATCGTGGAATCACTAAGGTTGGAAAAGACCTCTAAGCCCATGAAGTCCTACCATCAAATTGCAATGTTCTGCTGTTCTTGGCCATTTACTACTTCTTTCTTAATGACACTGCCTGCAGCAGACAATATTTAAAGGAGAGATAAACTTCTGACTCTCTTAACAAGCCAGAAGAGAGCAGGTGCAGGATGCAAGAGGGTGTTTAGGTTGTGGGATGCAAACCATGAGATGAGGACAGTTGGGTAGATCCAGCTGCTCTTGGTATGAGAGTTGGGATGGATTTTAGCTGATACTGGCTTCCAGAGGTTGTTGCTTGTAGCCAAGCAGGTGATATTATCATCAGTGGCATTCAGATAAACAATCCAGCTCTTCTTCTTCCTACAAGGAAAGGCTGAGAGAGTTGGGGTTGTTCAGCCTGGAGAAGAGAAGCCTCCAGGGAGACCATAGAGCAGCCTCTCAGTACTGAAAGGGGCTCCAGAAAAGCTGGGGAGGGGCTTTTTCCAAGGGCCTGGAGTGAATGGCTTTAAATTGGAAGGGGGAAAATTTAGATTAGACATTAGGAAGAAATTCTTCATAAGAGGGTGGGGAGGCCCTGGCACAGCTTGGCCAGAGTGATAGTGGAGGTCCCATCCCTGGAAACATTCAAGGTCAGACTGGATGGGGCTCTGAGCAACCTGATTGAGTAAAAGATGTCCCTGGGGGGTTGGAACTGGAAGGGCTTTGAGGTCTCTTCCAACCCAAACCATTCTATGATTCTTTGTTCATCATTATTTCCCAGCCCCACATTAAGACATCACAGGTTCTGATAAAGTGTTAAGGGTGACCCACAGTCCAGGTCAATAATTTATTCATGTATTTTTTAGAGCACAGCTTTGATCATAACTGTTTGTCAAACACCCAGGCCTGTTGATAATTAACAGGCAGCTGAGATGTGCAATTTCCAGGGTAAAAATTGATCTCAAATGTGGAGCTCTTTTCCCAAGTGGATCAGAGGTGAGAGTGAGCAAAACTCTTCTAAAAACTGAAAGAAAGAAAGCAAGCATTAAGTTTATAGCCCCATTCCCCCTTGGTTTTGACATTCTTGTTGGTGTCTGAGTTTCCTGCCTGCCTGTTTACCAGGGATGTGCAGGTTTCTGTATAGATTACTCACACCAGGACCACTTTGAGTTGTGGGGATCAGAGTAAAAGTGAATGATTAAACCTGAAAAATAGCTTGAAGTTACTGGCCCTCTCTTTATGTTCTTGCAGTCCCATCAGTGCAGCAAGGCTTAGTCAAGACTAATTTGTTATTTCTGTGCAATTTACACCTCCACTTCTGGCAGCAAGAGCTCCCTCAAGCTGCTGTTGGGTGGATTGTGCATCCCCACTGCTTGGAGCTCCAGAACCTTGGCCAGGCTGAGGAATCTCTTTCATTTTCTGGAGGTGTCGCACTGGAAAGAATAATCCCATCACATGCAGGGATCCCGTGCAGGAGGCCTGTTCTCCATCCCACCTGTTCCCTGTTCCTTTCTTCTCCTACAGCAGTGGACCTGCTTGACAAGATGCTGCAGCTGGATGTGGAGAAGCGCATTACAGCGACGGAGGCCTTGGCTCACCCCTATTTCGAGCAGTTCCGCGACATCGAGGAGGAGACGGAAGCCCAACAGTCCTATGATGACTCTCTGGAACACGAAAAGCTTTCGCTAGATGAGTGGAGAAGTAAGAAGTTTCTCCTCTCTGAAGCTCCCAGCATGGGGCTGTCTTTCCTCGCCCTGTGCAGGTGCTGAGTAAGGCTGTGATTGCTGGTGCCTCGATGAACGCGCAAAGAGAGCCATAGAATGGGTTGGGTTGGAAGGGACCTCAAAGCCCATCCAGTTCCAACCAGTGGACACCTCCCACTGGGTCAGGGGGCTCAAAGCCCCACCCAATCTGGCCTTGAACATCTCCAGGGTTGGGGCAGCCACAGCTTCACTGGACAACCTGTGTTCACATCTCCCTTTACTTGCTTTTGCTTTCATCAGCCAGCAAAGATCCCTCCACCTCTCCAGGGACCCTTTTTTTTGCCTCTCTGCTCTATCTCTTCCAGCTTGTACCTGCTGAACCCTCTCCTCTGACCTCCTCCTCTCTGCACACTAACACTCAAACTTGCATTTGTGTCCCCTAAAATCCCACATTCCTGGTTATTTCGTTCTGTTTTCCCAGAGCATATTTACAAGGAGATCTTGTCCTTCAGTCCCATCGCACGGAAGGACTCAAAGAAGAGAAGTGGGATGTCGTTATAGCGACCGGTGCAGCCGTGACTGGGATTCACTTCTGGATTTACCAATTGGATTTACTCCACTCTGCCTTGCTGGTGGCCATCGTTTGGCCCATGGGACTTCTCTGTGGATGACACCGTGCTGTGGGCATTGGACTTTGTTCTACTAAAGGGGAAAGGACCCCAAACTGTTTTCAACACAAAGGATAAATATATTCTCATTGAAATTTTGAATGGGAGAATTTTACCTGGTGTTTCAGGCTTTTGGGGTTTTTATTCCATATTCGTCCACTTGAGAGAGCAAGGGTTTCATTGCTCCTTTCTCATTGGTCTTTCCAAGCACAGGTTTTGGTACATTAATTATGGATGAGGTAAAGAAAGAGGTGAAATTGACTCCCAAGCAAAATAATCAGAAATAGTGAAATTCAGCATAACAAACTTTAGCCAGTCTGACTCTGAGCGCGTCCCCTCTCCCTGAGCAGCCAAACAGCATCCAGCAAAGCCTGGTTGCTGGGATGGCATCAGCTCCAGGACACCCTGGGAATCTGGTCGTGGGATCAGTCTGTGTTCAGAGCAGCTCCAGAGTCAAAATTCCCTGCCAGGGTGCTTCCCCCCTCCAGGCAGCTGCTGCCTCCTCTTTTTTACTCTATTTCATTTCCTGATGGTTGATCAGTGTTGTCTCCTCTGTGCTGCCAGCTGCAACCGTGTCCTGGGCTGCACCCAAAGCAGTGGGACCAGCAGGGCAAGGGAGGGGATTCTGCCCCTCTGCTCCCCTCTGTGAGACCCCATCTGGAGCCCTGTGTCCAGTTCTGGAGTCCTCAGCATGGGAAGGGGATGGATCTGTTGGAGCAGGTCCAGAGGAGGCCACAGAGATGATCCAAGGGCTGGAGCCCCTCTGCTGTGAGGACAGGCTGAGAGAGTTGGGGTTGTTCAGCCTGGAGAAGGCTCCAAGGAGACTTTAGAGTAGCCTCCCAGGACTGAAAGGGGCTCCAGGAAAGCTGGGGAGAGCTTTAAGGTCCTTCCCAACCCAAACCATTCCGTGATTCTACGCACCCACTGCCTTCCCACATGGGCTGAGCTGGGTTTTTATCAAAGAATCCTGCTGTCCCTTCTTTCTGCTCAGCCTGGTCTCCCCATCTGTCCTCTCTTCACCACGCTTATCTGTCACTCCCTGGGCTCACCCTGCCCTTATCTCAAGTCAGGGCTGCTGTTGCCTCACTCAGCCCAGCAATGTCACCCCTTATATTCTCTTTTTTTCTGCCCTGCACCATCTCTTAAGCCAGGGATCCTCTGCTTCAGCTCCCTTTAGTGAAGATGTTTAAATGGAACTGTTAGAGATCCGTCAATTGTCAGTCTTAAGTAAAAAAATTAATATATTGGGGGTGAAAAAGCAGAAAAATATGTTGCAACAATCCAGCATTAGCAGAAAGAGGAACACAATAATTAATCAGTGACCACAGAAAGTAGTTCAGATCTCTTAGTTTCTTGTTGTCAGATTAGCTCCTTGGGTCAGCATCATTATAAATAGCATCTAAGATAATCTTATTAAATAGATTATCTCACAAAACCCACCACAGGCTAGAAAACATCCTTGGAAGAGCTTCACAGCTTCCCATTACTGCACTTTCAGTGAGGTTTTGCATTTGCTAATTTGTTAATTCATGCATTTATTTAGTGAGTGATTCTTGGCAGCAAGAACTTTTCTTTCTCTGAGATGCTGGGGGTCCCTGTGCTGATGTGGTGGGACCGCACGGTGCTGCTGGCACATCCCAGCCCTGCCCAAACACACTTTCTTTAGTATCTGTGGAGTTTTATATGAGATGAAAACCAACACAATAATCTCTTTTTTGCTCCTGGATGTGGAAAAAAAAAAAAGCAGGATGATGTGAGAAAATGCTTATTCAACTTGTCTGGATTTAATTGCTTTGGAAAGGTGTTCAGATAGCGTTGAGATAAGAAGAGAACAACACAAAAATAGAGGGAGGTTGTTTCAGGAGCTCAGACCAACCAGTCAGTCAGGTGGATTCGCCCTCTGGGGAAACTTTGCTCCATCTTTTGGATCTACAATATGCTAAATAGTTTATTCAAACTTTAAAGTATATTTTGGTCCTTAAAGTAATTTGATGTACTGGAGGTACTGGCATTTTTTGATGCAGATGTGTCTGTACCTCCCAAACCTCCTCTTCGGTGTGTGGGTATTTGCTGTAAATGTTATTATCATGAGAACTGAGGAGAGGTGAACAACAATTAGAAGAACAAAATAGGCAAACGGGATCTGAAAGTGCCTCAGGTGTTGTTACAGCTGTCTGCAGGTTCTTACCTTGGTGAGTCTGAGTCTCTTATGAGCATCTAAATACTCCAGCACGGAGTAAATTAAGTGTAACCTATCCAGAGGGTGGGATATTTGAGGATAGCAAATGTGGGAAAGTGGGGTTTGGGGGAGTAAGGGGACTCCAAGGTAATTTCAAAGCCTTTTAGTTTTGTTATGTAAATTCCTGGCTGTTTTTCTAATCCTTCCTGATGGTCTGACAATACCTCTTGATAGTCCTTTTGAAATACATCCCAGGTGCACTCCCACCCATTACTCTGCCGGGACTTGACCGCTGGTATCTGAGGTGACATCCAGGAGACTGTGCTTTGGTGGCGATGCAGAGATCCACCCTGCAGCCCAGAGGTATCCGGTACCTCAACTAGCTTAAAACTGCGGAGCTCAGCATTAATAGCACGATCCGTGAAAGAGCGAGGAGCTCAGCACAAGCTGCACCCGAGCCTTTACTCAGGATCTTCAGCAAGTTTTCCAGCCTGTGCTGAATCTGGTGGCTCTGCAGCTCCACGGTTTGCTGATACAGTCCCGGGATAGCTCGACACTGGGTGGGTACAGCTGTTGGTTGTGATGACACCTTTGGACTGCAGCATAACTATCTTCCCAGTTGGCATCTTCTTCCTTATCACAATCAGTCAGGTTTTGGTCATTCCAAAGTCCATCCCAAGGGATGTGGGCCAAGTGGTTTCTCTGTGCTCAGAGCACACGGTTCCCAGGGCTATAGAAAAGCATTTGTTGAGGGGGTATATGGATTCAGTAATATATGTGGTATTCCCCAACACTCCACCCCCTCTGGAGCTGCTGAGTCATTTGGGTTTGTTTTAGCCAGGACATGCACTTGCAGTTCTTTCTAATTCTCTTCTTTGCCTCGTTAACCAGTTTTGCTCTTTAACCTCAAATAAGGGAAAACTACAACATGACCAGAATTTTCTGAGCTCTCATTCCCACTGGGAACCGGATGAGGTGCTGTTGTGTTTCTTGGCTGTCTCTCTGTTGCAGTTCAGGGCAGCCCTACAGCAGCTGTAGCTTTTTGATACGATGGGGTTGATTTTATCCTGCTGTCTCTGCGCAGATGCTCCGGGCTGATGAGAGGTGCTTTCTCTTGGCTCCTATCTCTCCGGGCCATGTACAAGCCCTTTGCCTCACTGTGCTCTTAGGGAGGTACAGCAAGAATGGAACTGTTGAGATGTCCCCTCAATTCCCTTGAAATCAAATGGTTTTGCTACAAAGTACCCCAAAAAGGAGCTGGAGGACAAGCAGAGGTGCCCTGCTGACTGTGTCTCGAAGAACCTCACCTTGATGAGAGAAGGGTCCATCCTTTCCTTTTCCTAACTGTGAGACAACCTGCATTTTTCTTAATGGTGAAAGGGAGAGGTTCCAGCTGCGTTGGTCAAACACCAGTTGAAATGTTGTCCTTTTGAACCTGGCACCTGGCTTGGCTGCCATGTCCACAGCACGATCTTCAACAGAGGTCAGAGGGGAGCTCTTTGTAGCTGTCGTAAACATCTCAGAGAGCTTCAGGCGTTTAGAGCTGCCCGTGCCCTGGTAAAATGAGGCGTGGTGGGTGGCAGGGGTGGGTGGCAGTGGTGGGTGGCCATCCAGGTGACTGTGTGGGAACGCATGGGGAGGGGTCTCAGAACTGCAGGTGAGGCAGGTTGGCCTGAATATAGGCAGAGAAGAGCATTAAAAGCTCGGTCTTGTAGAGAAAATTCAGTAAATCTATGGAGATTTTGGAGTATAGATCTTTCTTGCAGAAAGCCGTGTGGTTAAGGTGAAGAACCTGTTCAGACAGAACTCCTAAACCACTCTACATGGGAATTTAGGGTGTGATTTTTTAGTCTTGCCCCTCTTCAAATTGAGACAGGAAAATCTGGAGAGGACTGGTGTTTGCTGGCCCTCAGTGATGATGCTGAGGGAGAAAACATCTTCATCTTAAAGAATTGCACTGAGCACTCTACTGGCAGCTGAAAAGGAGCCTCCATAGATTAAAGAATAACCCGAGATGCCCTTTGGGAATTGTCTGTGTGACCAGGGGATGAGCACAGAAGAGGCACTGGGGACTTGTGATACGAGTGGGCATGAGAAGAACGAGTGTGAACACAAGGGTACATAGATTTTGCAGTGAGAGCAAATGTCAGTCCCACTTGTTTCGGGGACAGCAGGCAGAAAGGTTGCTTCAGTATCAGTCTTCTTGCTGAATATGCTTCCAAAAATTACCTCCTGTTTCAGGGCTGGGTTCCTCAGTGGGTTTTCTTACACTGAATGCTCTGAAGTTGTGAGAGCAATCTCAGCAGCTGGTGCGTGGGCTCCACGCTCTGGTTTAATTCATTCACCACCAATGCTGCAGGGGGACCTTTCAGCACCCAGTCCGAGAGCCAGCCACTATCTTCTGCAGTTCCAAATATCCCAACAAACATGGGGAGCTGGTGCCCTGCAAGCCCAGGAACCCTGGAGGTGTTTGAGTATTTGGTTTTCATGGTGTGCACCAGCCAAGAACTCAAAATAGCAGGAAATGTAGCAGGATGGTAGTGGAAAAGCAGTGTTGGTTTGTAAAGACCGACTGTGCTAGTGTTGGTAGGGCAGCTGAGGACGTGTTCTGATGATGAGCCATCAGCTATTTGAAGGGAAACAATAAAAATAATCATATCATAGAATCATGGAATGGTTTGGGTTGGAAGGGACATCAAAGCCAGATTCACCTCCCCTGCCATGGGCAAGGACACCTCCCACTGGATCAGGGAGCTCAATGCCCCATCTGACCTGGCCTTGAACACCTCCAGGGATGGGGCAGCCACCGCTGCTCTGGGCAACCTGGCCCAGGGCCTCCCCACCCTCACAGCAAAACATTTCTCTCTAAGATCTCCACTCTTTCACCTTAAAACCATTTCCCCTCATCCTATCCCTGCTCTCCCTGATCAAGAGCCCCTCCCAGCTTTCCTGGAGCCCCTTTCAGCACTGAGAGGCTGCTCTGAGGTCTCCCCAGAGCCTTCTCTTCTCCAGGCAAAAACCTATCGAAATCTGCAGGAAAAGGGGGCATAAATCATATTCACATTTCATGAAAGGAGTTTGAAAAACACCTCCTTGACAGAGCCAGTGACTCAGGCCAAGGCTCACAATACTTCAAAATCAGCACAAGCAGCAGAGGGGGGGGGGTGTGACCCTGACAGACACTGTTAGACACTGACACAAAACTGATGTACATCCTTTTCATAACATTTTTTTCCCCTTGCATACTTTACATACTTAAAAGTACAAAACTTAAGAGAAAAAAATCACTCAGCCATTAAATGAACATCCAAAAATCCCATAAATTAGGCCAGCAAGAAATATGTTTGCTGTTTATATTAAGTGCAGGATAAAAAGTCATGTGGATTGAATTTTAGTGCCTACCTCACATAACATACAGACGCTTACCTTGAAATACTCTTTACTTGTTATTCCTGCATTTATTTCTGAGTTTATGTTTTTTACTTAGAAATTGAAGTTTTCATCACTGACAATCTTTCTCTGTAAGTTGGTTTTGACAGTTAATTAGGTCTGTGAGTTGCAACTTTATGGGACCTATTTATTAGGTACTTCCAGAAGTGGGAAAGAAAAAGCAGATGAAGCTACGATTGTTTTTCTTTCTTAAGAGACCTCAGAAAACTATCAGGATTTTTAAGAGGCACAATACTTGTCAGGTTTTGGACACCACTAGAAACCTTCCAGTGCAGAGCTTTGAAAATATCTATACAGCTGCTTATAAAGCCTTATCCCTCTTCCCATACCACGAGTGAGCAGTGTTGGCTGGTGACATCGGTTATGACTCTTTTCCCAACTAAGAGAAACAAGACATGAAAGAGAAATACTGAATTGAGACCAAAATAATTCATGTTTCCCCTGAGCAGTGGAACACTCACTGCATTAATTGCCATTACGTGCGAAGCTGTCAGCGTTCCGACACTGTGAGCGGGTCAGAATTTCCAGGTGAATGGGGTATATGGGATGTTTTGCCCAATTTCTCTCTCCAAGGCCATTTTCTAATGCAATATTCAGCCAAAGTGCTGCTTCACAACTTGTTCAGTCAGCACTTAGGCTGATTGATAACTCCTTTTTTTGGTTGGATTGCACTCTATTAAATAATACTGAAAGGTTGCTATATATCTTCAACCCTCATTGATTTCCTGCTAAATCACTGAGTTAACTCCTTTTAGCCAAGCTTGTTTGAAAAAATAAAAATTCTTCCACCATCAACCATTATTTCTGAACACTTTACCATAAAAAAGGGGGGGTTAAAATTGTGATTTGCATGGTAAGATTAAAAAAACCACCATAGAGGAGCAAGCGCTGGGTGCTGGAGTCACCAGTCTGAAGTCAGTGAGACAGAACAGGGTTATATGTTCTCCACATAAAATGAGGGTTTTGGAAAGCACAGCTGAGCAGTTCCAAACCCAGAAATAAACCCTGAAACGAACTGCAGCCAGAGCTAATCATTTTGATATCAGACTTTTAACCAACTGTATTAAATTCAATAATTCTGAAGAAAACGGTCACAGCTGAGATACAAACATCACTCATTTTTGAGGCTTAATGAATCAACAAGCCAAAAAAGGTCAGTTCTCAGTTCCAAATGATAATTTTCTTCCCCTTTTAAGTACATTTTCTACACTTGAATAAAGATGAAGGAAATTAAAACATGATTGAAGGTGCCCAGCACTGTTTGAGCCGTCCTGGCTGCTGCTTTCATTGGGAGCGGCATCGCTGGTTTTGAACTTGCACCCTTTAGAAAGCAGCAGAGCCAAGAAATTGAATTAAGTTGTGCCTCTGGGATTCGAGATAAGTTCAGAATGTTTTTTTCAAATAACACATTAGCTCTACAGGTCTGTTATAAAACTAAATGACGGAGAACTCGTTTTGATGTTGGCCCCCTGATCTTCGGAGATGTCTGTACATCGCTTGGGCTGAACTTAATTGGGCTCTTCACATGCTTGATACGAAGCATGTATGCAAATCCTTGCAAGGCTGGGACCTAATGTGATCATAATAAGCCAGTTCTAGGGGGAATCTAAGAGCACAGAGTTTCAAAACTGAAGTCAAAATGAAAGAGTTTGCAAAATTTGTCATTATTTTAAAAAAAATACACCAAAATGCCAGAAAACAACACACATCAAATAATATCAAAATTATGTTAATATCAAAATTGTCCCCACTAATCTTTAAAAAAAGCAGGAAAATGAGATGGTGCTGTTGCTCATCAGTTATTTAATTGTTTTGCTGTTTAACTGTCTTCCCAACACTCAACTCAGAAGCAGAAACCCCTACAGATGTTCTTTTTGCTCCTTCTTGGACAGCACCGTGCTCTTGCACGGCTGTTCTGAGCTTAGGAGAGATCCTGTGTGAATCTGAGAGCATTGGGACTTTGTAGATCTTTGATACATTATTTTTCATGTAGGACAAGAATAGAATATATTATTTATTTTTGAGTTCTGCAGAGAAAGATTGTCAGTGATGAAAACTTCAATTTCTAACAGTAGATTCTTTAAAAAATATACACAGAAAGCCATACTTAGAAGTTGACATTTAGGATTGTTCAGCATTAAATAACATGTTTTCTCATACTTTTAAGGCTTCAATAAGCTCTGGTTCAACCAGAACACATTGCAAAACACACTTGTCATAGACTGTTTGGCTGTTCTCAGATTCCAGGTTTAATATACAATAAAAGACAGAAGATCTATAGGACTGCAAATGAGGGAAAACATTCGTTTTTCCCTTTGAAAACAACTTGGCGAATTCTATAAATTCAGATGGCAATATTATGCAATATTATGCAATACTCTGCACGGTTCTGAGTGGGAGGTGGAGTGTACATATGCCCAAGTATGTGGTGAGCCATAAAAAATAAGTGTAGGAACTGCAGAGGCTCCTATCTCGCTGCTTATCTCTTTTTTTTGCAAACCTAACTTCTTCGCTGCTCGTTCCTCCCAGTCCCTCTCTCGCTGTACTTGCACCCCACACCTTGGGAGCCCAGCTGGGCCTGAAGGATCAGACTAGAAAATAAATGCAGGCTCTCATTATTCCCACTGTTTGTTTAATATTGTTTGTTTGGGATAACGGTGGCAGAGACAAGGCTCTCTAGGAGTGCAGCCAGCCTTGACTCGGGCACCCAGTGATGCTCCCAAACAGCTCCCAGACATTTTGGGGGGACCCCATGTCTCCTGTGAAAATGTGGGTGGAGGCCCCAATCAGCCTGGGGCACCAAACCCAAGGTGTGCACTTCCAGGAACCCTCATGCTGTCTTCAACTCTCCAACTGAGGAAGAGACCCCCACACTGTCCTGGACCCCCCCCCCAGCTCGAGGAAGGGGCCTCCACGCTCTACCCAAGGCCTCAGCCTGGAAAGGGACACCCCAAGCCCCCTTTCCAAGGAAGGGACCTTCACACTGTCTCCAAGTCCCTTTGCCCCCATCTTGAGGAAGGGACCCCCATGCTGTCCCTGAGCCCCAAGTCCAGGAAGGGGGGGGGAGAATCCCCCTCCGGAGTCCCCAGCCCAAGAAGGGACCCTGTACTGTCCTGGATTCCCCCTAGCCCAGGAAAGGACCCCCACGCTGTCCTGGATCCCCCCCAGCCCAGGAAAGGACCCCCACGCTGTCCTGGATCCCTTCAGCTCAGGAAGGGACCCCCACGCTACCCTGGATCCCCCCAGCCCAGGAAGGGACCCCCACGCTACCCTGGATCCCTCCCAGCCCAGGAAAGGACCCCCACGCTGTCCTGGATCCCTTCAGCTCAGGAAGGGACCCCCACGCTGTCCCTGAGCCCCCAGTCCAAGAAGGGACCCCCACGCTGTCCCTGAGCCCCCAGCCCAAGAAGGGACCCCCACGCTGTCCCTGAGCCCCCAGTCCAAGAAGGGACCCCCACGCTGTCCCTGAGCCCCCAGCCCAAGAAGGGACCCCCACGCTGTCCCTGAGCCCCCAGCCCAAGAAGGAGGGGGCAATCCCCCTCTGGAAGCACAGAGGGAACAACAGCCACCCACTTCCCTCATGCCCCCCCCATTCCCCCCCGCACCTCCGGGGGCCCCCGCTCCGCGCTGCCGGGGGTGGGAAGCGCCCGCGGAGGGGCGGGCGGTCCCTGCCCGCGGGGAGGGGGGGGGCGAAGCGGGCAGCCCCCTCCCCCGCCGGCTGCTGCCGCCTCTCCTCGCCGCTCGCCCGGGCTTCTTCACCACCTCCACCTCCACCCCCCCGCCTCCATCTTGTGCGGGTGCCCCCCCCTCTCCCCTTCGCCTCCCCGCGAGCGGCGGGGCCGCCGCAGCCCCGGGGATGGGGGGCGAAGCGGCGGCAGCGGCGGCAGCCGAGGAGGCGGCGGAGCTGCGGAGGAGGCGGCGCTGAGGAGGCGGCAGGAGCCCGAGCGCACGGAGCCGACATCTTGCGCCCTCCCCTCCCTGCTCGCCCGCCCCCGGGGGAGGGGAGGGGGCGCCGCGGAGAGGGCGTTGGGGGGGGGGAAACAACGAAAAAAAGGGAAAAAAAGGACAAAATATAGTTCCCCCCCAAAAAAAAAGGAGGAGGCGGCGGTGGACGCGCTGAGGCGGGCAGGTAACGCGCTGCGCGGGGACACGCGGGGGTCTCGCACAGCGGGGTCGCGGGAAGGTGACTGCGCGGGCGGGAGGGAGCGCGGGTGGCCCGGTGCCCGCTGCGGCCCCCGGGAGCAGCCCCACGGTGAGGAGCGGGAGGCGGCGGGGAAGTGCCCTGCGAAAGGGGAACGGGCAGCGCCGCGGCTGCCGGCTCTCCCCCCCCCCCCCCCCCCGTGCCGCCATGTTTGTCCCCTCTCCGCTTCGCGGTGGCCGCGGAGGCCCCGCCCACCTTCTTCCACGCGATTGGCTCAGGCGGGGCTGAGGAACCGCCTTCTTCAGGCGCGTAGAGTTTTGCGTTGCTATTGGTGACAGAGCCGTGGTTGACGGCGGCGGCAGCCAATAGGCATGTGGGGCTTCGTGTGCGCTTTTTCGCGCTCCCCCGCCCTGGTCCCTCTCGCCGTAGGGACTTTTTTAGCTCCCCGGGGACGGTGGGGGCTTGTAGGCCCAGTGCTGGGGACTGGGGTAGCTCAAGGCACGCATCTGCCTCGCGTTCTCCACCGGGGTGGCTTGATGCGTGTGCAGGTCCCTGCTGGGGCTTAACCCAGATCACTGACTGCTGCTGGGGTTCCCTGCAGGGATCCCTGGGCCCTGGCTGCAGACAGGAGCTCCTGGATGGCACCTGACCCAGCGTGCCTTGGTCCCCTCAGAGCTCTGCTGAGGCCTCACACAGCTCATGACATGTCACGGTCCCCTCAGAGTGCTGCTGAGGCCTCACACAGCTCAGGGCATGTCGGGTTCCAGGTCGAGGTAGATCTCAGCGTGTCCCAGGATGGTGGCTCTCCGCAATTTCTGAGCATTGCCACTTTGTTTTAGGCATCTGGGATATAAGTCTTTGTTGGGCACATGGTGGAAATTCGGGCCCATGGCAAGCACAGATGTGGTGGAAGATGAAAGGACATCAATGATGGCAGTAGGAGTGTCACCCAGATTTTTGGTTGGGGAGAAGAAGGTGGAAAGGAGAGTGCAGCTCTCCAGGTTCTTTTTTTTCCTTTGGTATCCATTGCCTTTATTTTAGGAACGTTTTCATTAAAGAGCTCTGTAGGTGCCCATTCCTTGCTGCACACGATTAGGTTTTAAATCCCAGCAAATGGGTTGCGCGGAGCTCTGTCGCTGCCAGCGTGGGACAGTGATGAGGGAGGAACATCTCCAGACCTTGTGTGCCAGAGAGAGGCAACCCTTGGGAACACCAAACCCAAACTGTTCAGGGCTTTATGAGCTGTAGCCACTGCTGATAATCCCAGTGCACCAGAGTGGAACGTTGGAACGTTGTTCCCATCTGCTGCTGCCCACAGGTGGCTTCTCCACACTGCAGACCTCTGAAATTCATCACTGAGGGACGTAGCCCTTCACTGGCATCCCCAAGACGTGCTGGAATGGGCCTGGATTTTCCAGGCTGTTTTTTGGAATAGAGGCTTGTATTGTGATGTTGTTTGATATGTGGAGGTCTCAAGTTTTTCAATGGACCCGTTGACCCCTTCTAGTGAATTGACATCTCTTGATGATGGGCTTGGGTTTCCAGTCACCTTTTGGAGCCCCCAGGTGTGAAATCTGCTGCCTGGGAGAACTGCAGCTCCTGAAATGACTCCTGGGGCAGGAATACACTGGTCCCGGGTGGGTTTGTATGTTGTAACCACATCGTTTGCTCATTTGTGCTCTCTAGGAACCTCACTCCCCTCCCCTGGGAAAAGAGGATGAGGCAATGGATGAGAGGAGGTTTTGGGAAAGCCTTGAGCACACTTTGGCAATGGTTAGAGGACAACTATTTGATCTTTCACATCTACAACCTTCGTGCACAGCACCAGGGGCTGACATAGCGTTTAACCCCACTGAAGTCGAGTCTGTTCAGTGTTTCAGCCTGTTCGGGTGCTGTTTGGAGAGAGATTCTTTTTTATCCGTGGCTGGGAGGTGTTTTCAAGCGTGCCAAGAATATCAAAACATTCCTAGATTGCTGCTTCGAAGTTTCTGTGTTGCAGACAAGGTCGCAGCGTTCAGCTGAGTTCATTTCATCGCTGCTTTCAGGGTGTTTTGGAGGCGGGTAGCTGTGTCTCCTAATATCCAGGTGTGTGGCTCATCCCAGGCACTCAGCTCTCGCTGGCAGCAATTTCCTTGCAGTTTAGATGCTCCTGCCTAGTGCTAAGTAATTGTGTCTTTCACAAACGGGCTGGTTTATGGCTGTGGTTGCTGTGGTGGAAAGCCCGCTCTGGGTAATTTCTCTAGACAATACACTGGTTATTTCACTAAAGCAGTGGAAATCCTTGCTTTTCCCTCAACTGGTAAAATAATTCTTCCTTCAGGTGCCTGTTTTGCTGATTGCCCATCTCTCAGCACTCCCAGCAATCACCTCGTTCTTCCTGAACACAGTATTAGTTATGAGCGTGGTCAGCTCATGGTAATTACTTTATCCACCAGTATCTTTTTGCCTCCAACATCTTTGCTCAAACCCACCTGAATTTTAAAAGCTGTCAGCAGGATTTTCTAGTTTTTTGATTTGATGATCAAGTTGCCTTCTTTTCCTTCTTTTCATATTCTTTTTTCCTACCTATCGAAGCCATTGGAGCTCGGCTGGGACGTGTGGAGTTGGGTGTCTGCAGACTGGTGGTCAAGTGGCTGATTGGAGCTTCAAGGCAAAGGTCCTGTTATTCCTGGTACCTATATTTGCTGGTGGAAATCATCATCTGAAATTAAATTGTGCTTACAGGCTCCATCTTTATGGGTGTGCATACTGAAACTGGCACCTACACCTTATTTCTGTGGATGCAAAGGAGAGCTTGGAAGCTTTTGTCCAAAGCCTGTTTATTTCTTAGGACTCATGTTTTGTTGTGGCTTAATCTCGTGGTTCACAGGGTCAGTACTTTCAAGCAAAACATGTTTCTCCTGGAATTTGTTACTTCTTTCTCCAATGGGCTGGGGAATTCTTGTAGGTCCTGGTTCTGTGTTCTGCTTGCTCTGATACAACTGAGGGTTTGTGGAGCCGTGTCCTTCACAGACAGAAATAGTGCAATGGCTGAGTACCCGTTATGGGTTTGTCATGTGTTTTCTTGTCTGCAGGTCACAAAGAAAGGGGCTGAAAGTGTGGATTCTCTAAATAAGGGTGTTATGTCCTGGTTCTGGCCTCTGCATAGCAACAGATAAGCCCTGGACTGACTTATCTTCTTGGGGAGATAGTCCATTTGTTTTTCTATTCTCCTCTCCGTCTCATTTCAGTCTCAGCCTGTTTCTTCCCCTAAGTCATGTTCCTGTCCCTGACACTGCCCTTCTTGCTTGTGTTGCTCAATTGGCTTCCTCTATTCTTTCCCTCTCTGCTGCCTCCCTCCTCCACCCTCAGATCTCCTGGCTCCTGCTGCCACGGCTCCATCCTCCCCCAGTTTACCTGGCTGGCTCCAAGCTTCTGCTCTGCTCCCCCTTGGTGGGCACCTCCTTTTGTCAGGAGCTGACGTTTAAATAATTATCTGGGTTTGGATAAGCAGTTTGTGAGGGCAGAGCTGGCTTGGACTCTGAGCAAACACCATTGCACAGCTCCTGGTGGAATCCAGAAGCTGTCTTGCTGCTTTCCTGCTCGTACCCTGTTGACCCTCCACACACAACTGGCTCTGGTGCCTGAACATGGATTGTGACTCCAGAGGGGCTAACGCTGAGCCAGAGCTAGTAAGTCCATCTGGATTTGTGCTGCTTGTGCCCATCCTCATTCCCCTTTGCTTCCTCATGGATCCCACCAAAGAGCAGAAGGGATGCAACCCACGATGTTGCTCAGTACATGTTCTGGTTCTGTGTGGGCTTCTGTGACCCGTGTGCACGTTGGGAAGGACACAATCCATTTGTCTGCAGAGGGGTATCAGGAGCAGCTACATCTGTGAGAGAAAGGACAGCAAAACTGGAGGGTGATTTCTCATTACAGGACTTTTTGCATCCACAAAGGAAGCAGTGGTGGTGGCAACCCTGAGGTGGGAAACTTGGAGGAGCTCCCTCCTGGCCTGAGGGAGCAGATGGAACTCAATGACAAAAAAAAATTGGGAACTGCTTTCATAGGACAGGAACAATACTTTGCTTTCCAGCTGAAAAACATCCTGCACATTTTGTGTGCTATTGGGGATGTAAAAGAAAAGCCACAGGCAAAAGAACAGAGAAGAATTCCTTGGCTTGTGTGAACTTAGGATGTGAAGGGTGCAAGCAGATGTGATGAGTGCTGTTTGGATTTCGGGGGTCTGCGTGGTTTGCTGAGCTGAATGCACAGCAGAGCGCGTGGATACGATGCTGTAACATTAATTTGAGCTGTTATGTGGTGGTGTGGAGTTGTAAGCATCTCCTGACACGCACACAGAGAAGGTCATTGCGATCCACAGTGCAAGAGGTGGTAGATAAATCCATCACCTGCTGGTATCTAAGAAGGTGAAAAGACTCAGCAAGCCTGAAATTGCTGGAGTCTCCGGTAGAAGACTCGCTGAGCGAGTTCTTGAATCTCTGCTGCTCCTTGTTTGTCTCCTTGGCTTACACTGTCCCCTGTCCTGGTCTCTTACAGCATCTCTGGAGCGCAGCGATGAGGAAGCCTCGGAGGAGGTCCCGGCAGAGCTTGGAGAGGAGGCGTTCTCCCTCACCCTACAGCCTCAAGTGCTCGCCGACGCGGGAGATGCTGACTTACGCTCAGGCCCAGCGGATCGTAGAGGTGGACATCGACGGGCGGCTTCACCGCATCAGCATCTATGATCCCTTAAAAATCATCACAGAGGACGAGCTGACTGCCCAGGACATCACAGAGTGCAACAGCAACAAGGAAAACAGTGAGCAGCCCCTTTTCTCTTCCAAATCTAAGAAAACACCTTCCAAAAGCAAGAAGAAGGAGTCCTGCTCCAAACATGCCTCTGGGATGTCTTTGCACTTACCCCAGCCCAACTTCCGTGTGGTGGACTCCTTCAGCCAGCCAGAAGCTCCTCCTCTCCCTGCTGCCTACTACAGGTACATTGAAAAGCCTCCTGAGGACCTCGAAGTAGAGGTGGAGTACGACATGGATGAGGAGGACCTGGCGTGGCTGGAAATGGTCAATGAGAAGAGAAGGGATGATGGTTATGGGACGGTTTCTGCTGACACTTTTGAGCTGCTGGTGGACCGGTTGGAAAAGGAGTCGTACCTCGAGAGCCGGAACAACGGGGCTCAGCAGTCCCTCGTCGATGAGGATGCCTTCTGCTGTGTCTGCATGGATGATGAGTGTCACAACAGCAATGTCATCCTGTTCTGTGATATCTGCAACCTGGCCGTGCACCAGGAGTGTTACGGCGTGCCCTACATCCCCGAGGGGCAGTGGCTTTGCCGCTGCTGCTTGCAGTCCCCTTCCCGCCCTGTGGACTGTGTCCTTTGCCCAAACAAAGGTGGAGCCTTCAAGCAGACCAGCGATGGCCGCTGGGCTCACGTGGTTTGTGCCATCTGGATCCCAGAGGTCTGCTTTGCAAACACTGTGTTCCTGGAGCCCATCGAAGGGATAAATAACATCCCCCCGGCTCGGTGGAAGCTCACGTGCTATATCTGCAAGCAGAAGGGCATGGGAGCTGCTATCCAGTGCCACAAGATGAACTGTTACACTGCCTTCCACGTCACCTGTGCCCAGCGGGCTGGGCTCTTCATGAAGATTGAACCCATGAGGGAGACCAGCATCAACGGCACGACGTTCACCGTGCGCAAAACAGCCTATTGTGGGAGTCATTCCCCTCTGGGGACGGTGAAAAAAGGGTCTCCAGCTGCCAGCAGCGAGGGGCAGGAGGACACTGGGAAGGAGGAGGGAGAGGAGGAAGTCAATTCTGGCCCTCCAAAAGGGTCTCTGAAAAAGAACCAACTGAAATTGAAGCAGAAGATCAAAAAGGAGCCTGGTGGTGTGACCAGCGGGCGGTCGTCGGTGCCCATGGTGACGGTCGCACAGATCCCCTCCTACAGGTGAGTGTTGCAGGTGTAGGGAAGGAGTTAGGGGCTGCTTTGAGGATCAGTCCTTCTCCTTGTTCACCTTGGAGACACTCTTCAGTCAGGACTTAGCAATAACTGTGTTCAGAGGGCTCTGCAGAACCATTCCTGACCAGCATTCTCCTTTGTCAATGTCTCTGGCGCACTGTGGTTTCCCTCCTTTGCTGAACAGCCATCCCAAACTGTTCTGTAGCACAGAATCCATGGTGCTCCCTACAGCAAACACCCATCCAGTATCTGAGTTCACATAGATTGTTATGTTTCTAAAATACTTGAGGCATTACAGGTTGGCAGGCAGATAGGGCTCATCCCGCTAGTAAATTAATTTTTATTCTCATTTCATAGTTTCCTAATTCCTCTTTTTATTACAGAGCACGTCAAACGTGTCAGAGTTGCAGACAACTTTGGATTTGGCTCTGTGTTTTATTTCTCCCAGCTCTCTCTCGTGCAGAACTGGGTGGTGCTGTATTTGTGTCTGGGGCCTTAGGAAGCACGGTGATTTATCCACTAAGCTTTGGAAAAATGCTGATAGGGAATCACACATAATGTAAGGAATGGTTTGAAAAGGTTAAAATAGAACCGTGGGGTCATTCAGGTTGGAAAAGCCCTCTCAGCTCATCCAGTCCAACTGTCAGCCCAACCCCACTGTGCCTGATAAACCCTGTCCCCAGGTGCCACGGCCACATGGGTTTTGAACTCCTCCAAGGATGGAGACTCCAATACTGCCCTGGGCAGCCTCTGCCAGGGCTGGACCAGTGTTTCAGTGAAGAAATTGCTCCTGATATCCAGTCTAAACCTCCCCTGGTGCAACTTGAGGCCATTTCCTCTCATCCTATCACTGTCACTTGGGAGAAGAGCCCAGCACCCACCTCACCACAACCTCCTTTCAGGAGCTGCAGAGAGCAATGAAGTCTCCCTCAGCCTCCTCTTCTCCAGTCTAAAGAGCCCCAGGTCCCTCAGATGCTCCTCATAACCCTTGTTCTCCATCCCCTTCCCCAGCACCGTTCCCTTCTCTGGATGCTCTCCAGCCCCTCAATGTCCTTCTTGGAGTGAGTGGCCCAAAACTGAACGCAGGATTCAAGGTGCAGCCTCACAATATAGGTGATATCATATTCTTGGACTCCTGTTAAGTTAGTTTCCCGGCCTCCAGCTTAAAAACATGGGACTTGGATGGCCCTCAGGAAAGTTCTTGACCACTGAAAGTAGTTTTGGAATTAAGGCTTGGAGCTGAGTTGGTGATTGCATCCTTTGACCGTGCTGTGGGAAGTGCTTGGTGAGAACCTCCAGTCGAGCTGCTGCTGAAACAGGGATATGTTATGAAGAGCAGGCCCATGGATCTTCATGATGGGGAGATCCCAAGTTGTCCCAGTTGCATGGGTAGTTCAGAGCACGAGTTGACACAACACCGCGAAGCTTTGTTGGGAAGCCCCACCGGGATCAGCAGAGTCACAGTCGCTTTGCGGTTGGCTCCATCACCTCTCTTTGCTTCCTTCAGGCTGAACAAAATCTGCAGTGGCCTCTCCTTCCAGAGGAAGAACCAGTTCATGCAGAGGCTCCACAACTACTGGCTGCTGAAGCGGCAGGCGAGGAACGGGGTGCCCCTCATCCGCCGCCTGCACTCGCACCTCCAGTCCCAGCGGAACGCGGAGCAGGTACCGGTCACCAGTTGAGCCCATGTGGAGGACGAAGGGCTTACATTCTGTGAGGAGATGCACTTGATGGGAAAGGGAGTGAGGGGAAAGGGTAAGAGGATGACCTGGTTTAAGTCTCTTTTGGTCTCCTCTTGATGCGTGAAGAGTTGTGGTGTATCAGTGGGATGTCCATCTCTTACCAGTGGGGTATCCATCATCCCACTGGAACTGGTGTCGATGAACCAGCAGGTAAGAGTTTTTCCCCTGAGTCAGGAGACCCAGGATTGTGCAAGGGTGTGATGGGCCCCTGAGTAAGGAGACCCAGGATTGTGCAGGGGTGTGATGGGCCCTTGGTGGACTGAGCTTGTTGATGAATCATAAAACCACGTTCCTTGCGAGTGATTAAAGATCCCCTCCTTGAGAAAATGGGTGTTAGCTCCAGCATCCTGGCCAAATTCCAGCTTGGGTCATTCTTCCTGGAGCTTCAGTGTCTGACCCTCCCAAGCACATTCATATGGAAGTTTAGACATAATCAGCTCTGGACTCCTTTGCTTCTTCCTCTGAGCTGGCGTCAAGAATCACTCAATCTCAGTGCTGTTAAAGAGCATGAGAAGTGTTTGGTGAAGTGTGTTTGGCACGAGAAGTGGTTGGTGAAGTACTGAAGAAGTGTTTTTGCTGTAGTTGGAGGAATTTATAGGCTTTGGGTTTGCACAGAGACCGCTCTGGGTAATTAATAAAATAAATATTTTTCATAGAATGGTTTGGGTTGGAAGGGACCTTAAAACCCATCCAGTTCCAACCCCAGGGACACCTCCCACTGGATCAGGGTGTTCAAAGCCCCATCCAGCCTGGTCTTGAACACCTCCAGGGATGGGGCAGCCACCACTTCTCTGGGCAATCTGTTGCACTGCCCTCACAGTCTGGAGCTTGAGAAAGTGCAGCATTCCCTTGGTGTAGTAAGGTGACAATTTACCATAAGTGAGTTCTTAAAATCAAATGTCCTATAGCTGTGAACCTTCGAGATCTTGTGAAACCATTGTCCTCTCTTGGCAATTGTGCAGAAGTGTCTGCACTTCAGCTGTGTCCTCAAAACCATTTAGAAAGCTGCATATTTAGGAGAGGAAGGATGATTGCTTTGTGAAGCCACTGAACTGTGTCTTGGAAGGTGTGAGCTCATCTCCCAGCGTTGGCTGATCCTTTGTGTTCTGACAAATCTCTTTCCATGGTTCTGTTTCTTATTGGTTACAAAAAGGATAATAATAGCTCTTTTCTCATGCTTTTGCCCACCTTTTTACTGTGAATGCTTTGGGCTTTCTCTCTGATGCACAGCAACCAGCAGAAGAATTCCCAGCCTTTGTAATGAACTTGGATATAAAAGCAGAGTGGGTGTAAACAAGCATTCACTGAGGTGTGTTCCCAGAGCATGGCTACAGCATGATTTAGGCTTAAATTCACAGATACTGTGAAATCCAGGAAGGCTGATGCTGTTCTTGTTAGCTGAACGCTGTAGGGTGAAGGGGAACGTGTTCTGAACAAGAGGCAAGTAGAGAGGAGGAAGGCTACGGGAGCAATTCACCCGGGATGCCTGGAAAAAGAAGGAAATACAGGAAGCCAGTCGTGTTTTTCATCTCACCCCGCTGCTGTCCCCTACAGAAAGAGCAAGATGAGAAAACCAGTGCAGTGAAGGAAGAGCTGAAGTACTGGCAAAAACTGCGGCATGACCTGGAGCGGGCACGGCTGCTCATCGAGCTGATCCGCAAGAGGGAGAAGCTCAAACGGGAGCAGGTAGGTGCTGGTGGCTCTCAAGTGCTGCACTTGCTTCGGTCCCATGCAAGCACTCTGTGCTGCAGGAGGCAGAGGAGGAAAGTGACAGTTTTTCTTGAGCCTTTTCCTCTTTTTCTAGTCTGTTGGGTGGGTAGAGCTTCCGCCTCTCCCTGTGTCAGGCACAGGCTTGCACTGCTCAGCCCCTGCCCTCAGAACCAGGGCTGGGTGGCAGAGCACTGGGATAATGGAGAATCATAGAATCATTGGATGGTTTGGCTTGGAAGGGCCCTCAAAACCCATCCAGTTCCACCCTCCTGCCATGGGCAGGGACACCTCCCACTGGATCAGGGGGCTCAAAGCCCCATCCAACCTGGCCTTGAACACCTCTAGGGATGGGGCAGCCACAGCTTCTCTGGGCAACCTGGGCCAGGGCCTCCCCACCCTCATTGTGAAGAATTTCTTCCTAATGTCTAATCTAGATCTTTCCACCTCCCAATTTAAAGCTGTTTCCCCTTGTCCTATGAATCCAGGCCCTTAGAAAAAGCCCCTCCCCAGTTTCCTGGAGCCCCTTTCAGCACTGGGAGGCTGCTCTAATATCTCCCCAGAGCCTTCTCTTTTCCAGGCTGAACAACTCCAACTCCTCCAGGGATGGGGCAGCCACCACTTCCCTGGGCAACCTGTGCCAGGGTCTCCCCACCCTCACAGGAAAACATTTCTTCCCAAGATCTCATCTCAATCTCCCCTCTTTGAGCTTAAAACTATTCTCCATTGTCCTGTCCCTGCACTCCCTGATCAAGAGCCCCTCCCCAGCTTTCTGCAGGCCCCGTGTAAGTCCTGGAAGGTTGCTAAAAGGTCCCCCCTCCTTCTGTGTATTTGCATAACTAACAATGAATTTGGTTCCTGACCTACAGCACCCCTTCTGTTTCTGGACATGGACCAGGTGTTCTGCAGAGCAGAAGTTAGATCTGCTTTAGTGATTATTTCAGGAGTTTGGTAACACCTGCTACAGAGAGACATCTAAGTCACCATTCTACTTTTTATTTCTCAAGCTGAAATTCCTGTATTTTGCCCTTTAAATACATTTTTTAGGATAAAAAGTTTTAAGATGGAGATGATTTACTACATCTTCCAGTTTCCTCTTTGATCTGCGTGCAGTTCTCCGAAGCTGCACCTGTGAAGGTTGCTTCCCGTGCTGGGCGTTTTGCCCATTGAGGGTCTTTGCTTGCTGTACCTGGTTGGCCCCCATGGCCACAGCTGTGCTTTCTGGCACGAGTATCTTCAAGGACAGCTTCCTGAAAGACTTGCCTTGTGCATGGTGAGCCCGTGCCTGTGGCCTCAGGCAGTGCCTGGGTGCTCTCCCGCTGTCTGCAGGGAGCCAGGTAGAGGGAAAGCTGCATCCTCTGTAATCACAGCACCTCTGTGAGCTGTTTTTTCATGGCCAGAAGCTTTCCTGGAGTTGTTCTGGTGCTGGCATTGTCCTTGATTTACAGCAGTGGCTCAGTCCTGCTTGCAGTGGACGTCTGTGAGGTAGGAGGAGCACAAAACCCATCACTCTCAGGCTTTATTTGCTTTTGATATCTTGACATATCCCTATCACAGCTGGCTAAATCCATAAAAGCTTGTGGAAACTACAGTGGGCTTTATAAAAAGATAAGAAGTCACAGAAAAAATGTATCTCATTGGAGCTCTATCCCAGCCCAGCTTTTAGGTGAGTGGAAAAGGATGCTCCAGAGTCCTGAGTCAGTGTTTGGCTTCCTTCCTCTTTTGGGGGAAGAGCGTGGTCTTTATCTCTGTCTTCATCCATTCCCTTATTGATGCTGAGCACATCAAATACAGTTTGCTCTGTGTAAACAGGTTTGCTTTCCTTCACCACTGAAGTGGTTGATTTAATGATACAGTGAAGGATTATAAGATGAAAGAAATTAAAATGTTAAAGGAGAAAGGAACACTTCTGTCCTGTTCCAGTCTCCTTTGAATAAGAGTTTCAGTGTAAGACATCAAACCGGTGCTGCAAGTTGTCTGCTTGAAATCAGGCACTGTTAGAGACTTCATAAAGGGTGGAAGGAGCTGCATCAGGAATTTGCAAGCATCCAACCACTGTTGGTATTTGGCTTCTGCCTTGAAGTGCAAGAGCTTATATCTTAAACTTTGTTTATGCTCTCTGGTCTAATTATGGGTGTTGTTGTTCATTGCAAACGCCTACACACTTCTAACTTTTGTATAGTGTTGCTAATTGGCGTAATAATATCTTGAGGCAGGGAGTTCTGCAGGGTAATTTACCAGGCATGAAATGCCTCTTCCTGGTCTCATTTTTAGTTTTATGATCTTTTAATTTTATGGGGTTTTCCCTTGTTTTGGCTTTGTGAGAGTGGGTAAACAGGAGTTCTCCATGCAAAAGGATTGGGCTGTGCAGTCAGACTCAGCAATGCTCTACCTGCTGCAGGGACAAGGTGTTTGCCAGAAATCCTTCCACGATGAGTCTGCCAGGCTGGTGCTGACCTGAGGTTTCCACTGCTGGGGTGCTGAGTCGGGAGAAACCAGAGGGTGACACCGCTCACCTCTTGGGCCTTCCATAACCTCTCCTCCTTGTTTTCCTGCCCCCAGGTGAAGGTTCAGCAGGCTGCTATGGAGCTACAGCTGACCCCTTTCAATGTCCTGCTGCGCACAACGCTGGACCTGCTGCAGGAGAAGGATGCTGCCCAGATCTTCACAGAGCCTGTTAACCTGAACGAGGCAAGTCTCTTTCCTAGAGGTGTCTGATGGGTTGTAGATAAGGTATTGCTGAAGGTATTGCTGGGCAGAAGCTCGTGTGCTGTCATAACCCCTGGAAGCACAAACCACTTTGTCCCAAGCTGCTGGTGGACTAGAGACTATCTCAAAGAGGACTCACAATGTGAGCATCCTTCCAAAAAATACAAAAAGGGGATTGTTTTCTGGAAGCTTCAGCACGTCTCAGACAAGCAATGTTTTGCAGAGCCGGGATGTGTCTGCCCTGTCTGGGTGACACAGAAATGAACCCCTGGTGCTGCCCCTTTGCCACTGGAGAGGGCGTTCAGAGTGCTTGTGATGGATGCGCTCTAGTTGGCTAGTAAATGGTTTTTGTAATTGTACAGGTTTTATATGTTTAGGTTCCAGATTACCTGGAATTCATTTCCAACCCAATGGATTTTTCCACCATGAGGCGGAAGCTGGAGTCCCACCTGTACCGAACATTGGATGAGTTTGAGGAAGACTTTAACCTTATAGTTACCAACTGCATGAGGTATAATGCTAAAGACACGATTTTCCACCGAGCAGCTGTCCGGCTCAGAGACCTCGGAGGAGCGATTTTGCGTCACGCGCGGCGGCAGGCTGAAAACATCGGCTTTGACACTGATATGGGGATTCACCTGCCCGAGTCACCCAAAACAGAGGACTTTTACCGCTTTTCTTGGGAGGATGGTGAGTGTTTATGAACTTTTTTATTCAGGTAGATCAGAATTGTGTTCTTTCTTTTGAGAATCTCGCTCGGTTTGCCTGACAATCACTCAGCGTACGAGAATTTTCCTGTCCATTTCTCTACCTTGGCATAGAGTCGTGGTAAATGGAGTTAAATCCAGTTGGAAACCAGTCACGAGTGATGTTCCCCAGGGTTCAGTGCTGGGTCCAGTCCTGTTCAATGTATTTGTCTCAATGATCTGGACAAAGGGATTGAGAGCACCCTTAGCAAGTTTGCGGATGACGCTAAACCAGGTGGAAGTGTTGATGTGCTTGAAGGAAGGGAGGCTCTGCAGAGGGATCTGGACAGGCTGGATCCATGGGCTGAGACCAACGGGATGAGATTCCACAAGGCCAAGTGCTGAGTCTTGCACCTGGGACACAACAACCCCAGCAGCGTTACAGGCTTGGGGAAGAGTGGCTGGAGAGCTGCCTGGAGAAGGCCCTGGGGGTGTTGGCTGACAGGGGCTGAACATGAACCAGCAGTGGCCCAGGTGGACAAAAGGCCAAAGGCATCTTGGTTTGGATCAGACACAGTGTGGGCAGCAGGAGCAGGGCAGGGATTGTGCCCCTGGACTGGGCACTGGAAAGGCTGCAACTTGAATCCTGGGTTCAGTTTTGGGCCCCTCATTCCAAGAAGAACACTGAGGGGCTGGAGAGCATCCAGAGAAGGAAACAGAGCTGGGAGAAGGGGCTGGAGAACAAGTCCTGTGAGGAGCATCTGAGGGCCCTGGGGCTGTTTAGTCTGGAGAAGAGGAGGCTGAGGGGAGACCTCATCACTGTCTGCAACTGCCTGAGAGGAGGTTGTGGTGAGGTGGGTGCTGGGCTCTTCTCCCAAGGGACAATGATAGGATGAGAGGAAATGGCCTCAAGTTGCGCCAGGGGAGGTTCAGATTGGACATCAGGAAAAAATATCTTCACTGAAAGGGTTGTCAGGCATTGGAAGAGCTGCCCAGGGAGGGGGTGGAGTCACCCAGGGTGGTGGTTGAGCCGCCATCCCTGGAGGGGTTAAAAAAGCCTGTGGCCGTGGCACTTTGGGACATGGTTTAGCAGGCACGGTGGGATTGAGCCATCGGTTGGACTGGATGAGCTGAGAGGTCTTTTCCAACCTTAATGACTCCATCCTTCTGTGATTTAGTTGTAAATTGGCAAGGTAAGGTGTAGGTTAGGTGGAGCACGGAGGGCTGGGAGGGAGTGGTGAGGGGTGAAGGTGCTGGAGCCCACACAGTCCTTCTAGCCAAGACTTTCCATTCTCAACATGACCACATCCATTCCGGTAGCTGTCTTGAGATGCAGCTCCAAAGCACTGGGTGAATAACTTGCCTAAACCTAGTGAAGAACTCTGCAGCCATCCAGCACGGTGGAATGGTTTTGAGCTGAAAGAGGGGATATTGAGATGAGATCTTAGGAAGAACTGGTTTCCTGTGAGGGTGGGGAGGCCCTGGCCCAGGTTGTCCAGAGAAGTTGTGGCTGCGCCATCCCTGGAGGGATTCAAGGGCAAACTGGATGGGGCTTAGAGCACCCTGGTCCAGTGGGACGTGTCCTGCCCATGGCAGAGGTGTTGGAACTGGATGGGCTTTGAGATCCTTTCCATCTCAAACCATTTCCATGAGTAGCAGCGGTGGGAATGAGGCATGGCAGTGGTTCCAAATGCAGGAGTGGAGTTCCATTCTTCAAGAAGCCTTCCCTTCACTGTTCTGCTCTCTTCTGATGCAGTGGATAACATCCTCCTCGCGGAGAACAGGGCTCACCTCTCCTTGGAGGCCCAGCTGAAGGAGCTGCTGGAGAAGCTAGACATGGTGAGCACCATGCGGTCCAGCGGTGCCAGGACGCGGCGTATGCGGCTCCTGAGACGGGAGATCAACTCCATTCGGCAGAAACTGGCCCAGCAGCAGAGCAAGACGATGGCCAACGGGGAGCCTGAGCCACGGGAAGATGGGCTGGATAGAACATCGAGGGACGGGGACGAGGAAGGGGAGAAGGGTGAGAGATTGCAGCAGGGTTTTAGCTCCAGCTCTCTTGGTGCTTGTCAAGACCTAGAAGGGGCTGGAGAACAAATCTTACAGGGAGTGGCTGAGGGACCTGGGGTTGTTTAGCTTGGAGGAGGCTGAGGAGAGACCTCATCACTGTCCACAGCTCCTTGAAAGGAGGTTGTAGTGAGGTGGGTGTTGGTCTCTTCTCTCAAGTAAAAGATGAGAGGAAATGGCCTCAAGTTGCACCAGGGCAGGTTTAGACTGGACATCAGGAAAAATTTCTTCACTGAAAGGGTTCCCAAGCACTGGCAGAGGCTGCCCAGGGAGGGGGTGGAGTGCCCATCCCTGGGGGGGTTTAAAAGACAGCTTGATGAGCTTCTTGGGGACATGGTTTAGTAGTGGACAGGTACGGTTGGACTCGATGATCTCAAAGGTCTTTTCCAACCAGATGGTTCTATGATTTGCTGTTTCTCCTGCCTGTGGCCAACAGGGAATGGCTGTTGGTAGTTTTGGCAATCACTCTTTTCTAAAATGTTGAAGCAGATTCTTTATTCCTTTAGCAGACGACGCCAAGCCCCCGCACCCTCCCACCCTGGAGCCCACAGGACCTGCACCCTCCCTCTCAGAGCGGGACTCTTTGCAGGACCCTCCGACTCTCAAACCCATCAGTGAAAGCAAGTCCTTGGAGCAGCTGCAGAAGAGGGTGATGTCAGACAGGGACCTCTTCGACAAGAAGGCGCTGCAGAGGGAGAGCCAGGCCTTCCAGCGCCTGCTCAGCGACAACGGCTTGAACGGGCTGGCCCTGCCGCCCGCTGGCACCCCTGCCAGCCCCCCTTTCAGCGGCGTGGGCCGACGGACCTCTGTCCTTTTTAAAAAAGCTAAGAACGGGGTGAAGCTGCAGAGAGGCCTGGACTGCTCCCTGGAGAACGGGGAGGAGCACGGGCAGAGCGGGCAGGTATCGCCCTCCCGCCCCGACGGGGAGCGACAAGGTCGGAAGCGGCCGCAGAGCAGGAGCTGCAGCGAGAGTGATGGGGAGAAGTCACCCAGGCAGGCAGGACAGAGAGGTAATCCCTTGGGATTTCTCTTACTGGAAAACTGTGGGATTGGGAATGCTGGGACTGACTGAAGATGTCTGTATGCAGACTGCTGGCCTGAAACTCAGTCCCCATAACCAGAGGAAAGCTCCATCGCTTCCACACCTTTCTAAAATAAGGCTGACATAGCCATAATGAGTTGCACCTCTCTTCTCCACTGACTGTACTTGGAGCTTCTGTAACTTATTTTAGCCTTAGACACCTCCATTTCAGAAATTTAAAGGCATCAAGAGAACTCCCAGGGAGGTCAGACGTAATTTTTCCCTTTGCCAATCAGCAGGGCTACTGTAAGAGCGTGTTTGACGTATTTTGTAGGGCAAACCAATGTGCCCAGCTGCTTGTAAAGCTGTGAAACCACCTGGCTGGAGACTTCAGGTTCTCCAGTAGGGGCTGAAACCTCATGGAAGGGTTTGTGTTGGCTTGGCTGCTCTTAGAAGTGAGTTTCCTGCTGCAGAAGTGATGCATTTGGTTGGAATCATGCACTGGGACAGTATCACAGCACCCACGTAACAGGAGATGTTAAACATTACTTTTAAATCAGCTGTACCATCAGTTCTGGAGTTTAAATGAAATTAGTGGGAATTCTGAGCAGGTTCCTTTTCACATTAAATCTGAAAATGAGAATAAGCAGCTGAGGTGAAATTTGGAAGGGCACAAAGTGAACATCTGAGTGACAGCAGTTTAATTTTCAATTCTGTGTTAACTGCCATCGTGGGACCATTCCTACCTGTAAGGTTTGACTTAACCCATCCCTCAGGTATTATCTTCCAGTTATTTGGCTGTCAGGAGGTTGCTGACAAATCGAGAGTGGGAGGAGAGCAATTGAATGTGGGGATTGACTAAAGGAAACACAAAGAGCTTCTCCAAAGCAAGGCAGCCAGTTGAGGGGCTCACCACCACCATCATCTGCCAGGAATTCAAGCAGAGAAGGGTTGCCCATGGTGGATATAGGTCAGAATGAGATGTTGGAATTAAAAAAGGGAAAAATACAGGCAGAGTGCTGGAAGATCACTGATAATAAGGCATTGGCATGGAGATGTTCAGGGCCAGGTTGGATGGGGCTTTGAGCCCCCTGATCCAATGGGAGGTGTCTCTGCCCCATGGCAGGGGGTGGAACTGAATGAGCTTTAAGGTCCCTTCCAACCCAAACCATTCCATGATTTTTCCTCTGCTGAAGCAGCACTGTTGTTTTTTCCTGTGTGTTGCAGCACTGCTGTGATTCAACTCCTTCCAGTGTTTCAAACACAATTGGTTTCCAGCTGGAGGGAGTGTCTGGTGTGCCCAGTATATGGTACTGCAGGAGCAGGTCAACGTGATCAGGGTTGTCAGAGCAAGGTGTTTCCCAGAAATGTGCTCATTGTGGCCATTCTGTATTTACAGCTGGAAAAACAACAGTGGCCTTGGCATGAATTTGCCCTTTGTATGGCTGAAGGGTTTTGATGAGCCCACAGGGGGGTTATGGGTCCCTGGATGTGGGAAGGCTGTGGTCACCTGGCTTCTTCTGCCTGCTCTGGGCTTGGGGTTGATCCTGGGGGTCATTCCCAGTCCGTCCTTGCCTGTCCTGGTTGTGGATCTTGTCCAAGCTCAGAGGTGGTCCCAGCACTAAACCTGGCAGTGAAGGGAAGGTTTCCAGCACCGTTGGCATCTGGGGCAGAGTAGTGAAGAATTCCACTTACAGCTACAGTGCCATTTGTACCAGCCAGAGGGGAGGGTGCTGAGGAGCCACCTTCTGCCCAGAGGGAATTTGCTTTCCCCACTGTCTGCTCTGTGCACTGGAAAACCTCATTTTGAGGAATGGAAGCAGCAAGTTTTTCTTAGAGTGCTTTTCTCTCAGCAAGGAACCTGTGACTGAGTAAGCTGTGGTTTTATATTCCTCTTCCTGTGGGCAGCAACCAGGAGTGAGGCAGGGAGGGAGTCCATGGCAGTCAGTGTGAAGCCTCCATGTCTTTTCCAAATACACTTGGAGCCAGATGAGCAAAGTGGCTCATTTCCTGGCCTCTGGGCTTCCCCAGGCAGCTGGATGCAGCATGGAGCTCTCCTATCCCATCCCATAGCACTTCTCCAGCACTGCTGCTTCACAGACAGCCTCAGTCCTCACAGATTTGTGGTAGAAATACCTTTATTATCCAGCAGCAGTGTCTGGGGAATTCTGTGCGGGATTTCCCTCTGTGGTTGAAGTACTCAACATCTTTGTGGCTGTGAGTGAGGGGACAGTGACCCTTCCTGGGCCCTGGTGGTGTTCTCTGTGTGTTGCTGCTGCTGCTTTGGGCTGATTCCCGTTTGTCTCCTCAGCAGGAGTGACGAATGGCTTTGCCAAGCACGTGGAAAGCGGCTCAGACTCTGAGTGCACCTCTGGCCGGGGTGGTGGACTGGTGTTTGAAGCCTGCAGGTAAGTGCCCCGTGCAAAACCCCTTCTGCATCGTGGCTGCCCCATCCCTGGGGGTGTTCAAGGCCAGGTTGGGTGAGGCTTTGAGTCCCCTGATCCAGTGGGAGGTGTCCCTGCCCATGGCAGGAACTGGATGGGCTTAAGATCGTTATAAAAAGGACATCAAACTACCGGAGAGTGTCCAGAGGAGGCCACAAAGCTGGGGAAGGCTCTGGAGGGGAAGTTGTACGAGGAGAGGCTGAAGTCCCTTGGTCTGTTCAGCCTGGAGAAGAGGAGACTGAGAGGGGGTCTCAGAGCTCTTCCCTGCCTTCTCCCAAGGGGTGTGAGGGGGGAACCAGGGGCTGAGCTCTGCTCTCTGGTGACCTATGACAGGACCCGAGGGAATGGCAGGAAGATGTGCCAGGGGAGGGTTAGATGGGCTATCAGGAAGAGGTTCTTCCCCCAGCGGGTGGTGGAGCACTGGAACAGCTCCCCAGGGAAGCAGTCACAGCACCCGCTCTGCCAGCATTCCAGAAGCATTTGGACACTGCCCTCAGTCACAGGGTGTGAACGTTGGGAGTGTCCTGTGGAGGGACAGGAGTTGGACTCGATGGTCCTTTTGGGTCCCCTCTAACTCGGGTAGTTCTACGATTCTACAATTCCAACCCAAACCATTCCATGATACTGTGAAATTCCCTTTCCAATCATGCCTTGGCCTGATTTCCCTCCGTTTCCCCATCTGTGAGTGAGGGAGACAAATCTGAATTCAGAGGGGAGCGTGGGGGCTCGTTGGTTGATGTTTGTATGGTACTTTGAAGATGGGAAGTGCGATCTAAGTGCTTTATTACAATAATTGCAAGGAGTTCACATAGCAAAAAATTACATTAGAGCTTTGTGACACCCACTAAACAAGGAATTAAAAACAAGCTGATATCTCGTGGGTAACTTGTACAATTATGCTGTTTAGGAACAGCTCTGTTTACTGCTGTTTTCCACCAGGCTCACTCAGAATGAGTTGTGTATCAGGAAGTAGTAAAAGGAAAAAATTAATTATAAGAAGTGAAAAAATATGATTGTTTGAGGTGGAGCTGTTCCATTTTCTGAAGTGTTTGCAGCAATGAGGTGAAAGGATGTTCAGGACACAGGCTGAGGGAGTCCAGTTGTGAATATACCCAGGGGCTGCTCTGTCTCCTCCGCCCTCTGTGCACAACAGGGTGAACTCGTGGAAGCTCCAAGCATCACTGTGTCAGCTTTCCAGTGGGAAGTCTTGTGGGGTTTCTTCCTCATGATCATAGCTTGGTCTCTGTGAGGCCTCTTTCATTGCTCGTGGCACACCTGGGGTGGTGTCCAGTGCGTCTGCACCAGAAGAGATGTTTTGATGGCATTTTGCTCAAGTATTCAGTGTTCTTTTCATGTCAGTGATGCACCAGTATAGTGATTTTCCAGTACTTTAAACAGAGCTGGGGAATCTGTTGCCTTGGCTTTGTTTTGGAAGGTAATCCATTTTCTCCTAATGCCCTCCTTTCTGTACCTTTCTAACAGTGGTTTGGGGCCTCCCAAGCGAAGCCGAGGGAAACCGGCTCTTTCTCGGGTGCCCTTCTTGGAAGGTGTGAATGGAGACTCCAACTACAGCAGCTCAGGTGAGAGAGCAGCCCTGGTTTGGGGAACCCCTGCTCCCATCCCTCCACCTGAACCAGGGAGAGCAGGTCCCAGCACTCCAGGAACCAATCCTGCATGAACCGTCCAGATTGTGCAATCAGGCTCCTGACCTGCCCCTGCGTTGTTACCTGCTTTGTGATGAATTTGGGTTATTGCATAAAAGGTTTTCCCTGCTCTCACTTTTGCTGGTTGCCTGTGCCCTTTGTTCCCCTCAGGCAGGTGCTTTCTGTAGCTCTGGTGTGTCTCAGGTCCCTGGCACTGTCTTCTCCTGCTTTGGGACTCGTTCTCTTCAACAACACTGCCACACGAGCAGTAAATTGTGGTTATAAAAGTGGTCTCTCCAGAGTTGACTTCAGAGCTGTTGCCTCTTGTCCTGGGCTGCATCCACAGCAGTGGGACCAGCAGGGCAAGGGAGGGGATTCTGTCCCTCTGCTCTGCTCTGGTGAGACCCCACCTGGAGCCCTGTGTCCAGTTCTGGAGTCCTCAGCACAGGGAGGACAGGGATCTGTTGGAGAGAGTCCAGAGGAGCCCACGGAGATGATCCAAGGGCTGGAGCCCCTCTGCTGTGAGGACAGGCTGAGAGAGTTGGGGTTGTTCAGCCTGGAGAGAAGGCACTGGGGAGACCTTAGAGCAGCCTCCCAGTGCTGGAAGGAGCTCCAGGATACTGTGTGACAGTGGCACTTGGGGACAGGGTTTAGCAGGCACGGTGGGGTTGGGCTGATGGTTGGACTGGATGAGCTGAGAGGTCTTTTCCAACCTTAATGATTCCCTGATTCTATATGTGCACACAGTAAATGTGTGCTCTGGTGTGACAAAGAGCTGAGCAACAGGTTTGTTCTGAAAAACACAAAAGGGTGTAATTCCAGCTTTCTGCTTATTAAAAGCAGAAATTAAAGCAGGGATATTATGAGGGTGTTTTCACTACAGCACTGTTCATCTGTTTTAGCTGATTGCTCTTGGGTTGGATAACAGTGTGTTGACCCCAGCAGTGCCTGATCTCTTGTGATATCCTTGATAGTAATCACCCCCCTAAACCATCTCTGCCTTTGTCCCTCAGGCAGGACTCTCCTGATGGCCTTTGAGAATCAGGCTGAGCTGGAGCCCTTGGAGCTGGTGTGGGCCAAGTGCCGTGGTTATCCCTCCTACCCTGCCTTGGTGAGTGCCCCTCGCTCCCTGGCAGCCTGGACCTGCTGTGCAGGGGATCCAGGTGGAGAAAGAAAACTGCCCAAAATCATCCAATATATGCTTTATTTTGTTTCCTCCTTGCACAGTTCATTTCCTCTCTGGTCACTGTTTCAGAGCATTGCAGAGGGTTTGTAAACCATTGGTGTCTCAGTGCCAGGCATAGGAGATCTCTCCTCTCTCCTCTCCCTCCTCCTTCTCCTCCTCCTCCTTCTTCTTCTCTTTTCCTCCTCCTCCTCCTCCTCTTTCTCCTTCTCCTTCTCCTCCTTCTCCTTCTCCTCCTCCTCCTCCTCTTCCTCCTCCTCCACCTTCTCCTTCTCCTCCTCCTCTTCCTTCTCCTTCTCCTCCTCCTCTTCCTCCTCCTCCTCCTCCTCCTCCTCCTCCTCCTCTTCCTCCTCCTCCTCCTCCTCTTCCTCCTCCTCTTCCTCCTCCTTCTTCTCCTCTTTTCCTCCTCCTTCTCATCCTTCTCTTCCTCCTTCTTCTCTTCTTTCTCCTCCTCCTCTTCCTCTTTTTCCTTTTTATCCTCCTCTTTCTCCTCCTCTTTCTCCCCTCTTCCTCCTCCTCTCCCTACTCCTTCTCTCATTTCCTCTCTGCAGGTATGGGGAAGGCAATCATCAACATCCACACAGATTCACATGCTTGCATCCTTTCCTTTTTTTTAAGATAGGTGCTTGGCTTTTGAACTTCCACAAGGGAAGCCTTGATGACAGGAACGCTCTTTAAAAATTGCCACTGAGACAGAGCAAGCGAGTTTTCTTGCTCCCCCAAAATAGATTTGAATTGCCTGTCTTAGATAGGCTGAAAGAATAGGAAAAAATGCATTCTCTGCAGTGCTTGAAGGGTTTTGTTCTTAACTCTCCTTCCCTGTTCACTAGATAATCGATCCCAAGATGCCACGTGAGGGTTTGCTCCACAATGGAGTCCCCATCCCCGTCCCACCCGTGGATGTGCTGAAGCTGGGGGAGCAGAGGCAGAGGGAGGCAGGAGAAAAGCTCTTCCTTGTCCTTTTCTTTGACAACAAGAGAACCTGGTGAGTGCATGCAGAGAGATTTAACGTTGTCTTTGGTGCGTGGCAGCAGGCAGGGTTGATGATGGTGATGATGTGTGAATTGGATAATTTTAACGTGCAGCAGTCAAAAAGTGGATTAAAAAAAGCCAACTTGCTTTTCCTGGCCCAAGAGCACATCTGGCTGCTTCAGTTCCCTGGAGAACAGCCCAGCATCCTTCACCCAGTGGTCACATCACTGCAAAAATACTGAGGTTTGTAAAGAGCCAATTCAGTAATCAAGATCCACAGCAAATTAGAGAGAGCATTTGACTTTCAAACAGCAGCAGAGCGAGCAGGGAGCAGGCAGTTCCTGCTGCACAGGTGATTTCCCAAAAATCTCCAGGGTAGCATTTCCCAAATGCTGAGTTTATTCCCTATTTAGACTTGCCTGATTTTTCAGAGGTGCAGCACCTGCAGTTTTCAAATCAAGTTATTTGTTTAAGGTGAAAAATGTAGGCACCTGGTTCAGGGCAAGTGAAATACCTCAAGGCTTTTGGCTGTTCTGTCTCAGACAGACTGAAGCTGCTGATTTTGGGACATGTTCACATGATAACAGAAACCCAACCAGATATTATAAGCCACAAACTGATGAAGTACCTCAAAAATAAGCCATAAAACAATGGGAAATTTTTAAAATTGGAGCCTTATGCTGGAAGAGGTGAGTCCCTGCAGTGAGGCAGGCAGCCACACGCTTAACCCACTGCATTATTGAAGCCCCCAGATGCCATGTGGGAACATGAACCAAGCAGATAAATTGTCACACAGGAGAAAATCCCTGTGCACAGCTGGGATGACAGATCCAGAGTGTTTATACTGTGGACAGAGTGAATGTTGGGCCATTGAGGTGCAGATGGGAGTGGATGAGGGAATGGGCTGGCCTCTTCTGCTGCTGCCTTTTTTAATTGAGATATAAAGGGTCTAAAGAGGAGCCTTGTGGTACCTTGAGAGCCTTTCTCCTCCTTATTCTCCTGGGGAAGGTCTTTGCCAGCATCACTGGAAGGAGTTTGGGTGAGGCTACCCTGGCAAAGAGAGCAGGGAAGGGGCTGGAGGAAGGAGGTGAACATTGCCTGGAGGCTGTGTTGTGGCTGGAGGGGAGAGAGCAGAGACAACCAGTGGCTGCTGCTGGGGTATGTGTGGAATGTTTGAGGAGCTGGAGTACTTGCCCACATCTTGGAAAGCTGGGACACACTCTTTGGCCTCCTGAGCAGGGATGGGAGCCCCACACATCCGGGCAGCCGGCTCAGCCTTAGCATTGCGAGGGCAGGAGGCCTCCAGGTGCTCGCTCTTCTCCCCGTGTCCCCTCTCGGTGCCCTCAGTGATGGGCTTTTGTGCTCTCCTTTCTATTGCAGGCAGTGGCTTCCACGTGACAAAGTCTATCCCCTCGGTGTGGATGACACAGTGGACAAGTTAAAGATGCTGGAAGGCCGGAAAACCAGCATCCGGAAGTCCGTGCAGGTGGCGTACGACCGCGCCATGATCCACCTGAGCCGCGTGCGGGGCGACCATCCCTTCCTTACATCCAGTTACCTGTGAGGGGCAGGGCTGGCTCAGCCTCCTTTTCCTCCAAACGGGCAGAGCAGCAGGGGGAAACCATTCCCAGCTCTCCTCGAAGTACCCTGGAATGTGCCAAAAAGCCTGCCCAGCTTCTTTCTGAATGTGTCGCGCGGAAGAGCTGGCAGGGGGTGAAATGTATTGTCTTCAGGGCGAGGAGTAAGGTAGTTGGGAAGAGCTGCCAGGTGAAGGGAGCCAAGGATGCAGTGAGCAAGCACTCGGATATTCGGACCTCGTGCACCCTTCCCTCACCCCTGCATCCCCCGTGATGGGTTTTGAATTCATCAGCCAGCCCCGGGGTAGTTCCCGGGGATCCATCACTGCTATAACTGAACCAAGATCCTTTCTGGAAATCCCAACTGGACTTTTTCTTGTGCCAAATTTACCCTGACCATCATTGGCCTTTTCATTTTTTTTTAAATGACATTGATTGTCCCATCACATTAAAGAAAAACCAGTCGTAGCTGGGAGGTCGCGTTAGGATTTTCCTGCCTACGTATGGAGTGTTTTTATGTTGGATTTCTCTCGTTGCATTTTGAAAAGCTTGAGATATTTTGGTAACCTTCCCCTCTGCTGCACACACATGCACAGAGCTTTAAATAAGAAAATCAAATTCCCTGATTTGTGTGTGTGTGTGTGCGTGGATGTCCTAGAAATTCCTGTGGTAGTTTTGCATCTGAGTTTGGATTTCTGTGACCGTGTTTGTTCCAGGAGCATTTCACGTCATGGTTTAGTGCAAAACTGATTCTTAGCAAAGAGAACTTCCTGTCTTTTAAGCAAACCTAATTTTGGAGGTGTCTGATGAGCCAGAGCAGCTTTGCAGGCACTGAGGTTGATCAGGGTTGGTGGGAGATACATCTTTTGTGTTGGTTTATGCACATTTGGTGTAAAGCTCCTCTTCTTTCTTCCCTTTTTCCTGTCTCTCCTGTTTTCCTCTGGCTCGGTTTGGGTTGAGCCCAAGCTCTAACGAGAGCACATTTTGCCTTTCGCCTTTCCCTGTGTGTGGGGCTCCAGGGTTGTCACCCACCCAAACCCAAGAAAACCCAACTCTGCAACAATCCCTGGTGTTCTGGGTTTGTGTTGCAAAAATGGGGACAACTGATGTTTGCAAACTTGACGACAAAACCTTTTCTAGCCAAGGACTTTATGATTTCTCAGATCTATTCTGTTGTGTAGCCCTTTTTTTTTTGCTTTCCCATTTTGAGAACCAAAGGTGCAGAGCAAGATTGTAGATTGAATATCATCATTTGAATATCATCATTTCACTTTTTAACTCGATATTTTTTTATTGTTTTAACTTTTTCATACTGCAGAGAATGTGGGGGGTCAAAATAATAGTTAATAATGAATGGGGGGGGGAGTAATCACTGCCATTTCTACTTGGTCTACTTTTTTAAAATACCACTTCTTATACATTGGGATGTGGAAACCACACTTGAAGGAAGATTCCTGTAACATAGAGAGATGGAGCATAGGATTTTGTAAAAATAATTATTATTAATAATAATAATAATGCCTATGGAGTGTGGCTGGGGCAGGATTGGTGTGTATATAGCTGTAAAATATTGTTCTAAATTATTTAGACCTATTGTCACCATTCTTGAAGTCCTCAGTTGTGTTGCTGGGTCTTTTATATGCACACAGTGTAATTTATTTAAAGGAACATACACTTTTCCAGGTGGTAGCTCAGCTGTGGACTTGTGACCTGTGTATATGTTTTAAGATTTTGGGATATGGGGGTTTTTTTTTTTGGTTGATCGTTTTGGTTTGGGTTTGTTTGTTTTTTTTAAATGATATTTTAGAATTTGAATGGGCTGATATCCTGCTGTTGCTACGGGACCTAAACGTTACTGTCAGTCTGCTGTAAAGCACAGATTGCTCTATTTATTGTAGAAAGTGAGTTTATTTGCTTTCTAGAATTGTTTATATCAGATGGTATAAGAGAGGTAATAAAATCTATGCTTGTAAAGAGAAGAAAATGCTAATTTTACCTACTATAATCTGACTGTCTGAGACTATATTTTCTCTCTGAGAAATAAATGTTCTAATGTATAAAACATGAGTCCTTCTTGCTGGTGTGGGCCTGTGGGCATTGCTTCCCGTGGTGGTTTTTATTGGTGAAGCAGTTGCAAAGAGCAGGAAGGGACACAGGGAGGGATTTCTTTCCGGTGCTCCCGGCGCTGAGTTTGCTCCCTGTGCAGTAGGCTGGGTGGTGCAGGATGGGTTCCCACCTGGTGCTGTGTGTCAGAGCCCCCCTCAGAGGGATGGGAATTGGGAATCTGGGGCTTGAATCCCTCCTGGTGGTGCTCCTGGTATGCCGGGGTTTGCCGGCAGGTGGAGGTGGGAGCTGAGCTGCGCGGATGCTGCAGGACCAGGCTGTGGCCGGGCTGGTCCCTGGCTCCTGCCTGGGTTTGGGTTCTCATCTTCGTGCGTTGTCTCTCTTCCTTAAGATGCGTTTTCCCTCCCGGCTCAGGTTTGCTGTGCTGCACCCTCAGGACCCCTTTGCTGCCCCCAGGTTTCGCCGGAGGCTGCTGCTCTCTGGGGATGCAGAGGTCGTTCCTGTCCACCTGAAGCCCTTCTGGAGCCGAGGGCACAGACCCACTGCCGTGACTCAAAACCCTGCAGGAGCCAGGGATTGCTTTCCCCTTTCTTTCCCCCCAGCCTGTTGTCAGCAAATCTGGGAAGAGGCAGAAACAGTCACCTGCATCACAGCCTTCTTGCCCAGCCTCTCTCCTGCCTTCCTGGCACATCCTCTGCCTCCCAGGTTTGGACAATTTTCATCCTGATCCATGAAAAACCTCAGTTTCTGATACTCTCCCATCTCCAGCAGCCTCTGACCCTCATCCCCAACTGATATTAAAATATTGAGACATTAAATCCATGTTTTCCTCCTCATGGGTTTGTCCTCCCGGGTGCTTCTGCCAGGGGTCCCTCCAGCACCAGTTTGCAAAGCTAGCTTTGCCCTGCCTGGATCATAAAAGGTCCCTCTGCAGAGCCTTCCTGCCCTCCTGCAGATCGTAGGATCATGGGATGGTTTGGGTTGGAAGGGACCTCAAAGCCCATCCAGTTCCACCCCTTGTGCCATGGGCAGGGACACCTCCCACTGGATCAGGGGGCTCAAAGCCACCAGGCTCCAACCTTGTGCTGATATTTGTGCTCTGGGTTTTAGGAGTTTTCATTTGCAGACAAATTATTAAACTGAAATGCTTCATCAGATAAAGGGGAAAGATCAAATGCAGAACTTCAGGATAGCACTTATATAGTTTGAGGAACAAACACCCAAGGATTTAAGGAGATGAAAAGGAGTCATTTAAAATCTAAGGGACATGTTAGGTTTGGTATTTGAACCCTGAAGTCAAAAGCAGGAGCAGAAAGCCAATCTGCCTGGTTCATTTTCACCATCAGAACAGCAATGCCACTCTTTCCTCATCCCCACATCCCAGTATTTATTTGATTGTTGATGCCAGCACCATCCAGCCCCTCATTTTAAGGCAGTGCTACAGTACCTGGAGAGGGCACCATCCCTCCAGAAACAAGAGGATGCTTTGACAAGACAGCACTGAACATGGATATTTAAATTAACCTATTGCTGCAGTATTAGGCCCAAAATTTACATACAGAGCCTCATAAATTCAGGGAGTTTCGCTTGCAAACACTTCATGGGTGCCAGGATTCTGCTGTACCTGGAACTCATCACTATGCTTATTGAGAAGCAGCATTAGCAAGACATGGTGGAACCACAAACTAATGATACCTGCTAATTGTAGTGGAATCTGTCTCTTTAAGGAGGTGAAAAACCTGACCATTCAAAAACTGCTGATGTAGAACTGGGCTGTGTGAATATGAAAATGACAGCAATAACCCCATAGTCAGGATTGCATTTGATTATCTCTAATTTTAATCAATGCACCCGACTCTCTGTCCTCTGTAAACCTTAGGATGACAGAATTAAAACCTGGAGCATCTTAGGGTAAAAACAGCCTTAGGAAGATGACCAGAAACAAATGGTGATGTGATAAACTGCTTAATGGGTTTTGAGTTGGGAAAGGATTAACTCTTCTTTCATTGTACTTGTATAAAAAAACAATGGTTGGACTCAACAATCTTAAAGATCTTTTCCAACCTGAATGGTTCTGTGATTCTGTTCTTTTTCTCCTGCCTGGAATGGACATTGTCATTAGGAAACTCACAGGAATCAGCTAAGAATGAACCTTCTTCCATTATGACAATGTACAATGATCACAGAATCATGGAATGGTTTGGCTTGGAAGGGACCTCAACACCCATCCAGTTCCAACCCCCCCCCCACGGGCAGGGACACCTCCCACTGGATCAGATTCACCCACGAGCCAAAGTCTCCCAATCTCCTCCCAGTGCCTTCCCATTCTCCTCCCAGTTACTGGCTCAGTGTGACCAAACTGTGTGCTTGGAGCTTTCTGATTTACTTCCCAGTTCCCCATTCAAAAGTCACACTAATAAATTGCACTATTATTCCCCAAAGCCTGGTCTCTCCTGTCTATAGAAACCCACACAGCTGAGCAAACTTTAACTAAAAGCACATGATCCCATTCCACAAAAATTACAAAGGATAATCATTAACTGGGACCCATCCTGTGTGAGTTTCCTGCCTGCCTGATGATCTTATTTTTAGGATACTTTAAAACATTGGGGGCTTTTACCAACAACTCCTCAGTGTGTTTTTCTCTACTGAAGGTGCTCTCTGTCTCCATTCTGTCCATGAACGTGGAAGCAGTGTTAACTCCAGCATCAGCCCCTGAGGAAAACAACTCTAAAGTGACCACCACTAAGACTTGGAATCATCAACTGCTACACCTGGAGGTTCAGCTTGTTTTCATCCACCTTGTGAGCTGATTTTCTCATCCAGGGTATTGTGTGGGAAGCCTTGTTAAAGGGGAAGGGACACAAGCTCTGCTTTCCCAGCAGCCACAGAACTTGCAGTTTCCTCTTAGAGGACAACCAGGTGACTCCACCACAATTTGCTGTTGGGCCATCCTTGCTGTTTCCAGTCTCCTGGACTGAAATCATGATCCTCCCATGGATTGAGGTGAGAGTGACTGCTTTGTAGTTCCCTGGATCCTTCTTTCTCCCACCTTTTTGAAGATGGGCAGCACATTTGGGGTTTTTTATGAGTCACCAAGAACCTCTCAACATAGCACTGCCTTCCAGAGACTTGAGAGTAGCAACAGTGGCATTGGCTGCATCCTGTGGGGCTTTCAGAGGCATCTCACGGGGTATCATGGACCAGTGCACGTTCACCATCTCTAAGTTATCTCTATGTGAAGCTTCAGTTGAAGAAAAGGAAAAGGAAAAGAGAAAAAGAAAAAGAAAGAGAAAGAGAAAGGAAAGAAAAATGGAAATGGAAAAGGGAAAAGGAAAAACAAAAAGGAAGGGGAAGGAGAGGAGAAGGAGAAGGAGAGGAGAAGGAGAGGAAAAGGAGAAGGAGAGGAAAAGGAGAAGGAGAAGGAGAAGGAGAGGAAGAGGAGAAGGAGAGGAGAAGGAGAAGGAGAGGAGAAGGAGAAGGAGAGGAGAAGGAGAGGAGAAGGAGAAGGAGAAGGAGAAGGAGAAGGAGAAGGAGAAGGAGAAGGAGAAGGAGAGGAGAAGAAGGAGAGAAGAAGGAGAAGGAGAGGAGAAGGAGAGGAGAAGGAGAGGAGAAGGAGAAGGAGAAGGAGAGGAGAAGGAGAGGAGAAGGAGAAGGAGAGGAGAAGGAGAAGGAGAGGAGAAGGAGAGGAGAAGGAGAAGGAGAGGAAAAGGAGAAGGAGAGGAAAAGGAGAAGGGGAGGAGAGGACTATCTCAGTTGAAATGGACCTACAACAATCATCTGGACCAACTGCTTGACCACCTCAGGGCTGACCAAAAGCTGAAGCACAATGTGAAAGGCATTGCCCAAATGTCTTGAGCACTTGAGAGGCTTTGGACATCGACCACCTCTCCAGGGAGCCTGTTTCAGTATTTGATCCCCCTCTCAGTAAAGAAATGCTTCGTAACACCAAGTCTGCAGCCTGCACGGCTCTCCAAACCCCATCGGCAGATGAGACCTGCAAAGAGCTCTTCCCATTGAAGCCCAAGGTGGCACAGAACACCTCAGCCCATCCCACATCCTGAAAACAGTACTGGAGCTCTAACAATCTATTATATTTAATAGATCTGTTATGATTGTGTTTATTCTGTACTAGAATAACAAAAGAGTCATTTCTATTATGCAAATTCCATGACCACACTCTGATCTTATTACAAACCCTTTTCCAGTAATGCAATTTCCTTCAGGTCAATCATGTGATTCCTTTAACAATTGGCTTGTGCATTGACAAAAGTCTTTACCTCCCTCCTGTAACTCATAACTTCTTGCTTGGAGCCTCCTCCAACCATTGCCCACGTCCACCCTGTGCTTGGCAGGAACAAGTCCCACCCAAAGCTGGGAATTTCCACCCTTTCCAACACTCTGTGTCATCAGGGAGAGAATGACCTGCATGGTGGAGAGTCTGGGTGCACCTGGCAGGAGCTACAGTGGAAACTCTTCCTCCATCCACTTGCCTGGAGTTTTCAGATCACAGAGCAACCCTATGGGAAGAAAACCCCAGCCCTCAAGATGAAAAAGGCTGGAGAAAGGAAATGTTGGTGCCATGGGAGACTGTCTCTGGGAGAAATTGCTCAGATGTCTACCTTGGGACCTCAACAGGCTGTATCAATGGGCCAAGGCTATGAGGTTCAATGAGGCCGAGGTCTTGCACTTGGGTCTCAACAACCCCAGGCAGAGTTCCAGGCCTGGGGAAGAGCAGCTGGAAAACTGCCCAGTGGAAAAGGCCCTGGGGGTGCTGGTTGACAGTGGCTGAACATGAGCCAGCAGTGGCCCAGGTGGGCAAGGAGGCCATCAGCATCCTGGCTTGGATCAGCCCTGGGGTGGCAGCAGGGGGAGGAGATGAATCGTCCCCCTGTGCTCGGTGCTGGTGAGGCCGCACCGCGAATCCCGGCTTCAGTTTCGGGCCCCTCAGTACAGGAAAGACCTTGAGGGGCTGGAGCACATCCAGAGAAGGGAATGGAGCTGGGGAAGGGTCTGGAGAACAGGAGTTGTGGGAGTGACTGAGGGACCTGGGGCTGTTCATTCTGGAGAAGAGGAGGCTGAGGGGAGACCTCATCGCTCTCTGCAGCTCCTGGAAAGGAGGTTGTGGTGAGGTGGGTGCTGGGCTCTTCTCCCAAGTGACAGTGATAGGATGAGAGGAAATGGCCTCATGCTGTGCCAGGGGGGGGTTAGGTTGAATATTGGGAAAAGTTTCTTCACTGACAGAGTGGTGAAGCCCTGGCAGAGGCTGCCCAGGGCAGGGATGGAGTCTCCATCCCTGGAGGGGCTCAAAAATGGTGTGGCCGTGGCAGTTGGGGCCAGGGTTTAACAGGCACAGTGGAGTTGGGCTGATGGTGGGACTGGATGAGCTGAGAGGTCTTTTCCAACCTTAAGGATTCCATGATTCTCACTCCAAGCTTCTCGTGTCTTTAGGGAAGTTCTATCTATATCCTTGCCAGTAAAAATTCTCCCCTTTACTGATGGAAGAAGGAGACAAACCAAAGAAATGAGGATGGTGACTCCTGCACACGCCCCGGTCTTGCAGTGCTGCTGCAATAGGTACTGGCATCCTTCAGGTATTGTCTTTGGCTTTTGTCCCACTTCCTTATTGGCTCCTTACTGGAAAGGCCTCCCACACTTCCCAGAGGCCAATTGATCCTCCTCCTGGGAGCAGGAATAAAAGGCTGGCACTGGAGACGCTCCTGACAGACATAAGCTCGAGCTGCTTGTGCACTCTGTTCCTGGACTGCATTATGAGTAAGACAATGCTCTTCTCTGGCTTTCTTCTTGTTTTCCTTGGCCTGGCTCTGCCAGGCACCCAGGGAAAAGTCTTCCATCGATGTGACTTGGTGAAGGTCCTCCGGCAGAATGGCTTTGAGGGCTACGTGGGCAAAACTGTAGCTGATTGTGAGTATAATGAGCTCCCACTGCACCTCTCAGCCTGTACCACCCTTGTCCCTCTCAGGGTCTATGTAACCTTCCAGCAATGCTCTTCTCTCCCTCCATCTCTTTGACTTCATCATCTCTCTCCTCCATCCCCTTCCTTGCCTGCTGGAAGTACCCATCCAGCACTTTATCCTTCCAAGCATTTATCAGACTCTAAGATCATCACTTAAATTACTTCTCCAGCTCTTCATTCACCCTTGACCCCTTCATTTCATTCCCCTTATGTACCCTGAGCACACCTTGATATTCCTTCCCTTGGTCCTCTGCCTCCCTCAGGGGTCTGCCTGGTGGAACACGAGAGCAGTTACAACACCAAAGCTTTTCATGACAACGGCCCGAGCAGGGACTATGGGATCTTCCAGATCAACAGCAAGTTCTGGTGTGAGGATGGCAAGACCCACGACTCCAAGAATGCCTGCCATATCAGCTGCTCAAGTAAGTGGTGGGACAGAACCAAGAGCCTTTCTTTCCCAATCCATGGAAACATCTTGATCTGTTCATGACATCTGCCTAGATCTGCTCTGGGCGTTTCTCTCTACGTGTCGTGTTCATCCATCTCCTGATGAACACCTTTCCCTCTGCCCATCTATCCCTGCTCTCCCTCCACCCCTCTTTTCCTCCACGCTGACCTTTTCTCCATGTTGTCCAGAATTCCAAGATGACAATATCAAGGATGACATCCAGTGTGCCAAGAAGATTGCTCAAGAGGCAAAGGGCCTCAGTCCCTGGTAAGGATAATTGCAGAGGACCCTGGGGAGGAGAGGGCAGAGGAGATCAAAGAAACCCCTGCTTTTCAGTGGTGGTGTCAGGGGGGCAGAGGGTGAGAAGTTGTACTTAGGGAAGTTTAACAGAGTCCTTCTAGAGCTGAGAGAACCCCTGGCCCCCAGCAACTGCTCCAACTCTAAATTTCCCTCCCCTCCCAGAGCTCTCCCTTTGGATTTCTTCCCCTTTCCCCAGCTCCCTAGATGGAACTCATCAGAATTTTCATTGATTCATACTTTTCACACCCAGATTTCATTAAATCATAGAATCATTAAGATTGGAAAAGACCTCTCAGCTCATCCAGGCCAACCATCAGCCCAACCCCACCATACCTGCTAAATCATGTCCCCAAGTGCCACGGCCACAGGGGTTTTGAACCCCTCCAGGGATGGAGACTCCACCCCTGCCCTGGGCAGCCTCTGCCAGGGCTGCACCGCTCCTTCAGAAAAGGAATTTTTCCTGATATCCAATCTAAACCACCCCTGGTGCAACCTGAGGCCATTTCCTCTCATCCTGTCAAGCTTTCTTCACCCAAGATTCTCAAAGATTATCCAAATTTGGGTTTATAACCAGTTCAATCATTATCTAACCCCTCAATCGTGTCTTTCTTTTCCAGGGTCGCCTGGAAAAGTCAATGCAAGGGCAAAAACCTGAGCTCCTACGTCAAGGATTGCTGAATTTGCTCCACAAGTGGTGACTCATTTCTCAGGATCCCCGAGGGTGAAGAGTGAGGGTGGGCGGAGCAGGGGCCGGGGGAAACGTGGGGAACTGAGAGCAGCACATTATTTGGGCAGAAAGGGTGCTGGTTGCTGGTGACACAAGGAGGGCTTTGAGCTGCTGCAACGCAAGTAGAGAACTGGAAGGCTGTTGGCTGAGCAGACACAAAGCTTGGCAGAAGTTCATCACACCTGGAGCCTCAGTCTTTTACTTCCATAATCCTGATTTTGATTTCCTGCCTAACAGGGCTTAGCAATGTTTAGGGGTTGTCTCTTGTGTCTTTCTCTCTTTCCCTTCATCCTTCCCTTCCTTCCATCCACCTTCCTTTCTTTCATTCTTTTATTCTCTCCTCTCTGAGTGTGGAAAATATGAACATTAATGAACATTATATTAATTACAAGAGCTGCATAACTGCAATCACCTTCTGCCTGGGTAGTCCAGCTGGCTGACAGAGGGAGAAACACAACCTTGCTCCTTAAATTTATCCAGTTATCTGCTCCTGGCTGCTGTGAGATTGGACACTGGAGTGTGTGTCCATCTGGCCTGGCTGAATGTGGCTTTTCTTATCATCCTTGGAGCTATCAGATCAAATAAAGTCTTGGAAAGGTGCAGGCAGCACCTCCACGAGGAAATAATGTGTTGGAAACCTTTTAGGAAAGGGAACTGTTTTCTCATGTAGGTCACGAGTTGTTTTTTCCAAACGAAGGCTGAATCCTGAGGGTGGCAACGCTGCAACCACGTTTGATTCCGCACGAGCTTTGTTCTGCTGCTTGGTGAGCGGTGGCTGCTTCGAGGTTTTTGCAATAAAGGAATGTTCTAAGTCATGGCTGATGTGAATGTATGAACCAACTATGCAGGGTAAGATGTTTTAGAGGGTGGTATCAAAAATATACCCCAGAAAAATGCTCAAAGTAGCCTTGCCACAAGACCCTCTTCCCAGCTCTGGGGCAGACAGTGGCTCCTTCCCCTCCCAACACCCAGAAGACTTCATTCTCTCATGGAGTAACTCAAGGCAGAGCTGTTTCACGTGCTGGTGTCCATGAGATTTCTCAGAAAACTCAAAAACTCTTGAGTCAAGGCCTTACTTTGCCATTACTTTCAGTGCAGGCACTTTCTATCTATTTGGGGATTTGAACAAACCTTCTTATCTGGAGTTACAGCTTTGTGGGGTCAACCCTGGTAAAGAGATGCCTTTTATCTACCTAAAAATGAAGACCATCCCTGCCTCTCCAAGGGATTTACTCAACAAGAAAAGATCAGGAGATGTGGAAGGAAACTCTCTGCAGATGAAACATCCCTGCTGGGGGCTGCTGGGTCCTACCACAGCTCCAGAATACCAGGTCCAGCCTGGAGTGAGGCTGAGCACAGATTCCCAGTAGGCACACACATCCCCACCACCCTGAGACACCAACACATCCCTAGACACACACACACATAAATATTATAGAACCATGGAATCCTTGAGGTTGGAAAAGACCTCTCAGCTCATCCAGTCCAACCGTGGGCCCAGCCCAACCGTGCCTGCAACACACAAACCCACAAACAGAACCAGTGGCCTCATCCTGACCCCTCTCTGGCTGATCAGATGCCCACAGATGTGTTTATGAGGCCCAACACAAAAAAACTTGAGACTGACCTGGTGGAGGAGGTGAGGGATGGGTATGGAACATGTTCTACCCCAGCGCAGCGAGACAAGGCTCAGCTCCATTTCTTCCCTCCACACGAGGGAACGTGAGAGACATAGAGACACTTCTTCATCCTTGGTTGGAAAATCATAGAATCATAGGATGGTTTGTGTTGGAAGAGACACCAAAGACCACCCACTTCCACCCCCCTGCCATGGGCAGAGACACCTCCCACCGGATCAGGGGGCTCAAAGCCCCATCCAACCTGGCCTTGAACCCCTCCAGGAACGGGGCAGCCACAGCTTGGGCCTCCCCCCCCTCAGAAACACTCAGAGCTGGACGCAAAGTTGGGATCAGGAAGTCCTTCCTCCTCCTCTTCCATCTCCTCAAGCCCTTTGGCACCTCTTTCCCACCTCTTATCCCATATGGCCCATATTTCCAAGCAGCTCCTGTCTCACCGTGAGGTCTTCCTCTCTCCTCCACCCTCCTCCTGATTTGATTTTGTCCTCAGGAGGTATCTCAGCCCTGAAACAGCAGGAGTCACTCTGGGCTCTGCAGCTCCTCAGGCTCCATGCTTTGGTAACACTTGGATCCAACAGGAACGGGCTCACAGACAGAGTCATCATGTATCATCATGAACAACATGGGACTGTAATGAAATTTTCCCTAGGGATTCCATGAAGGCTTCACTTGGAAGAGTGGAGAAATGCTAAAAAACCCACTCTTGGCTTAGTGGACTCCATGAAACCCTCCCGAGGTGTCCACAGCCCTCAAACATCTCAGCTTTGCTGCAGAAAAAAAAGCTGCCACCAGCCCCAGGACTGGAGAATTTGCTCCCATTAATGCTTGGAAGTGTTTTATTTCCTGAGACTGTGCTGGAAGCAGGTGATGGGACACAGGGGACGCACCAGGACATGGACACTCAACCTTGCTGGCCCTGGTGACGTTGGGGACCTGCTCCCTGCTGACCAGGCTCTTCCCAGCCAACAGCACTGCTGGTTTGCTCACCCACAGCCCCAGAGGTAAATGTGTTTCCACCTCTAGGCCACACACAAGGCCATTCATAGTGATAATTAAAAGAGAAACAAGGAGCCATGCAGTTAATTAACTCCCTGTGCTGCCTCCTTGCCTCTTTTGCTCCATCCCAAGCAGGACCTGCTGCTCCTAAAACCCGGGTTAAACCCCATCCGTAGCTGCTGGTGGGTGCCTGGTCCCCTGGTGCTGTGCAGACATGGGCACCCTGGCCACCCTCCAGTGCCACCACCCATGGGGACACCCTGCTCCTGTCCCCCACAGAGACCCAACCTTCTATCCAGGCCCACAACAATGCTTCCAGGCTGGAAGGAGAAATCCAACTCAGGCAGGATGTGGCCTCATCCTGGGTTGCCCTGGGATGCTCAGCACCTCGTGGGATTGGGGGTCACCGTGTAGCTCTAACAGCTTTGATTTCCAAAGGACCACAGGGTACTCGCCCTGAACAGGGTGCTGAGCTGCAGCAGGATATGGCCCACGCAGGGAAGGGAGTCCAGAACCAGGACCAGCTCTGAGGCCAGGAACAACCCTGATGGGTTTTCCTGCCCCAGGCTAAAGCCTCCCAGGTTCGAGCTCTCTACAGGGCAGAGCAGAACCCAGGAGAGGTTGTTTGGGGACCAACCTGGTGCTGGGGACCACGGATGGGGACAGAGGTCGTGTGGCTCCAGTGGGACCCAGGGAAAGGAGCTGGAGAGCCAGCCCTTCGCTATCAACCGTAACAAAGCCTGGGCAACAAACACAGGTAATTAATTAGACTCACCTAGAAGTAATTATGTTTGTTCCACTCCACTGAACTTTAAAAATTAATTAATAGGGGGTGGAAGGCAAGTGGAGGAGGTTAAAGGTTTGTGACAGCAATACAGAAAGTTGATCCTCCCATGAGATGCTCTGACCACGAGAAACAACCGAGTCTTCCAGCACGATGCAATGGGGAGAATCTCATCCTTATTTCACAGGTGGGGAAACTAAGGCACAGGGGGGAGGGTCTTGCCCAAAGCCCCTCATGAGGCCCAACAAGGACTCACCACCCTCAACCCCACCACAAACACTTGCCAGGCCACACAGTTCAGCTCTTGATTTGGGTTTTCTCGGGGAGTTTTTCTTATTTTTATTCAATTTGTCACGTTAAATGAAGGACCCCAGGTCTGTCTCTCAGAGAAAACAACAAACAGCACCCCCCAAAATGAAGGTAAAGTCCAAATGCCTGAGAAAAAAACAACTCCAGGATAAGAAAGCCATTTTTTTGAGACACTGTTTGGAGTTTTATTGACAACAAGGCTCTGCCTTTCACATGCTTGGCCCCGGCCTCACAGCCCGCTGCCTCGTCCCAGCAGGAACAGCAATGGAAAGCAGAGGGATGGGAACCTCCGTGCCCCACGGGGATTGCCCACACTGCCCTGTGGGAATGCAAGGAGAAGCCCAGGGTGGCCCAGATCCACCTCCCCACACCCTCCCACACCCAGCCCTTCCCCACGGGAAGAAAACAGCCCATTAAAACATTCACAACTGGTTTGATTTAAAAGCAGACGGTGGCAAGGCCAGTCCAGTCCTTGCCAGCCCCATGGGAGATGTCCCAGGAGGACACCTCCACATGGCCATGGAGTGCTGGGGGCAGCCAGTGCTGGATCCAAGATCATTCCTCCCTGGAGAGCCCCACCAGCACGGCTCTGCCCTGCAGTGCTTGGAGGAGCACGAGGCAGCAGCCAACAAGCCCAAATACCCTGTTTCCTCAACACAACTCTCCCCTGCTTCCCCCTGGGAGCTCCCTTCTCCTTTAAATGCCCAAATCCTCCTTGTAGGGGAAGCCTTGAGATAGGAGTTTCTATTGCAGCTCTCCCTGGCAGATCCAACACCACAAAAACACGTTGGGGCAGAAATACCTGTGGCTCTGAAACGCTCCCCCTCCACACACACTTCCCCCCCCAACCTCCAGAGGGGTTCAAGGCCCCACGATGCCGTACCCAGGCGTGGAGAGGATGGGGAGAACAAGGGGTGCACGTTATAAATATAAAATCATTATCTGCTACAAACAGAAGACGTATATTGTACATCTTTGACCCATATACACAAGAACACAATATACAAGGAACGCCTCGGGGGAGAGGAGGGGCTTTGGGAGAGGGCACTCCCCTGTCAGCCCCCCCCTCTCAGTGCCCCCCCCCCCCCCCCCACCAGAGGGGCTTCACCAACAGCACATCAGTCACCAAAAGTCCCACCAAGCTGGCACACATCGTTCAGATGCGTGGATGGAGTGTTCTCCCCCCCGTGTCGTGCCCACCCTGCTGCCCTGGGGGAGTGGGGGGCGAAAAGGATGGAGAGAAGCAGAGAGGGCAGGCGCGAGGGGCTCTCTCGCGAACCCACAAAGTGCTTGGGGTCTCCAGACCCTCGGAGCGAAGTAAGGCCCTGAGAGAAACTTCTTGACCTGCCCACCCTCAGGGAAAGGGGAGGAAAGGATGTTCCAGCCAGGAGGGTCTCTGATAAGGCATTTTCATCTGGGAGGTGGAGTGAACGGTGTCAGAAGGGAGCAGATGGGGCAGCGCACGTGGTGGCAGGGGGACACAAGGCAGCCAAGCCGAGGTGGTCCCAGCCGGATAAGCCCAGGGCAAGCGGGGGGAGAGGACAGGGGGGGCTTCATCCTCAAAGCTGCCCCCCACAATGTCCTCCCACAGCCCCTTCAAGCTTCCCTCTCCCTGGGTCGAGGCACCGGCACGGCGTGAAATACTGGCGGTCGTTGGAGTGGCACATCCAGGCGCACGGAGTGGCAGACAGGCACACGTTCAGAGTTAAGACAAGAGTCAATGTGAGCTTTGTACAGCAAGGAGCGGCTCCCAGCCGGAGTGTCCGAGGAATTGGGATGACAAAATGCCACAGTGATCAGATCAGGCCAGGATGAGGAGGTGGATGCAAGGGAGAGGAGGGATTCGAGTCCTGGCACCTATCGGCGGTAATGATTCGGGGCATCTGCAAACATGTACTTGAGTCTGTAGGCTTCAGCCAGCAGGAGTCCAATCTCTTCGTTACCCCAGTGTATCGTGGGCAGGTTTTGTAACAACATGAGAAGGCCCTGAAAGAGGGGAAGGTGCTTAATTTGGGGTGGCTGAAGGCAGAGTACAGATCCAGAGTGGGGTCGGCACGGCAGCACTCGGCAACTGTAGCTCGAGCCACTTGCAGGTCTGAAAGGCTCAGAGACAGCATTAGGACGTGCTCGTGTTTAGATTTGGATCTGTGAAGCACCTCAGATGTCCCCAAACCTCTTGAGATAAGGGGTGCTACCGTAGTGCTACAGCTGGGCACCTGAAGGCAAATTCCAAAGGACTTACCACGACTGAAGCTGGAGCCCAGCGAGGAGATGTCCGAAGCCTCCAACTCCGTCTTCAGTGCTGAGTTACATTTGGGCAAAGATCCTGAGACTGGAGGATCTCTGAGGTGATGACTGACTGGGCTCCCAAACCAGAGCAATTCCCTCCCCTCTACCCCCAGGGAATTACCCCAAGCCCCAAGGACTTACTTGGAAGTCTTCCTCATCTAGGATCTCCTTCCGCCACTTGATCAAGAAGGCGGCGCAGACGTACAAGTGGAAATGGGAGAATCCTTCCGGCTCCGACTGTGGACAGCAAAACTACGGATCAGCTCCTGCAGCTCAGCTGGAGAACAGCTTCCCCAGACACGGATGTCCTACTGGGCCACCCACCACCCAGTTGGCTATAAACATCCCAGGGCCACATCGCTTTGCTCCCCTCATCTCCCCAGCTGCACGGTGCTGCCAGAAGAGTTCCACCCCTCTGTGTACAGGGAATTGGTCCCAGAGCCAGGCAGGGAAGGCAGCAGTACCTGGTAGGTGTCCCAGAGGCGGATGGTGCACCGAAGAGGCAGCTCCCTCATAAGCAGATTGTTCATCCAACGAAAGGCAAACTGCAGGTATTCGACCTCGTACTTCCTAAAGTGATTGTGTACCTGCTCTGAAACAGCACATTTCACTTACAAACCTGGGGATCACGGTGCCCCAGCACCCACACGTGGCACTGTCCCCAACACAGCAGCTTTCACCCACTTCCAGGCTGAGACCTTGCCCTCCCAAACGCCTCCACTCCTCACCTCTGGCTACCTGGCCAGAAAAACCCCTCTCCCCAGGGAGTTTCTGGCTGACCCAAACTCTACTTTCACACATCTTGTAGCTCCTGCCCTGAGGGTATTACTTCTGTCGTGGCAGAAGAGCCTGCAACCTGTTCAGATCCCTTTGTCACCTACCATCGATCCGGCTGACGAGCTCCTCCAGAGCTTTGACTTTCTTCTGGATCCCCGGCTGTGCAAAAGTGTAATTATCCTGTGGGGAGAGGCCATGAGTCAGAAGCAGCAGCTCCAACAACAGCTAGAAATGACCAAAACCAGATCTCCAGCTCCACAGGAAGCTGAGATCATCATGAGCCAAGGAGACACGGCTCCTGAACACCAGGATCATCCACCTGCTGTGAAGTCCCTAGCTGGGACAGTGCCAGGCGGACAACCACAGCATCTGATTTCCCCAGGATTTAGCTCAGTGAAGCAGCAAAATCTCCCTAATGCCAGGACACATGGAGTGCTCACCCAAAGCCCAGCAAGGGGAGAGAAGCCCCAGCAGCCCCAGAGGCTCACCTGTATCCCATCCAGCAGCTTGCTCATGCACCAGAAGCTGTCGGCTTCGATGCTCCGTAAAACATCCTGTGACAGGTTTGTCACGTCAAAGTTCTCCACATCCTCCTCTGCAAAACAGAGAGGGAAGAGCATCAGGAGGACAGGGGACAGCAGCAGGCTCATGGGGCACATTGAGGAGGTTTCATCAAGCTAAGGCAGGGCAAGTGGTGCTACAAGGCTCTCTGCATGATGCAAGTGGTCTACCTGGCACAGAGCACAGCACCCATGCACTGATCCAATCCTCCAATCCAGGCAAAGGGCCCAAAGACCCCAAAAGACTCATGATCTGAACCCAGTCCAGCTCCCCAGGGAACTGTGGGAGGGATCCCACAGTGCTGCTGCTGTCATCATCCCTCTGGGGCAAGGCCTGTGCATGGACAAAGCTCCTGGCATATGGGATCCCTCTTGCTGGAGCACACCCTGCCCTGGGTGACAGCAGGGCTCTCTCAGCTGGTGGCACCACAGGAACATCTGGGAGAAGTGAATCCAGCCAGAAACCACGGAAGCAACGCTGCCCCAGCCCAAGGGAGCTCAGTTCCCACTCCCAGTCAGATTCTTCAGCATCATCTCAGGACTGAAGCCCAACAGAGGCACCCAAAAAACCAGCTGCCAACTCTGAGGACCCATGAGGAAGAACTGCCAAAGCCTCAGAAACCACTACAGGAGAGCAGGACTCTCAGACACAACTGCAAGGACCCAAAAGCACACAAACATCTTCCCGGAGAGCAACAAGGCTCTGAGATAAATCCAGCATGGGCCATGAGGCAGAGAGACTGCTGAGCTTCACAGAGATTCTCCTCCTCCTCAAGCCTGGCTGACAAGAAAGCATCAGCAAACAGAACCCAAAAAGGTTCCAAAGCCAGGACAATCCCTTCTGCAAGGTCTTTAATTAGGGATGGAAGTGGTGTCAGAGACTGGCACTGGGAGAGGGTGCAGGGACCAGCACTGACACTACCTGGGGATTCTGAACTCTGAGCTCTGTCACTGCTGTGTTAAATGCAAACACAAGCCATGAGAGCCAGGAGTGACTGTGCAGCAGGAGGGGCTGCAGGACCTGAGCTGGGAGGTGGTTTAGCAGGGATAACAGCTCAGCATCCCTGTGCTTGCTGTGGTCTCTCCGAGGTAGGTGCTGAGGTGCCATCCCTCTCCCAGCTCCTTGGATACCAAACTGCCTCTCTCCATCCTCACCACTCCAGCTCTGCCTTCCCAACCTGTGCCCAACCCATCCAGAGGGCAGCATCAGCAGGCTCAGCTGCTCCTGCAGCCTCAGCACCTCCCTGTGGAGCTCTGCCTCACAGTAGCACCAGCTGAAAACAAGCAGTGCTCAGCAATGTGTGGCAGAAGCCATCGATCAGCTGGGAGGAGGAATTGCTCCAGCTATGGATCTGGCAGTGGCAGGGCCCAAAGTGCTCATGCTTGCTGCAAATTAGCTGAGGCAGCTGTGTTTGTGCAGGAGGCAGGTAGAGCATCACAGAAGGTGAGGCAGTTTGCCACGTTGGAGGAAAACACAGCAGTTAAATCCATCCCATCTGCCAAGGGCTCACAGCAGTCTGCCCAGAACCTGGAAGGAGCATGAGTTTTGCATCCAGACTCGGTGTAAGTATGGGAAAAACAACAAGTTCCAACTGGCACTGGAGAAGGAGGCGCTGGAGAGGGTCAGACACAGGGACTGGAAGCTCCAGGAAGAGCTGTTTCTCCCTGCTTCAGCCTCGTGGGTATTTTCTGAAGCTGGTCAAAAGGGGTGGGCACTGGATTCAAGGTATTGCTCAGAAAGAGGGAAGGAATATCAACAGGACCCTTGGGGGGATGCAGGTTGACAAGGGTCATCCAGTTCCCAAAGCACCCCAGGGCACCTGAAAGAAACTGAATCACAGAGTGACCTGAGTTGGAAGGGACCCACAAGGACCATCGAGTCCAACTGCTGTCCCTGCACAGGACAACCCCAACATTCACCCCCTGGGGCTGAGGACCTTGGCCAAATGCTTCTGGAATATTGTCAGGCTGTGACTGCTTCCCTGGGGAGCTGTTCCAGGGCTCCACCACCCTCTGGGGGAAGAACCTTCTCCTCATGTCCAACCTAACCCTCCCCTGGCATCTTCCTGCCATTCCCTGGGTCCTGTTGTTGGTCAGAGAGAAGAGCTCAGCATCTGCTCCTCCCCTTATGAGGAAACTACTCTGAGATCCTCCCTCAGTCTCCTCTTCTCCAGGCTGAACAGACCATTCTGTGTCCTCCCCTTCAGGCTGTAAGGAGCAACAGCACTTCCTAAGGATCAATCCTGACCAGAGTGGAAACCGAGGTGGCTCAGCTCTTCGCAAGTGGCAGATCAGAAACAGTTTACAAAGCCTTAGCAAGATAGTGGAAGGCTTCCCAACGACTTCAAAAAGCTTAAAATCAGACCTTAAAAAAACATTTGTTCATCAGGATTTCCCTGCCACAAATATAGACTTATAAATTCCTCTTTCCTTCTCCTTACAGTGAAAATGAAGAGCTTTAGGCATAGGGATTACAGCACCCTAGTGTTAATGTCAACCCCAACACAGAGCTAGAGCTGCAGAAAGAATAAAAAGTGCTATGGGTGGAAATGACTTGATCTCTGGCTAAAAGCAACCGGCTGATAAGAAAGCCAAAAGCAGCAGGGAGAAGCCAATTTGCTTTCTGAAAGTCTCAGCCTGAGAAACACACCTGTACTAGCAGCACAGGGCAGGAATTTTTATCTAAATAGTTTATTTTACATTCTCAGCAGGGGCTCTTTATACTTCACTCCTGCTTCCTAGAACAAGAACCAGCTCCAGGCTTTGAAAGCAAGACTCTTCCTTCCCCCAACTCTGTACAGCAGGGCTTTGCCTAAATTCCCTGGAGCCTAAAAGACCCCAACTCTCCTCCAAGCTGTAAGGAAGTTAAGCACATTGAAATGCAAATCCACCCTCAGCACTTCAACTTCCGTGGAGCTCAGCAAGATTATGACTGACAGTGAAGTCAATTCAATTAGGCAGCAAAGATCCAGGAAGAGGTCAGGATGCATCTCCAGAACAAATCATCCCCTCCAGCAAGGGGAGCTTTTGTGATGCCAGCACTTCACACCGTGGTGAGGCTGCGCCGTGCTGGGAACAGCAAATGTCACTTACCAACATACTCAGAGAGGAACACAACAAAGAAGGGAGTGACCAGGTCATTGATTCCCTGGACATAGCCGCTGGCTGGGTGTCGAATGGCCCAGATAAACAGGATTCTTTCAAAGATCTAGGGAAGAAGGAGGGAAAGCAGGTACCTGCGTTAGCCGTGCATAAAGCAAAGGCAGGAAAGCATAACTGCTAAGCTGAGGGAGGGAGATCATGCGCTGACAGGTTCCCCTGCAGCAACAGGGGCAAGGCAGGAAGCACACAAGGCCCTAGGAGAGACTCCTGTAGGACCCACAGATCCCCACAAACCAGCCCACACTCCACTGAGCAAGGCAATTCCAGGCTCCTCCTCAAAGCCTCTGGGGGAAGAAATGCAGACCCAACTCTTCCAGATCCAGGTGGCTAAAGGCCCTTTCACTCACAGGACAGGGTTGCCTGCTGGCAGAGGAGCAGGCCTTGCTGAACATCACCTGGAAAGCTAAGGCTGTTACCTGCTATCAGTACAATATTCCCAGGAAAACCTCACAGATCAGGACAGTTCCCGTGGCCTCCCTCCAACAACCAATGGGTTATTTCCTGACTGTCCCAGTACACCAGGCTCTGACACATCCCACACACACAGCCTGAGCTTGTTTTGTTTCCAAAGAGGACAGATGCCCACACCTCCTTGGCCACCTCCCAAATCCATCCCTGCCCAGTTTTTTCACATAGAGGGTTTGTAGTCAAATAGAAGAAATCTCCCATTCTGGTTCAAATGCCTTGAATTTGTCTCAAAAGAAAACCTTCAGGTCTTTTACCAACTCTTGGCCACATCTCACCACAAAAGAGCTGATCTCATTACCCCTGAGCTCCCAAGTCTTGAGGCCTTTCAGAAACACGGGGCAAGACCAGACAGTTTCAGCAGGAGGTGTCAGGCAGGGAAGTTCCCCCACAAAGCTAACGCTGGAGGCAGGGCTGGTCTAACTCCACACCCCCCCACACCCCACGGAAACCGTGGGGCAGGAGCTTCGCTCCCCTCTTACCTCCTGGACAAGCGGCTGCTGGAAGAGGGGGATGAGTGGGTTGGTCCTTGGAATGTCAATGTGGATCTGGAAGACAACGTGGGTTACACACATCAGCTGTGCTTTCAAGGGGCACAATAACTCAACACAGGCAAACAGAGGGGAATGCACCCCTCAGTGTCCCCCCAAAGTGAGAGCTGCACTTGCTGACAAGCACAGAGAGGGCTGCAGATGGCAGCTGCCTTGAGGAAATCACCCACAGTTCTATCTTCAGCCTCCTCTGCTCAGGTGTGGGCAGAGCTGAGCTCTGAAATCTGGTTATTACATCAATTTAGGGAAGGCTTAAACCAATAACTATAAGAAGATGGATAGAAACATGGTGTCCTGTCTCCAAGGAGAAGATTCCTAATAGCTACAGCTAGAGGAATTCCTCGTATGACCCCAACCACATGGAGAAGTGGCAGGAAAAGGAGGAAAGGGATACAACCAAGGCAGAAAGCCAGGCAACAGGCAGAGGGTTGGGACCTGTCGGTAAGTGTCCTGATGGTGCTCCTCGTTCCGGGAATCATAATACTGCTGGATGAAGCCAAAGTACTCCTCACGCTTGCGCTGCAGAGTCAGCTTCCGCCGCTCCATGTTTGCAGGGAGATAACCCTGCGGCAGGAAAACTCACGTCAGGGCAGAACCTCTTCCCTCACCACAAACCATCCCCTGAAGCCCTGCCTGTCAGCTGTGCACCCAAGAAGCATCAGGCACAGAGACTTAGGAGCTGGGGAAAGAGCTTTCATGGAATTTGGCTTTTCCAGCCCCAGATGCCTTCACTGATCTTGGAGAAACACAGTTTCGTGGGGTTCAGTTTCCCAAAGCAGAGCAAACCAAGTATTCACAGCACCAGTCTGGGCTTTGCACTCGAAGAGGATGTAGCAATTACACTTCCCAACCAAAAAACCCTACAGCTCACCACAGGCTGGGCACAGGTACAACAGGAGCAAAGCTGGTTATGGAACACACAAAGGTCTAGGAGTGCATCCCCCTGGCTCGGCACATTCCCCCTGGAATCACAGCTCCAAGTACTCACTGAGAGGAGACGCCACGTCACGGGACGGACCTCTCTGGGCACCCCAGGCCAGCTGCATTTCCTCAGCTCATCTGCAAACGGACAGTGGTGGCAATGGATTAGATCCTAGGCACGTCCAGGCACCACTACACCTAGAAGGAGAGGAAAGCCCAGTCTGCTCCTGCAGGCTCTGGAGACACTGAGCCTCCAGGAAGGCTCCACGTTTGCGAGGACTGGGAATGTGGGTCTGCAGAAAGGGGAGTAGAGATGTTTTTAGCTCAGCCTGGACACAAGGGCTCCAAGCCTCCAGAGCCTCAGCACTCACACAGAGCCCAACAGCCCCCAGTGATCACAACCATCATTTGCAGGATGGAGAAAGACTGGAAGTGGACAGGCAGCTGGTGGAGGACATCACCAGTTTGTGCAACCATCCCACCTGAAGCAACTGCAGGCGGTCACTTTATCCACTCTGGAACAGATCTGATTGCAACGTGTAGCAGGCCCCCTCTGCCTTCCCCTTCCCCCCTACGGGCACCCCCATTCTGCCACACTCACCCAGGTCTGTGTTGTGGCTGGAAAGGAGCTGCCGAAACTTCTCCAGGCGAGTTTTCTCCCTCACTGTCATGGGGGGAGCACCCGAAGCATTTTGGTCAGAGATTCGGGCGACGAGTGGAATGACGGGCCGAAGGGGAAGGGACTGCTGCTTCTGGAGGGGGGTCCTCACACAGGCCTCCTCTGCAAGGAGCAGATGCTGCAGTGAGGCAGGGAAGGAGACCACACCTCTCCAACCCTACCTTGCTTCTCTGTCCACTGTCAGAGACTGGGGCTGTGGTTTTCACCCTTCTCTTCCCCAGCCCCAGCAAACAGAACATTGCTGGCCCACTCTGAGAGATGAAGTGGTTCACAAGCATCTGTTCTGGTTCTTCCATCACTTCCCCCTGTTTCTCCTTCCCTTTTTTCCTCCTGCACCCAGACACCCAGCTGCCAGGGGATCAGGACTCTCCCTTCACATGGGGAGCCATTGGCAGAAGGATACAGGAATGAGCCCTTGAGAATCCTGGAGGAACCAACCTTCTGATCTGGCCTGTTATAGTGATCAAGCTAATTCCTAGCGTGGATAGAAGAGGAGACAAACTGCCAATGCCACCTGCTGGCAGCAGGAACCTACTGTGTTACCTTCACAGCACAGGCAGCTGTTGGCCTGCAACGAGGCAGAAGGAACAGGGCTGATGCTGCCCAGTTCCCTGCCCAACGTGCACCCAACCTGGGCTCATCAGACTTTCACTAAGTGTAGCATTCTGGGCACAACGTAAGCAGAAGGTGAGTAAAAGAATGGTGAAGCACTGGAAGAGGTTGCCCAGGGCAGTGGTGGAGTCTTCATCCCTGGAGGGGTTCAAAAACTGTGTGGCTGTGGCACTTTGGGTCATGGTTTAGCTGGCACCGTGGGGTTGGGCTGATGGTTGGACTGGATGAACTTGGAGGTCTTTTCCAACCTTAATGATTCTATAATCCCAAGTAAGAACTTGACACATCTCCAAAAGCCCTCAGCACCCAGAACACAGGATCCTCTGGGACAGGCATGCCTGTATGCAGGACACTGAGCAGCAGAGGAGACTGAAGCACAAAGGGCAGGACTCCAAGAATGGCTCCTTGAAGTGTAGGACACTACAAGGGGGTGAAAGCCTCTGCTGGGCTCACAGGCTGGGCCACAGCCCCTCGCCTGTAACATGTGTGGAGCAGCAAGTGGGCAAGCTCAGTAATCAATGAGAGCAGGAGGCTGCTCCTGGAGATGGCTCTTACCAGATGTCCTGGAGAGCTGGGCCTCACTGCTGGACTTGATGACCTTGCAGTTGGTGGGCATGTCATTGAGCGTAGACTGGGCCCGCTCAGGTTTCACCCGCAGCTTGCTGTGGTTCTCCAGAACCTGGGCTGCCGTGGCCTTGGCCACTTTAGAGTTCAGAGTTTGCAAAGAAGAAGAGGAGGAAGAGAAGTCCTCATCTTCATCATCGCCGATGTCCCAGGCATCGCTGGTGTTGCGGGCAAACTCGTGGAAGCTGGAGGCCTTCTTGCTTTTCATAGGCAGCGCGTTGGCCTTGGAGCGGTCCTTGATGAAGCTGGGGGCCAGAGAGAAGCAGTATCACAACAAAGCTGCCAGATGAGTCCGTTTCCTTCCCTTCCTTATGCCCTCACTCCATTCAGCCAGTCCCTTTTCCCAGTTTTTGCCCCGTTCCACCTCCCAAACCCAAGGACTGTCTCTCTGGGTTGCTGGGAGGCAGAGCCTGAGCTGATACGACGGCCTGGCACGGAGGCCACAGTGCCAGCAGGCAGCTGGAGCAGGGCCAGGCTCTCCAACTCAGAAGGGCAAAGGGAACAGATGCACAATTTCTCCAGCTTTACCACCCCCCACCCTCTGGAGACCTGGTAAATTAACACCCAAAAAGGGCCTTGCAACCTGCGGAGAGGCATGGCAGAGGTCAGATGTAGCCAGTCTGTGCTCGTGGACACTCCCAATACAGCTGCAATGGCTCTGGGCACACAGACCAGCCTGGTTCTTCTCCCAGACACAGGAGGAGCCTTTGCACCTACCCTTAAGCTACAGGAGTCAAAGTCCACCACCTGAAGCGTCACAGAAAAGGGGGAACCTTCACCGCTACACAGCGCGAGTCATAGACCAGGAGGCAGTTTGGATCAGCTCTGAATTTTCCTGCCAGGAAGGTTGCTGTGATTCTGCAGCCACTGGGCAGCTTAACCTCCCCTTCCCTTAATTCTTCCATCTCTGAAGGGAAGCAGAGGGCTCAGACTGCTAAAAACCTACGTCTGTCTCCTTTGAGGTACCTGTACGACAGGGATTCCTGGCACCATAAGAGGTGCCAGCAGATTAGCTCTCCCTGCAGAGCTCCAGCCAGCACCACACACCACTTCTGCCCTTCTCTGCTGGATCCTCACAGTGCCAGAGGATGCTGGAGACCTCCACCCACTGCAGGATGGAGCCAAAGCCTCGTGGTCTGCATCTCCAGAAGATAAACACTTACTTTTTGGTGAGGCGGGGATCCAGGGGAGGATGCTGTGCTCCATAGACAGGTTGGATGCTGCAGGAAGAGGACAGGAAAATTAAAAGGCAGTGCAAAAAAGCCATTGAGCATCCACAAATAATCTCCTCAGCCCAGACTGGGGTCACACTTCTTGCCAGCTGTTGGGAGCTGAACACAGACCAAAAGCAACATCAATAACCTTCTGTCTTCAAAGCCTTAGGTCCAAAGTGCCACGTTCAGCTGAAGATTTGCTCTTTGCAGCAGCAAAGAGAACCCTTGTTTTAAACTCTCAGGCTCTATCCAGGCTGAGCTGGGATTTGAGATTTGCTCTTTTCTGCACCACCAATTCACCCCAGTGACCACGTGTCTCAGCCCCTTCCTTATACACTGACAATTATATGAAGGTGGTCAGAGGGCTGGAGCCCCTCTGCTATGAGAACAGGCTGAGAGAGTTGGGCTTGCTCAGCCTGGAGAAGAAAGGCTTCTGGGGGACCTCATAGAGGTCTTCCAGTACCTGCACGGGCTCCAGGAAAGCTGGGGAAGGGCTTTTTTCAAGGCCAAGTAATAATAGGACAAGGGGGAATGGCTTTAAACTAGAAGGGGAGAGATTTAGGTTAGACATTAGGAAGAAACTCTCCACAATTATGGTGGTGAGGCACTGGGAGGTTGCCCAGGGGGCTGTGGATGCCCCCTCCCTGGAGGTTGGTTTGGGCTTGGAGCCCCCTGATCCAGTAGGAGGTGTCCCTGACCATGGCAGGGGGGTGGAACTGGATGATCTTTAAGGTCCCTTCCAACGCAAACCCTTCTGTGATGCTATGATTCATTCTATTTTCCATCAAGTGGATTTCCAGGTTTGGGAATTCATGATTCTGAGCCCTGTGGGACAGGGAAAGACTCCAGCCAGCAAGACTGGATCTCTTCCACAACACACCTGAGGGTTTGAACCCCGCGGTGGCTCTCAGGCTCGTAGCCAATGCTACAGCAAAGCAGTGTCTGGTACAATACGTGCTTTGACACAGGTCCAAATCCCAGCTTAATCGACCACTTCCTGGAGGCCCAAAGTGAGTCACCACATCTCAGCCCCTCAGTTCCCTTTCCAGTGGAATGGGATTAGTGGGACAGGGAGCCCAAGGGCTACAGGCACCATACGGGGAGCATCACCTTGGAGAGGAGCTACTAGAGGAGCGCCCATCACTTGTTTTACAAGCTCTGGATGCGAGATCCCAAGTTACTACCTCCACTCACAGCCACCCTATCCTGAAAACCATCTCTGGAAAAGAAGAATTCTCCATCCCCTGATACACAGCATGGCCTCACATCCCATGGTAGAGACAAGAGCCCATTCAGAGCTGGCACATAAGAGACAGGCTCCTCTTGGGTCAACAGAGCTGGACGGATTTCCAGGAGCTGCAGATGGTGCCCAGCAGTAACACGAGCAGAGCCCAGCTGTGTAGGAGGAGGATGGCAGCCTGGTGCAGCTGGAAAGCACACTGGAAACCAGTTGATGCTGAGAAAGCAGATGCAACAGGCCCAGCTGGCAGGGGAGAGAGCAGAAATCCAGGGCAGGGCCCAGAGAGATGCCAGTGAGGAAGCCTGGCGAGGGGTGGGCTTGCTGCTGCAGTCCCTCGTGGCTGGAAATGCTGAGAAGGCTCACTGTGTTTACCCAGCAGCAATCAAGTCTAGGAAAGAGTTTGCTGACTAATCAGCATTTAGGAGTCAGGACAGCTATTAAGCAGAGGCACCCCCGTGGGTGGGCACAGCAAGCAGATCGTTAGGAGTAAGAGACACGGCCCCTCCAGATGAGCACTGCTTGCCCATGACTCACAGCAGCTCCTCGTGGAAGAGGAGCTGGCTGAGCCTCACCAACACCCAGCTCTGAGCTCACACCAGCTCGTGACAGCAGCCACCACGCTGCTCCTCTCTGCACAAGGACCTGGGTGAGCACTTTGATTCACGTGTGAAGGACTGAGCTTCACAAGCCAAGCGACTTAGAGATTAGAGGAGGGGCCGTGGCAGCCAGCTCTGGGTGAGGAAACCCTTTCCTGGGGCTCTGAAGCAATCAGCTGATGCCTGCACTGGCTAACGGCTGATATTGGCAGAATATTGAAGAATTTGAACCCCAGCTCCCTTAGACAAAGCGTTCTGAGATGATTTAATTGCACATCCCAGCAGCCCGTGCTCCAGCACAAGTGGCTGATGAGGACTGTCTTGTTCCCAGTAGGCTACAGAGTCAAGGGCTAAACACCACCATCCTGCACTGGTGAGCTCAAACTGCTGCATGAAGTAGATTCTCCCTGTGTTTATCCCATCTTTGCCAATTCTTTGCCCTATCCAACCACGCAGAGGGAACAACAGGCTGAATGGAAGGAGTGCAAACGCTCCAAGATGTGCAACAGGTGACTTTGGAAATACATCAGCACAGCAAGTTTGTGTGGTGGTGTCTGTAGTACCCTTGATGTCTGATCCTGCTCCTCCAGCTCCCGTGGTCAATTCCCAGCAGAACCTACAGCTCCACATAAAGGTGCTTTAGCACATCCTGCTGAGAAAGCTGCAGCAGGGGAGCGATGCCACCAGGCGATGCTCAGGAACTTTATTGACTCCCTCTTGTCTGGCTTTCCCTGATGCAGCTCAGCCAGATGAATCTGCTGTTGCTAAGCTCAACATCTTGCCCAAAGCAGTCTTCACCTGATTTTTTGCACAGACAGCTCAAAGCAGGCACTACATCTCAGCAAACACCCCAGCAGGTCAGCAACCCAGCCCTAAGCTGCTGCAGTGCTCCTGAAGCAATGAGTCCCCTGTTTGGTCACAGCTGAAGCAGTTTGGGACAGGATTTCTTGTCACCTGTACGCTCAGTGTCTGGTAAAACAGGTGACCAGCAGTGTCTGGCACCAGGGCTGTGGTATCTGTGTTAAAGATCACTGCAGGCTGTGGGTTACTGACACCACAGCAGAAAGCACATCCACGAAACCTCTGTGCCACTTTGGACATAGAACACAGCTCCTTCTGGCAGGCTCTACTTCTCCACTTTTAAAGAAGAACTTAAATATGTTCCCCTGGAGCCCAGCTGCCTGTCTCTCCCAGGAGCAGGAAATAACCCCCCCATCACACAGGATAACACACCCAACCAACTTGCCAAAGCATCCCCAGAAAGTTACTGTTGGAGCCAGTCCAGAGGCCACAGAGATGATCCAAGGTCTGGAGCCCCTCTGCTGTGAGGACAGGCTGAGAGAGTTGGGGTTGTTCAGCCTGGCGAAGAGAAGGCTCTGGGGAGACCTTAGAGCAGCCTCCCAGGACTGAAAGGGGCTCCAGGAAAGCTGGGGAGGGGCTTTTTACAAGGCCAAGTAGTGTCAGGATGAGGGGGAATGGCTTTAAACTGGAAGGGGGAAGATTTAGATTAGACATTAGGAAGAAATCCTTCACGATGAGGGTGGGGAGGCCCTGGCCCAGGTTGCCCAGAGAAGCTGTGGCTGCCCCATCCCTAGAGGTGTTCAAGGCCAGGTTGGATGGGGCTTTGAGCCCCCTGATCCAGTGGGAGGTGTCCCTGCCCATGGTGGGGGGTGGAACTGGATGGGCTTTGAGGTCCCTTCCAACCCAAATCACTCCATGATTCTAATTCCCAATGCAAAGACCACAAGGCAGCACAGGAAACACGGAATAACGTTGATTCATTCTGTCCCCCAAAACTACAGGGAAAAAGCACCAACTAAAAGCTACTAAAAACCAAGTGACCAACTGCACAAAGTGCCATGGAAAAGGAAGCTGACAGCCTCCAAAACCTTACAAAGCCTCCCTGTGCCAGCTGGTCAGGGCAAAGAGAGGAGAGAGCCAAGAAACTGCATGGGAAGAGCTCTCACAGCTCAGACAAAAATGAAGCAAGGGAAGTTTCACATCCAGCAGCCATGGATGCAGCACGTCCCACCTCCACGTTCCGTGGTGGTGTTGCCCAAGACCTGTCAGTAATTGTCCCTGGAAAGGACAGGCACGTAGAGTAGCTGGAGGGGAGCAATAAGCTTCCTGGACAGCAGGATATTTGCCAAGCAGCCAATTAGGAGCAGGGCAGAGCTTTGCCAAAAAAAAGTGACTCTGTAGTGTATTGTCCAGGCAGGACCTGCTGCCTCCCAGACCGGTTCACCTGGTTTGGGCTTTCTAAGCTGAAACTCCAAATCACCCAATGTGGAAGGGAGACTGCCTAGAGATCACAACCTGGAAGCACAGTGTCCTCTGGGGAAAGAATGGAGCCATCAGGAGGCAAAGTGACCCCTGGAAAACACAGCATTTTCTTTCCCTATGATCAAAAGAGGAAGAAGAACAAGCAGTGCTTGTTGCTCTCTCTCTGCCTGCCAGGGACCTGGATTGTCCCACCAACCTGACTGAGCCGGTGCAGCAACAATGAGCCAAATGAAAGCACATTGGAAAGAATGATTTAACCAGCCCGGCAGGATTTAAGGCCAGATGAGCATGTGGAAGTGGAAGGGCAAGGGTCAGATCAGGCAAACAAGAGCAAACGTGAGGAGCAGCAGATGGGAAGAGCCCTTGTGAAAGCCTCCCCAGAGAGGTGGGTGCCCTCTTCCCATGGAAGTCTTGCTTCCAAGGCCTTGCAGGGAGCGTCTCCTTCATCCCCACCAGTGTCTTCCTCCTAAACACTGGTCAAATCAGACATTTCACTCGTGTGCCCCATCTGTGGGTGAGTGTAGGTGCCTTGGCAGGGACTGGGAAGCACAGCCTGAGGAACCGAAGCCGTGAGGTGCACACAGAACCTCCACAGCCCCTTGTACCAGGCAGAGCTGTACCAGCAGTGACACCCCCACACTAGAGAGGATAACAGGGGGGCACACGTGTCAGCTGGGGCACCTCCTTGGGCCAGAGCCCCGCTGCCACCCAAGCTGACACCTCCAAGGGCTTCCAGGAAAGGACGAGGTTTCTACAGGCTCTGTGGAAAGGGCCATGGCACAGCCCTGGCTCTGAAACCACCCCAGGGAGCCTTCAAAGCCCTGATCCCTCCATCCTGCTTCCCACGAGGCGAGGGGACACACGGGGTGCCCACAGCCATCCCACAGCCTGGCCTGCCCCACAGATGGATGGGCAGGCCTGGTATTGTCCTTGTCACTCACATGGGGTGTTCCTCCAGCAAAACTCCTCTGCCCCACAGACAGGGGTGCCCCAGTATCCTCCTCAGTGAAGCAACACAAGGCCCCAGTCCCATCACCAGGCTGGGTACCCTGGCGCCCTGAGGCCCCAGTCCCAGGATTGATGTTCCTGGTACCCTCAGTCCCCTTCACAGGTCACCCCAAGGTGCCAGCCCCAAGATACACGCCCCTAGTGCCCCATCCCTTGCAGAGGACACCATGGTTGCCTCTGGTACCCCCCAACTCCCTTGAGGGGGCACTCCAAGCCCCCAGCCCTACTGCCAGGCTGGATGCCTCTGGTACTCTCAGCCTTTGCAGGGGACACCCAAGCCCCCAGCCCCAGGCTGGATACCCGGGATACCCCCAATCTTTGCTGAGGGCACCCTGAGCCCCAGCCCCAATGCCAGGCTAAGTGTCCCCGGTACCCCCACCCCTCGCAGAGGGCACCTCAAGCCTCCAACCCCAAGCCGGATGCCCGGGGTACCCCCACCCCTTTCAGAGGACACCGTGGGTGCCCCTGGTACCCTCAATCCCCTTGAGAAGGGACCTCGACCCCCATCCTCATAACCAGGGGTGATGCCCCTGGTACCCCCCACCCTTTGCAGGGGGCACCCCGAGCCCCCAGCCTCAGGGTGGGTACCCCTAGTATCCCCAATCCTTGCACAGGGCACAGTGGGTGCCCCGGTACCCCCCAATCTCCTTGAGGGCCACCCCAAACCCCCAGACTCATGGCCAGACTGCGTGTTCGTGGTACCCACCACCCTTGCGGAGCCCCCCGAGCCCCAGCCCCCGCACCCCTCGGCCTTCCCAGCCCCCCCAGCCAAGTGGCGGCCCCTGTCCCTCTCCAGCGCAGGGAGGGACGCGGTCGGTACCGGTACCGGTGGGGCCGGGCCCGCGCTCACCTGCCGGGCAGCTTGGCGCTCCGCTTCCAGAACTGCCTCCCGCCCTCGGCCGCCATGGCGGAGGGGCGGGCGGCCAGGCCGGCCAGCCAGCGAGCGAGCGGGCCCACCGGCCGGCCGGCCCCGCGCGGCGGCGGAGCGGGGGGGAAGCGGCGGCTCCCGCGGGGCTCTCAGCGCCGCCCGCCCGCGGGCCCCGGCGCCGCCATCTTGGGTGCGGGTACGGAGGGCGCAGCCATCTTGGGGGCGGGTAGGAAGGGTGCCGCCATATTGGATGCGGGCGGGGAACGCGCTGCTATTGGCTGCCTCGCGTGCTGTGCCGGAGATTGACCAATCACAAG
>JAUMJL010001437.1:0-135145 GCA_033558185.1 Dromococcyx pavoninus | reverse complement strand
GAATTTTCCAGCAGAGTGTAGGGAAGGGGGCGGGGCGAGTGCGGAGCACCAGCGGTGATTGGTCGAGGGTGATGGCGCACTGCGAGCCGAGACGGCTCCAGAAAAAACAGGAGGGAGCGCGGGGGTGGGTTGGGCTGAGGGGCGGGAGCCGCAGTTCTGATTGGCCGGCGGGCAGGGGGCGGGCGCTCTCCGGCAACTCGGGGAGCTGATTGGCTAACGGCGGCGGACTGGCGCGTGGATTGGCCAGCGGGATTCTGGCAGGTTCCAGAAGGCGATACGCCGGCTATAAAACAGGTCAGCAGCGGCGCGGGCAGGCACAGCGCGCCGAGAGCTAAAGCGGGACTGGGCGGCGGGAGAGGCAGAGAGAGACAGCGAGGGGCAGGCGAACCGCGAGCGAGGAGCTGACCGCAGAGAGCTGTCATCATGTCTGGCAAAGGGCCGGCCATCGGCATTGACCTGGGCACCACATACTCCTGCGTGGGTGTCTTCCAGCATGGCAAGGTGGAGATCATTGCCAACGACCAGGGCAACCGCACCACGCCCAGCTATGTGGCCTTCACTGACACTGAGCGCCTCATTGGGGATGCTGCCAAGAACCAGGTGGCGATGAACCCCACCAATACCATCTTTGACGCCAAGCGCCTCATCGGCCGCAAGTTTGATGACCCCACAGTGCAGTCCGACATGAAGCACTGGCCCTTCCGTGTGGTGAACGAGGGCGGCAAGCCCAAGGTGCAGGTGGAGTACAAGGGTGAGATGAAGACCTTCTTCCCGGAGGAGATCAGCTCCATGGTGCTGACGAAGATGAAGGAGATTGCTGAGGCCTATCTGGGGCGCAAGGTGCAGAATGCTGTCATCACGGTGCCTGCTTACTTCAACGACTCCCAGCGTCAGGCCACCAAAGATGCTGGCACCATCACTGGCCTCAACGTGATGCGTATCATCAACGAACCCACAGCAGCTGCAATAGCCTATGGCTTGGACAAGAAAGGTACCCGTGCTGGGGAGAAGAACGTGCTCATCTTTGACTTGGGAGGGGGCACTTTCGATGTGTCCATCCTTACCATTGAGGATGGCATCTTTGAGGTGAAGTCCACAGCTGGTGACACCCATCTGGGTGGGGAGGACTTTGACAACCGCATGGTGAACCATTTTGTGGAAGAATTCAAGCGTAAGCACAAGCGTGACATTGCTGGCAACAAGCGAGCAGTGAGGCGGCTGCGCACGGCCTGTGAGAGGGCGAAGCGCACTCTCAGCTCCTCCACGCAAGCTAGCATTGAGATCGACTCCCTCTACGAGGGCATTGACTTCTACACCTCCATTACTCGTGCCCGCTTTGAGGAGCTCAATGCCGATCTCTTCCGTGGCACCCTGGAGCCAGTGGAGAAGGCCCTGCGTGATGCCAAACTCGACAAGGGCCAGATCCAGGAGATTGTGCTGGTGGGTGGCTCAACCCGTATCCCCAAGATCCAAAAACTGCTACAGGACTTCTTCAACGGCAAAGAGCTCAACAAGAGCATCAACCCTGACGAGGCTGTTGCCTACGGCGCTGCCGTGCAAGCAGCTATCCTCATGGGAGACAAGTCTGAGAATGTGCAGGATCTGCTGCTGTTGGATGTCACCCCTCTGTCCCTGGGCATCGAGACAGCTGGTGGAGTGATGACTGCTCTCATCAAGCGCAACACCACCATTCCAACCAAACAAACTCAGACCTTCACCACCTACTCAGACAACCAGAGCAGTGTCCTTGTCCAGGTATACGAGGGTGAGAGGGCAATGACGAAAGACAACAACTTGCTGGGCAAGTTTGACCTAACGGGCATTCCCCCAGCACCCCGTGGGGTCCCCCAGATCGAGGTCACTTTTGACATTGATGCCAATGGTATCCTGAATGTCAGTGCTGTGGACAAGAGCACCGGTAAGGAGAACAAGATCACCATCACCAATGACAAGGGTCGCCTTAGCAAAGATGACATTGACCGTATGGTGCAAGAAGCGGAGAAGTACAAAGCAGAGGATGAAGCTAACCGAGAGCGGGTTGGAGCCAAGAACTCCCTCGAGTCCTACACGTACAACATGAAGCAGACGGTGGAGGATGATAAACTGAAGGGAAAGATCAGCGACCAGGACAAGCAGAGAGTGCTCGACAAGTGCCAGGAGGTGATCTCCTGGCTTGATCGCAACCAGATGGCCGAGAAGGATGAGTACGAGCACAAGCAGAAAGAGCTGGAGAAACTCTGCAACCCGATTGTCACAAAATTGTACCAGGGAGCTGGGGGGGCCGGGGCGGGTGGCTCCGGTGGCCCCACCATCGAAGAAGTCGATTAAAGAGGACTGCAGTACAGACTGCTTTATGGACAGTCCCTCCGCTCTTTGCTTTGTATTTTTTTTTCTAACGTTTAAGAAAAACGTCCTTGCCGATAACAGAATTTATTCTGTTGGGTGTGTATAAAGGCAGATCTGTCAGCTTGGTTTTGATAAAAGGGAAGGCACGTCCTGCTTTATAAGGTTAGTAATAGACAGGTTTTGTTAATTCTGATACAGCTGTTTGTACTCTGGATGTTTGTCTGTAACAAAGTGTCTCTTCTAAAGTAACCACTTGACTGTTGCAGTTGACAATTTTCAAGTTATGCATGAAAATCTTTATGGAAGATTGCTAAAAACGATTGCCAAATTTGGCTTCTGGAAATTTTGGTAATAAATAAAACGTATTTAAAGCATAAACCTATCCTTCTGCTCTCTCTGATGGTCAGTAGTGGGGGGGTGGATGTGTGGGTGAGTTGGTAAGGAAGACCTTCCTGGTGGTCTCTGTGGCCCCTCAGCTCCCTGGCACTGTGCCCCACCACGGGGTGGGAGCTGCCAGCCCACTGGGTCCCGGGAGGGTTCAATACTGGTGGCGCAGACCCCAGACCCTGGGACTGGTGGGGGCAAAAGTTTTCCCGAGTTGGTAGTGGTGTTTTCGGGCAGGAGCTGCTCTTCACCTGCTTCAGCAGTGGAAGCACGAAGCAGCTTACCCTGTTTGTGTCATGGAATAAAACAGCAGGGAAGTAAGGACAACAAAAATAGTCCTGCTTGGCAGGCAGCTGGGCTCGGCAAAATAGAGACTGGTTGTGGCTCACTGCGTAAATTGCCGAGTTATTCTTGGGTTGCTTGTATGCAAGCTGAGCTTTCCGTGTTTTACTGAATATGGATTTCTTTTTTTCCTCCCCTTAAATGATCGAAGTACAAGTGACAGGGACACCCCGAGAACCGGGAGTGTGAAGTACCGAGCTGGGATGCTGATCTCAATAGAATAGGCAAACCCTGTAGCAGTTAAACTTGTCTGACTTTACTGCAAACCCTTTCCAGAGCTCTACATTTCTTTCAGAAAGCAAAACCCCGCAGCGTTTTGAGTTTGAGGAGCTGTGAATTAACCAGCTCTAATGGAGGAGCCTAATGACATGCATGTTTTGGACGGGCTTGTCCTTTAAGGGGAAAAAAACGCAGAGCAGTAGGCAGCTGAAGGGAACCATCCGCCCTGTTTGTGTTTTGTTGCTTGCTAGGGAGTGGAAGTGCTGGGAAATGCAGGCACTGGCCCTGCTGGCTGAGAATTTTCAGGACCCTCATTCCTTTACCCTGTAGATGAAATACATAAAAAAATGTCTAAAATACATTTTGTAACAAGAAAGCAGATAAAATTAAATGTGTTTACTGTTTAACCATCAGCAGAGAGGTGAAGCTCTGGTGTACTGCATTATTTCTTTTGGCTGGTTTGCCAGGGCACTGACTGTGGGTTTCTCTTCACTGGCTGCAGAAGGGGGTTTTGTTTGCTGCAGGGGGCTGAGAAGCTTGTAAAAAGCTTGTTTGATCAGCTCTTGTCGCAAGTGATTCAAAACTGCTTCAAGTGTATTGAACAGTTCGTAGGTAAAATGGCAGTGGCATCCCAGGAGGACATGACAAGTCAATTACAGCAGCTCAGCTCCTGCTGAGTGCTTCTGGTGTTGATGTGCACAGCATTTTCCTGGGGAGCAGCATCTTGATTTCCAGGCTGCAATGTACATAGGAACCCTGAGAATGAGAAGACACCATGACTTTTTATTTTTATTTTGTAGGAATTAAGAGGTAAGTATGCTTATGAATAGCAGTAGATTATCTGTAAGTGAAAAGCTGTTGCTGCAGACTGGAATACTTTGTCAGATACTCTCTTTCTAACTGAAATTCCACTACTATGGGATGACAATAAGGATTAGGTAGCACCCACGTTCATTGTAAATGCAGATTAACTATTTTTTTTTCTATTAGCTAACTGGTAATTGCCCTTGCTGCATAGTTTCCTTTACTTTTCAGCCCTTGGTGTGCATTCCTCAGCGTTCCTTCCCAGCTATTAAACACAATATTTTGTTGTTTTTCCCAAACGTCTATTTAAGTGTATTGCAGGGCTAATGTAGCCAAACGCATGCAGCAGATAATTTGTCACATGCCTGCTCTGGTCCTTTCCCTCACCTCAGCCCCTGCTGCTCAGTGCCCAGCAGTGGGGCAGGCAGGTAGTAACAGAGACCACAGAAGTCCCATCCAAATGGTTAAAACATATTGGGGAAAACATATTCCTTACTTGCAAATAGGTATATTTGGTGTGTGGATGTAGTTCTGGGGAGGAACTGTTCGATTCAAATGGATTTGGCAAAGCTAGGAAAATTATCTTTTCTAAAATCTGCAGTTTCATTGCTTCTGTACTCAGCGTCTATCCTTGCTTTTACTGCCCTGACTTGCAGGGAAAGGCACCTCCTTCTGTCAAAATCACTGGCCTGGGTCTCAGAACTTTACTTCTTAAACAGGGCTCTGCATAAGACCAAGCCCATGGGAAGTTATAAAGTGGTTATAAATTTGTAGCGCTGGTGTAACTTCAGTGCTAACTTTTGATGGCTCGTTATATTTGCTGATGGGGCTTATGTGGATGCTATTATTTTATTTAGAGGAACACCCATAGCATTAATACTAGAGAATTTAATCACCTAAATTAAAACCCTTAAGCACCTTAGGACCTCGCTCACCGTACAGCAAGGTGTGTTGCAATGCAAAGCAATCGCTCCTGTGTGCGATGCAGGTCGCCCTGCAATTCCCCACTGTCGCTTTGCAGGGGAGAGGGAAGAGCTTAGAAAAGACAAAGCTGAAAGCATTTCCAAAATAATGTGCCATGTGAGAGCCCTCGGAGGGAGCTGAGGACATGAGAGCTGCCTCAGACCAACCCACTCAGGAGCTGGAAAGCTGAGACGTGCTTGGACAGGTTCTGTCCACCCAGCTGGCCGTGTGAGTCAGCCCTGTGCCCTGCCACCTCCAGAGAGTCTGATTGAAGTTCTCCTCAGAGGACTCAGCAGACAGGCTGCAGCCCTGCTCATTCCCTTGTGATACCATCTTGAGAACAGGGATGAATATATCCTGGCAGCCTTTCTTTTATCTTTCAGGAGACACTGCGTGGAACCCTGCAGGCTGGGCAGCCTTTGTCTTGGAAGCTGCCTGTCGTTTATTTGAAAGGCTCTCCTTGAAGGTTTGTGACGCTGTGGGGCGCAGACATGGGGTGACAACTGAAGAAGATGTGGCATTTCAGGACTGCACCATAAATTTTGTCTTCCCCATTGTGAGCCACTCCCATGGATACAAATGAGGGACAGGAAGAAAAAGGAAAAGTGTTCAGGGAATTCACATTTCTAGACTTGACGTTTAGGTAAAATGCAAGGTGTCACATTAAAAGGCACACATTTACACCCAACGTGCATATTTGATTTTAAAGTTCCTTTTTTCAGTCTTGTCAATACATTGCAATGAAATAGCATGTCCAGCTCTACTTATTTAATATGTATTCCACATTCCTCCTCATTTGTCGAACCCTCTGCCTAGCATGATTTTTCCCTACTTCTACACTTTATAAAGCACACAGTGGTCTAATCTTTGCCTACGTTATGGACACTGTACCTTAGCACATGGGAATCCTGTGGTATTAAACCAGCAGAGCATGCGGATGCTCTTACAACAGCAAAATTATGTTCTGTAGTTGCTCTTCACAGGAAAGTTATCATCCCTCCCTACCCCATGGCGAAACAAGTTGTGCTAGTAAAGCTTCTCTAGCACACCTATGTGGGTCAGGTGTCACATCTCTCTGCTGCTCTCATCCACATATTTATGCAGGCAGAAGCCTATAGCGTAAACGCGCCTCTAGAGTAGATTTTGCTTGCAGCAGCGCAGTGATTATGTACTTGGGCAGGCCAGCATTTCCAGATGCAACAACATATTTCACTTCCACATATGAAACAGCAATATTAAAAAACCCGATCCACCCATGCATGACCCATTTGCCTTTACTCTCTCCTGCATCAGTAGGGTGGAGGTACAGACAAGCTGGTTCCTCTTGTCATCCCACTAACAGCACCAGCCAGGAATTTTAGAGAGGGGATGAATTTCCCTCTAAGAGCCAATACATTTTTGTAGTCTTTTTTTAAGGAAAAGCCAGAGCAGTACAGAAAATTTGTGTCCCTTTTCTGTTGCTGGAGATACTCTCTCCCATCATTCAGGAATTGTCTTTTGTGTGTTAGCCTGTGCAAAAGTTGACAATTCACTGTCATATCCTGGACCAAGAAGCGTGAGGTAATTTTTGCTTGTGCTTAGGCAGCAGTTAGCAGCACCTCTGCCCTCTCTGTTAGAGTAGTTCAAAGTGTCATTGCTCCAAATGATTCCAGGTCAGCAGTTAAAAATCTATTTTGAATAGAAGGTTTCAGGATTAAGGAGACAAAAACACTTCCAGAAGTGCCAATGCTGTGTATTTCAGGTAGGACTCTATAGGAAATCCCATGGGTTTAGGGATCTTGGTTGCCTTGCTATTAACTGGCAAGCATCATGAAATGTTTTCTATCAGTGCTTGTGAGAGCTGTTGCACGGTTGAACTGACAGCCTGGCAATCACACGTCAGAGCTGAAAGCTGCATTTCTTTTTGCCAGGCTGTATCTAAAAACATAAATATATTTCTTTCAATACTACGTTTATTTCTCATTTGACAGGCTCCTTATTTTTCTTCAGACTTCAGTCACAACAAATTTGCATTGCAGGTGGAAGATAACTAACCTAAAAATTCTATTAAGCTAAAAAATATGTCATAAACTAAAAACTAAAAATAAAGTTCTCTGCTGCAATCACCTTCATAGCTCACAAAACTGAATAGAGATCTTTTCTATTGTACATCTATATGAAATTTTCTCTCTTTTCCCCCCCATAATTCTGTAGCAGGGAGATGGTTATTGTATCCTACAGAACTATAAACTAGGCTATGACATTTTTGTTAAGCTCCATAGATTTCTGAGCACCTCAGAGTACAGAACCAAAATCAAAATTTTGGAAATAGCTGTTGAGCAGGAGGGTACATTTAAAGAATCCTTCCTTTCTGTTTGAGACATGTTAATAACAAAAGGTTGGTTGTTAGGAGTACAAGGCAAATGCCTAGCTGCATGAAAACAGCTGACAACTGCTAATGTTCAATAATCTCATCTGATAAAACCACACAGAGGGAGTAATTGCATGAGGATTTCAGTAAAAGAATGTGCAGCTGGTTTTTCTGGCTTTCCAAATGCAGCCTGGGTTCCTGTAAGCGGTGCTAGGCAATCATTGCCACCTGATCTCCCTTAGCCCTTCCATCTGGACTCAGTAGCTAGTTTTGCCTTTGCCTATCAAAAACTTTTATCCAGTTTGCCTCTTTAGATGTAGTCACCACTGAACGTGGCATGTGTCCAGGGCTCAGAATCTGGGACAAGGCTGGTGGTGTTGTTCCAGGGAGATGAGGATGCGAGATGAATGCTGTATCTCTCTAGAAATTACAGTGCAGCTACCTAACTACCCTTTGCTTTGGATGGGGGTGGGACTGAAATGCAGCAGTGTTAACATGGAAAACAGTGAAAAGTGCTGAAAACAAAGAAGTGGGATCTTCAATTTTGCACAAATACAAAGTGAAAAACCACACTAAGGCTCACAGCATTATGCCTAAGGGCATTATTTATTCCATTCATATAGCACGATCATGATTTTAATGAGCAGGCAGAAGTACTTGGCAGGTAAATGGCGTGGTCGTGGACTAAGTATTAGCTACTGTGAAATTGAATTCTGTACTTCTGTGTCTCGTATAAACAGCAGTGCGTGCACACAGAGTCTAATATTTCCTGAGAAACCAGGGCTGACATTTAACTGCCCCTGGGAAGAGAGGAGGAAATTAATACAGTGGGTATGGAAGACAGAGACTTCACACAGCAAGAAAAAATGAGAGGCAGAAAAGAGGTGAATGACTGGATGGTGAGTCAGTGATATTTTTGTTGAGTTTATGCATGTGTTTATTTTCTGGGTGTGATATCCAAATTAAACATTAGATATACCTAAACAATGGATACATGCACATACTGCTGAGTGTCCCCAGCTACTGGGACGCACATGGACACACAAACACCACAAGAAACAGCATTAAAAGCCTATTTGGTCTGCAAGCTCAGTTGTTCAGAATTATGACCATCAGGGCAAGCCTATTTCTTTTTTCTTTGTGCTTATACATCATAACCCAGTGTTTAATTACACAGTAACAGGGTTTTTTAAATTTTTTTCTACTTCTGTAGGGCACCTGCCTCAGTCAGTCACACAATGGGCTGTGTATACTCTATAGAAGGTAATATTTCTCAGCTCAATATACACCTTATTTACTGTGTGCTGCCCACCCCCAGCTCTGCAGAAGAATTATCCCTTAAGATGTTGCCTGTGGACCTCATCACCCCTGCATCTTGAGTGCTTCATGATGTTAAATATTGAGTTTTCACTCCCAAGATGCGTGTATTTCTCACAGAGAGAAGGTGACAAAACAAAACACCAAAACCCAAACACCATCTGTCTACTGTGGGCTCTTCTGTAAATGTCAAGGAACTGTTATTTTCAGATTTGTATCATATACTTTTTGGGCTGTTCAGAGTTCCTTTTGGCTTCGATCACAGCTTTGGGTATCTAGTCCTGCATTTCAGACTTCCATGAAGCCAAGATGTTCGCTCAGAAAGAAAAGAGCATGCAAATAGTGGTCATTAGGGTTTAATGTGTGCTGGAGTGATTTGCATGGCGTTCTGTGACTGAAGCCCATGTGGAAATTTGTTTCCTATGTAGCCTTCCACTGCATCAACAATCACATATTACTTTCACTTCTTGTAATCTTCTGGCTTACTCATTTTATAGCTTCCAACTCTTGCAACAGCTGAAGCAGGGATTTCATAGACACTAATCTCCTTTGCTACATAATGCCAGGCTTTAAATTTTATTTTTCAGACTGATATCCATTCAGGTCATAACCATAGGTGGGATGTTTGGACCTCACCTCTGTAGCCTTAGCTCATGAAATACTTGGTCTGAACAGATCTCCAGCAAGCACTTAGTTAAGGGTAGTACAATGCTCCATCTGAGCATCCCAAATCTCCTGCTCTGGTAACTCAGTCAGTCTCACGGTTTCCCCAGCACTGTTGTCTGTCTTGATGCCTCTGATTGGCCAGAGCCAATTCAGTCCTACTCTTCACAAATCCCTTCCAGATTTTCTTCATTTCCCCCTAGTTACCTGTCTGCTGTGCTGATTCCCAGGCCTTCCCTGCCTGCCTAGCCAGCTCTGTCTTTAGCTCAGTCCCACTCCTTACATTCACAGTTCTTTTTCCTGTAGGTAGTTCTCGGTTTAATTTCTCCTCACCTTTCATCTGGGCTTTTTGTGCCAATATGCTCTCAATGCTAGTACAGCCAAAGGCTTGTCTCCCCTGCCTCCTGCACCTTGAATGCAAACACAGGTGGCCCTGACTACTGCAACGTCCTTTCTTATTGCAGTTCTTTTGGCATGACTTTTACTGAAGCCAAGATGGGCTGATGATCTCCTGAGGCTGATGACAGCCCTGCTCTACGAAAATGGGTTTATGAGCCATCAGTTCCATACCTCCCATTTTCCCACTGATGGGGTGCCTATTTCTATATTGCTGCCTGGCTGCCATGGGTGAGATTTGAGGTCATTCCCAAACCTGTTTCTCTCATCCTCTTAAATATGTAACTTGGCTGCCAAGTCATGGATATGTACTTGGCAGCCTGCAATGGCAACTGGAAACACAACGTACACAATATATTTGTCAAAAAAAAAGAGAGATGGCTGTAGAGAACAGAGCCAGAGCTGAATTTTCAGGATGATTTGAGATTCTTGCTTAGCTATCCATGGTCTGTGTTTGCATGGATAAACCTTTACAGACTACCTACAGGAGAAAAGATGCATTATTTGGAAGGCTGTGGAAATGGGGGGAAGTTAAGGACAGGTTGTTTTATGGAAGCGTTCTTTCTCCACATTGCATTGTCCATATGTTCTTCCATGCAGTCATGAAGATCTCAGTGTTGCTTTCAGGAGTATTTTCCCTAGTTAGAAACTATTGCAAAAATGAATTATGTAATTTTTAAGAGCTGAAAGCATAGGAAGTGTTATTTCTGTCTTACTGAACTGAGCTGTCTAAAAGTCTTAGGTCAGGTGTTTTGATCTCTTCAAAATACACACTGGCCTAGTGCAACCGTACGAGCAAAATTTTCCTAGATTGTGGCTGATTTTCACGTAATATCTGACCTGATGTATTGAGAGGTGTGGTTCTCCTTCTGTCCCCTTATCTTTATCTGCATCTCTGCTGATCCTTCTGTGACCCCACCATGAACCGATGTAAAATCCTAACTCAACAGAAAGTATTTCTTTTTGCTGGATTACTGTTATTGACAGCGCTGGGAGCTGCCTTGCTGTAGGAATGGAGAAGATGAAGAATCAACACGAAGATAAACGATGGGACAACTTTGATGGGAGCAAGAATGCCTTTTCCATCAACTACTAGCTATTAGGCTGGCTTAGTTGTAACATTAAACTTCACCCTTCATGTAGACTTGACTTTTAAGGGCAAAAAGTGCTTTTGTCAATACAACTTTGACCAATTTTGAGCGTGGTGTCTAAGCAGTACCAGTCATACACGACAATGATCCACTGTGAATGACAAATACGAAAGATTTGCTGCTTGCAAAAGCAAATGTTTCACAATATCCCGAAGATCAAAACCCCTCCCTCAAACTTATGCCCTTAGGTGATCTTCTTTAGCATATGGGAATTATTTCTGGGGGCAGCTTGCAAATCTTGAACTAATTGCTTGCACAGGGACCTAGGTCATGTCACAGGAGACTCATGACCTGGTAGACAGACTTGTAAATCTTTAAAGTCCCAAGCTAAAGTACGCTGAATGTTCAGAATGCTGCACAGGCATCAATGCCTGAAACAGACAGATGAGGTGCAGCTGCCTTCACTGCTGCCAGTCTTGGGCCAGTAACTAGGAAAACTTCTGCAACTCCAGTCAATGAAAGCATCAAGTCCAAATGAGTGGCTGTGGAGATGTTATTGAATAGAAAACACTTTCCCCATTTGGACTAAAATGTTACTCTGCTGTTTAGCAGAGCTGGGAAGGAGCAGAGCACATAGACAATGAGTCCCAGTCCATAGTGTAGACCGGAGAGGGATTTACATGCTGGAATCCTAGGGGACAGCAGGCTGTCACCAGGATACGGCTGTAAACAGTGCTTGCCTTAGCCCCTGCGCTTCTGGTGGTGTCTCAGGCAAACACCATGCTACCTGTGAGTCTCCTCACCTTCCCCAGCTCCATCTTGTTGCTGCTGTTCACATTTGCCTCTGTGGAGAATCCTGGGGCCATGAGAGGCTCCATGGGGTGGGCAGGGCAGGGACCCTTCCCACTGTTCCAGCCAGGGAGCAGGGTGCCTGGGGACAGTAATCAGCCATTCGTATTTGTGAGAAGCAGCTGAGATGTATTTTGAAGACATGGGAGTGGCTTTTTCTCCTTCTTGTGGTGTGTTGTTAGGTCTTGCTCTGCCATTTTACCATCTTTTCTATTTTTTTGTTTCATAGTTCATAATCACTTATGTGTAACATAAAAGCAGAGCATTTGCATGGCCTTTTACTTCTGAGGCTTATAAATCAGTATTAGAAAGCTGGAACAGAAGACTAGAACAGACAAAAGTTGAAATAACCACTTTTTACCAAAGGATTAGAACCATGGTTTCCCAGTATTCATCTCTGTGGTCTAACCATTGCACGGGCTGCTGGCTGCTAAGATGAAGTTATTCTGGTGTACCCTATCCAGTGCTCTACTACCAAATCAGATTGAGCAAGAATTTATGAGGGCCTTGGGGCTGACTGGTTGAATGGTACCTGGCAAAGAGGCACAGAAAGCCTTAATATTTCACTCAGTTAAAACTCGTACGCAGAAGGATTTCAGCAATGAGAGTAATTTTGCTTTAAATGTGACCTGTAAATAATCATTAAGGGTTTGCAAGTCTCTCTTGTTAATTAAGAAAGGACTAATAGATCTTATTTGTTTCCAGAGGATTTTTAAAATTAATTTCTAAAAGATATAGATACTGTAAAATGTTGCTACTAGTAATTTTGTCCAGTGTCCTCTGAAGGGTCTATCTTATTTATTTAAAACTCTCAGAGTAGCAGGGAAGTGCATAACATGTTCCATTTTTAAACAAAGGTTTCCTTTCTCCTGATACTTAGTCTCTGCAATTACATAAATATTATTTTTAAAAAAACAAATAAAAGCAATGTGTTGTTTAATGTTTCTCAGTCTTTATTGATTCACTGGCAATCAAAGAACTGATGTTCCTTAGCAAACTTTCAATTATTTTTTCATAACCTGAAAGACATAGAAAAGGATAGATACACATTTTTCTTTCTTATGCCAGCAACTTTTAATCTTAGAGTACTTATGTTCTTACACACAACATCGGGGTGAAAAGCAGACTGAAGAGAGACAGAACGTGGCCCATATTCACAGTGCATTATAAATACTTTGTTCAGCTGAGAACTTGAGTATAGACTTATGGCATGTGCTCATAATACTAACACACATGAATTTGCAAGGTGAAAGAATGATGTTTAGTTTCAAATTACAGGCTTAGGCCTTGATACAGCAGTTCCAAGTAAGGTAAAGTCAGAGTCCTAATGTTGTTTTGTCTGAACATCAACTGCAGGATAATTTTTTCTATTACTTTTAGTGTTGATTGAAACTGGAGCTCCTTAACTGTTGCTCTGTGACATTTATCCTGTCATAATAATGGAGAAAATCAGAAACATACATGTACTCCACACCGCTCTCAACCTGACCCCGCTGCAGAGTGTGGTGAGTCCTGCCACGTGTTAGAAATGTGCACCATGCACTGGAGCACTGGTGCTGGATGCAAGGGCAAATGCCTCCCCATGTATCTACAAGTGCAGGCCCACAGACTAGTGTTCCCTGTTGCCGGTGTTACGGATGACCCATGGTGAGCACTGGAGGACTGCAAAACTTTAGGGAAACCATAGCTCTGCAGGGGACAAGGTGCAAGTAACTGCACTCTGGGTTTATGTGGCAGTTGTGGATTGAGACTTTATCATTTCAACTACTGGGGCAAAAAACCCCTCAAACACCCGAAGTGTATCCCCCCTGCTCTCTTCTCAAGTGCAGGGCAGGGAGCACGGTGTAGCGTGGCAGTGGCAGGTCAGTCACACGCTGCCCACTGCCAGGCATTTTCCAAGCCTTTGTCACGGTGGAGCCAGGTTGCTCACCTCTCCCCTGGCCACACGGCTGCTGCAGGTGCCTTTCATGGTCTGTGTCTCAGCAGCTCCAGCCAGCTTCTCTGCTAGGTATGGGAACGCTGCTGACTCTGCCTGGTAGCTCTCCAGGAGAGGAGTGAGCTCCCCAGTGGCCTCTGCCTGTCTCTGCCCTCAGTGATCCCAAAGAAAAGGTCTGGAATGGAGCAAATTACATTCAAAATCTTCCTAAAGCCACTTGAGACATTGAATTCTTGATGAGTTTACATGGTGCGTGGTGGCAGGTAACAGAGCAGGCAGACCCAGGGAAGCCTCTTTACCCTTTGCTTCTGAGTTCTTGAAATCAATGTCTCACGTGGACCTCACCACAACGCAGGTGTTTTCTTAGTGTCAGTTAGAGGACAAAGTAGATATGCTGTTGTCTCATGGGGTGTATATGGGATTGTACTGCTGCATGCTCATAGTCTATATTTCAGCTCCAGTCCAGGAGCTGAGGAAAACTTTAAGGAAGAAAAAAGTATTCATTTTCAGGAAATGCGTGTCGAGACATTAGAGAGGTATTTCCATTTGACTAACCTAGCTCAAAAAGAAACAAGATTATTTGGGTGGGAATATTTTCTTCAATTGTCTGGGGATCATGTCTGAACAATTCACGTGGAACAGGGAGCCAGCTGTCATTTCAACAGGGTGGATGAGTGGTCTGCACATAAAAACAGATCCAGACATGCCTGGTGTTGAATACTAGATCAGGCACTAGCCTGGTATGATTTTGGTAGAGTTATTCAGCATCTTTGTTGCTGTTTCCAGATAGCTCGGAACAAGGTAATAATTCTCAGCTACCCTGAAGAGTATTGTGAGGTAATTAATTCATCTGTGTAAGGCATTTCAAAGATTAAAGTATTATTAGTATTAATAATAATAATTTTATAAATTCATAAATGGGATAGCCGACTTTCATCCATTACTTAAAACCTCTTTGATCTAAATAATATAGTCACAATTTATTATATTAGCAACTAAAAGAGCAACTTCAGATGCAACCTTTGAGGTGAAATGTCCTATTTTTCTCAACATTGCCAGCCTGTTTTGTGGTTGCAATAGTTGAAAGTTAATTCAGGATACCTGCGAAATGCATTCCACTGTCTGTCCCTTTGAAACCAAGCACAATGAAGTAACTACATACCAGGTAGATAATCTTAATATTCTTGGAGTGGAATTAACACTGGGTCCTTAAATGTTATGTATCAGACAATCAGTAGCGTCTTCCAAGATGATTGCAGTGCAATGCTCCCTCAAAGATGGCTGTCTGACACAGAAGGAAAATTGCATAGGCTCTCGAAGTGGGTACAATATGAATATGTGATGTTGGGTGATGTCAAATATGAGTACTTGCTGATATTTTGTATCAGCAAGGCATTGCCCATACAAGCTGGAAAGCTATTTCTACAAGACTGGCAATTTTTTTGAGGAAATATTGTTTTTCTCCTCTGCATGTTTCCAGTTGCTGCTTTGTTCTTCAAAGAAGCAAATGAGTCGCATCACATGCTATCATTTGCAGCAGTGAGGAGGTTTGTCATTCAGCATTTGTTTGAAGAATCATGTGTGTGAAACTGGATGAGTTCAAACTCTTCTACCTATCTTTTTACCTGGAAAAAATTGCCCTGATAAAGAAATGCAGATCCTTAATTGCGTGACTGCAAGACTTCAGGGCTGTAAGGAGCTTGCCCCAGCAAATCTGGAACCACAGGACAGTCTTTGTTGCTGGAATGAGTGGGATTCTACTCAGTATGAGCAAGAACTGCTTGCTTGAGCAAAGACTGCAAATTGTCCCAGTCCATGTATGGAAGACTAAGGAAAGAAACCCCTTGGTGTCACTGTTTATGTACTCTGTTCTCTTGTCCTCTGTGCCCTCTGAGACAGAGGCTCCTCTGACTATGAGAGAGAGATTTTCTGGTAGAGTTTGAACCCCACTTTGCCCTGGGGTGGTGTGCAGCAGGAGAACAACCTGCTGTTCACATGACATGGCATCACAGTAGTCTCCCTTTCAATATGGTGACTGGATCCAGTCCTGCTGTAATGGGCTCATCAAATAATTTGGCTCCTTTAGGTAATGCTGTAATTTGAATAAATCATTACTGCTACCACCAATGTTAAATCTATTAATGCCATTTCCCAGTAATAGCATTAGCATCCAGTCATTTCTGCTTGCAACACAGAGCACCAAATAGTTGCAACTGAGTCTGCTGGGAGTTAATTTGTGCTGTGGGTCGCATCACTTTAAGACTTCATTTCTAAATGCTTTGCAAAGCAGGTTCACATGACTCTTAGCTACTAGAAACATGTTACAACAGGAGGGATATATGCTAGGGAAAGCAGTTCTCAGGTAAGGGTGTGTGACCACACTTGCTGCCTTGCAAAGTGGAAGTAAGGGATGCCAGGGAAATAGTCTAGAGGGCTATGTGCCTTGGGAGAAAGAATTACAGAGTTACAAACTATGCTGGTAAGAAAGTTCAGTGATTTTCTGGAGTCTGTAATAGTCTCCAAGAATTGATTGACCATTTTCTTGAAACACCTAATGACTACTTCACAATTCATAAAACCTTGATATTTATATCAAGGAGCTGATATTCATAAAGAGGAGATGATTTGTCTGGATTTAAGAAAAGATTGTTGGAAGATTGATGGCCTTAAGGGATTTATTTGTTCTGCATCCGTAGATTGATGATGCTTCGTTCATTGTGCATTCATCAGCATAATATCATACATAAAGGTTGTAGATTTAGGTGAGGTGCTCTGGGCTGATGTTTACAAAATGATCCCTTTGTTCTTGGTTGGTGAAGGACGAGAAACCCACTCCAAGGGCCGTGTCATCTCAACCCGACTCATTTCAGCTACTGCTGTGGCAAATACAGGAAGAGACCGAAACAAAGAAGCGTTTGGACCTACTGCAGTATAGGGTTATGTTTCCTGGATCAAAGAGGCTCTAGTTAGTAGGTATCAGGAATGAGTGCTGGATAAAACCTGCCAGGAGTGGCTTCAGTGTGTTCTGTCATGCAGTGGCATTTTCTTCCAAAGCGAGTCCTGCTTTTCAGTGGAAAACATATAATGACTCTCCACTTCTATAATGCTGTTTTATTTAGATTCATTACCTCCCCTGAAGGGAAGTGGCTTTCTTGTCAGGATTGCCTGTATGCAGTGAAGCTTAAAGAGGAGATATTTAACATGCAGAAGTAGGAATTCAGGATATTGATCTACTGAAATATAAATACAAGGAAGGAAAATAAAATAAAATAAAGTAAATGCAATTTTAGGTCCTATTTAATGTTAAAGTTCATCCTTAATTGTTTTAGCATCTTAGCTGGCTTGGAGGAGCAAGGAGATATTAATCATGGTGTGAAGAGCTTTCTGACATTGCATCTTCTTTCCTTGTCCAAGACCTACCATTTCCTCTGTTACAACTTGGTCTAATTCCAGACTTAGTATGTGCTATATTTCAGATCAAATGTAGTAAGGACTGTCTTTTTCCTCCTGTGGGGTAAAGTTCTGGAATGGTCTTCCACTAGGAAATAGTGGGGGCAGGAAAGAAAACTACTGAAGGTGGAGCCCCGTGAGATTGTGAAAGGGATTTTATAATTACATAATATAATCATAATGACATAAAATTATACTTGTGATAAGAATCCTCGGGTTTGTGATAGATATGCTGATGTGTTTGAGAGAATATGAAAGAAGATTGCATAGCGATTTGTTTTTCTGTATCTATCCCACATAAATCCCATGCTCAGGGCTGTTGCTAGTGGCCTGCTTAGGAAGAAAACTCCCTCCCCTTTCCTCCAAGGTGTAGTTTAGTTTCAGAGGCTTTTTTGCTTTCCTGTGTAGTGCTGGTTATGTGCCACAAGTAGAGACAGACTGGAAGCAAGACATTCCAGTATCATTTCATGTGTCTCGTTAGTGTCACCTATAATTTGCTTCCAGTTTACGTGACAGAGAGATTATTTGGAGATGGGGCTTGGGGACCCACCTAGTCCTTTATCAGCTCGATGTTCCTATATGAAAGAGAGATACAATGTCTGTACAGTCCTTGAGCTGCTTTTCTTGTAGACCCTGTTTGGTAGCCAAGTAATATAGAAAACAGTGCTGGTTATTCTTGCTCCTGGTTGATGTGTTTTGGGGTTCCTGCCATTTGGGCTGCCTATGACAGATGCCTAATTCACGTGTTGAGATTACTTTTGTCCACAGGGAGCCAGGCCTAGTGGTCTGAATAGCTCAGCTGTCTTGAACCTAGACCATGTAGAAGTGCCTCAAAGAGAACGTCTAATACCATTCTGGCGTCAGAAGTCATTGCTTCTGTGCATTAAACTTTCTTTGGAAAAGGAAGGGGTTCCTATCAGAGAATGTCAGGATGAATATGGACATCTTTGTCTTGTGACTTTGTCTTTTTTTGAGGCTGTGCTTATTCTTTGTAAATCCAAGCCTGAGGCTTTCCTGGCTGCTTCTAGGTTCAGGAAGAACTTGTAACTAACTTCAAACACAACCAACCAGTTTTCCAAAGTGGCAGGCATGCCACTGGAGACAGCTTGGGAATAGTCACTTCTGAAATATGTGACTGTAAGAACAAAAACTCAGCAGTGGTGGATAAGAGACGAATGGAATAAGGGCTATTATTTCTTTCCTGCATTTTCTTTCCCCTTTAGTTTCTGTCTGTTTCTGCTTCCAACTCTTTCATGTCTTTTGAGGAAAATCTGCTGAATTTTATTAGCAATTATCTTTGAGAAGCCCAGAGTAATTGTCCTAATTTATTAAAGGTTATGTAGGAAGGTTTAGAGCCACCAGGGATAGGACAGATAAAAACCCCAACTCTTTGGAGTGTGAAAGGAGTCTGGTGGCTCTTAGGCCGGCAGCACTCCCAGGCACCTAGGAGGCAGTCAGTGGATTACAGGGGAAGCAGAGGAAATAGAAAAATCTTTGGTTTGGCATTTCCTTGGTGTTTGATCTGAATTGGTTTAAAACACAGGCTTGTGGTGTCAGCTGTTCCTGTTTAGAGGCCGTCCCAAAAGCACTTTGTGTGCCTTTTTGAAGAGGAGTAAGTGCTGTCTCTGAATGAGCCAGACCCACTGCTCCAGGCCGCCCCGTGACAGAGCTTGTGCCTGGAGATATCTAAATGCACCTCTGGGACTTTTATGCAGGCTGCAAAAAGGGTTCATAAGCTAGGCAGGATCAAAGACAGCAACCTGATGGGCTGTGGGCATGCAGCTTATAAGTTGTGTGGGGCAAGAGAGGCTGTTTGAGCTGGAGCCCCAGGCCTTGTGGCCCCTCCGGCATTGCCGAGCAGCGCTGGAAGCACCTGAACCCAGCCCTGCTGCAGAGGCATCCCCTGACAGAGGTGTCACACAGTGTGTTGGTTTACGTGCCTGAAAACCACGGTTACTTCTCAGGAACAGTCACTCTTTCTAGCATCCCTGTGTTCCAGAACAGATTCCCTGAAAACCTGTTTCCCTTTTTGTTTTAAGCAGGGTTGTGATATTTTTAGAGAGGAAAGAAATGGGTGACGTTAGCAGAGCTAGCGGTGGCCAGGATTCTGCTTGCCAAGGTGTACTGGAACCTTACCCTCAAACAAGCCATGGCACAGCAGCACCACATGCTTTGTGGAAAGTAAGCCAAGGAAAGTTTTTCCTTCTGGGCACCCTTACTATGTCAAGGAGCACAGGAATCCCGGGCCAAGGCCCCTGTTGGGTGACATGTCAATGCCCAGGGTAACAACATCTTGTGAACCAAGGAGTCACAGAGGACTAAGGAGCTATGAGACAGAGAAGTGTCCTGATCTCCCTGGAACTCTACCTGTTAACTAACTCCAGAAGTGTTTCTGGTGAGCTCTTGCCAACTAATCTGGCCCCAACAAGTTGCAGCAGAGCTCTGGATGCCAGATCAAAGCTGGTAGGTCTAGCCCTGGTATGCAGAAGCCTCACTAGATATACAGAACAGGAAATTTGATGGGTTCAGCATGAAAGTCAACAAAGCAAAAAGCAATGCCAACCTTGGATCTCATCCCTGCCACTTCCACTTACTAGATCTTGGAAGCAAATGGCTATGTACCTACTGGTTGCCACTGATCCCTGCATAAACTTCCTCTTATGCCAAGTCTGAGGTAGCATAACGCTAGTCTAGCTTCCTGAAGAGCAGCAAATGAAGGAAATAGAGACAAGAAGAGGTTATGCTTGGACATTGGAAGTGTAGGACTCCTACCTCTGAGCAGAGAACATGGTGCATGGCTTTTTCAGAGTGCTGGAGACCAACTTCTCATTAGATGTGATGGAACTAGTGATGAACTGACAGGGAGAGAAACCCATAGTGGGAATTAAAAAAGAAAGTGAAGAAGGCAGTAGAGAATGGGAGGGTGTTTGAAAAGGCAGAAAAAACAAGGGAATGATGAGAACAAGAAAAGGGGAGTTTTAACAGGAGATGAAGGGGTTGTGTTTTAACCCTAGCTGGCAACTAAGCACCACAGAAAATGGAAAGTGGAAGGAGAGTGTAACGACAAAGAGATCATACCCTATGCAAATGTTAGACTCTTTCCTTAGCCATTGTTCCTATACAATGTTTCCTTGCCCTGGCAGTAGAAAGGAGCTGGCAGTCTCCACCCAGCACCCCAGTCCGAAGGATCTTCTCAGAGCAGTTTCTGGCAGTTTTTTTCAGTCAATTTGTGTGAAACTACAGCCAGGCCCCAAGAGGAGTCACAAACATTCATTTACCTTCCTTCAACACAGCTCCTGGCAACCTTGCTCCTGGCTAGGGTGGAGGAACCTGAGTTTCCTTCTAATCAAGAGGAAAAGTGACCTGTGAAATGATGGAGTCAAAGGGGAGCTGAAATTGCTGCCCTAAAAGGGCTTTAATTTTAGTGTGCTCTGTTCCAAAAGATGCTGGACCCTGAGAATTAAAAATGTGTTCCCTCTGCATCCTGGCATATTTGCATTTCATCAGGCACTCCTGGGAGGTGCCTTCTCTGCCTCATTCCAGCTTCCAGATTTCTGCTGAGCAGACGCATCCTCTTAACCTTGCTGGCTGGACAAGGCGGACCATGACAGCATTTCAATTGTTCTGTTGGTTGGCCCTCATGTCTGCACTTAAGAAACTCAGTTGGGAGGAACTTATTGCAGAAAGTAACTTGAATTCAAGAACTGGATGTAGCTGAATAAAACTGCCTGTCATACACCCAGCTAGTTAGCTCTGTTGCCTCTCACTCAGTCGTATTTTATAGTGCAGGGGTGTCAAACTCACAGCTCGTGCCATTCTCCTGCTCCTGCGGTGTAACACGCGTCACACGCTGCACACGTGACCAGTGCTGACAGGAGCGCAGGGGCAAGGAGCTTGGGGCTGCCGCCAGGTAGAAACAAGATGCTGGGATGGATAAAACAAGGTAGAGGCCCAGATTCAGGCCACGGGCTGTGAGTTTCACACTAGTGGTCTAGTGGATGGGAATGTGCAGGACTGAGGCAAGCAAGAGGTCTAGTGGCAAAAAACACCAGCATGGGAGCGCGAGCAGAGAGCTGGATCAAGAAACTGTGTTCTTTAATATTTCCATCATGGCTGGGGTTAGAAGCTGGCAGTGAGGTTGGGTTGATGGTGTCCAGGCTGGGAAAACACCAAAACTAGAAAAGAGTTTTGTCTTAAAGCCTTCACAGCATCTTCATGTAAGGCACTGTGTGAAGAGAGACCTCATCGAGTTACTCATAGCAGAGTGGCAGCAGCTGACTACAGCGACTTCAGAGTTAGGCTAATGCTGGGCGTGTTATAGTGTATGGCACCTCCCATATCATACTGCAATTATTTAAATATGATCTTTTCCAGACTGACTCAGTTTAGCCTTAAATGTTATCTGGATCCTCCCAGACCATTATATGAACTGCCAAAACTAAGAGCTAAGGGGTTGAACTGATTAACACTCATAAAAGACGTTTACGAATTTTTTGAGCACATATGTTTTTGGATGGGGATGGTCTTTTGTTAAAATAGAAACTGTGGAGAGGGTTTCTTTTGATGAATTTTTTTTAACTTGAAAAAATGTTTATATTAAAAAGCTGAGAAACTATTGATAATGTACTACTCCCAGATTTACTATGTTTTCTTATAACCCAGCTATGGGTTCCTGATGGTGCTGAAGCTTTCGCTTTTCACTCTAATTCACTATGGCAACATTTTAATGAAATCTTATGCTATATTAGTAAAATGCTTTCTCTTCCATATCTGCCAAATGTTCATAAGAAATTACTGATTCTTCATGTAAAGGTTTCCTCTGAAAGTTTAAAAAGGGAAGCTTAGGTGGAGAACACCTTCATCTTAACAATTTACATGTTTTTTAAAATGCAGCATTAAAATCCAGTCTTGGTAGTATCCCAGACTGGAATTTGAGAGAGTTTCTCCAGACCTGTTATTTGTACGTGTTAGCATTAGTCCTTTTGTGTCTCCAACGCTGAGGAAGGAATAGGTGTGTCTGGCTTTCTCCTTTTAAGTTGACAGGGATTGTGCAAGCTTTTGTGGTGCCAGTTTCCTTATAGGCATTTGTCATAATGGGAAAAATACAGACTGTCCCCAAAGCTGCATGCATTAATGGCACAAACGCAGTCGAGCCGGCCCTTACTGATCCTTGAAGCTGGTGTGATCTGTGGGCAATATTGGAGCCACAGCTGCAGTGGGGGGAGCTTCTAAGTGGCACAGGAAGCATTTCTTCCCCATGTGCCACTATACATCTTGTAGGTGGCTGAAGCCACTATTGTCTTGCATCCAAACCTCAGACTTACTGCACTACCTGCCCTTGGCTGTGCTGTCCTCTTTTATGTATTAACTCCATCCTATCTCCCTCACAGCCCTAAGAAATCCATATTACTTTATTACTAGAAGGCATGATGTATATTGCTCACTCTTTTACATTTCTTACAAGTCCTGTCCTGAAGTTTATTGCAAATTTGATGTTTTTCTGACCCTTTCTGTATTTTCCTAAGTAATTAGGAACTGTGCCCTAGACATGGGAGGTGCCTCCTAGTTCAACACTTATTTTAGGAAACTTTGCTTCAAGCAGGTCTCTTAGCTTCATACCTGATCTAAAGGAGGAAAGCACTGGCAGAAGGAAGGGTGGGGACCCCTGGCCCTATTTGACTCCAATTATTAGCGCTGTTTCTGTCACCGGCCTCTACACAGGTTTCTCTGCTAAACCAGGGACTAGTTCTAAGATGCTGGACAAGCTGTATAATGTTAAAAGGTGAAGTTGGCTTTCACATTTAGGTTTAAGAAGCTGCGGTCGCTTTAGGTTTCTCTGCTTTGGTACTCTGAAAACAGAATTCCGTGCTTTACCAGAATTCATAAGGAATCAAAAGCATCAGCGTTGTTCTGGGAATTCTACTTTGGCAAATGGCCATGCCATGCTTGCAGAGTCAAGCTGCTTTTTCCTTGCACAATATGTGAAGTGGCAGCAGGATTATGGCTGGTGGGAGCCAGGTAAGGAGATTTGTGGTCTTCTTGATCAAAAAATCAATAAATAAAAGTCAGAAGATGGTAAATAGAGTTATAGGGCTGAAAGATGCTCTGCGTTGATGTTTCTGGCATGATGTCAGCTTGGGATACCCTAGATGTGTGGAACACTTGCTGTTATCAGGAAGATAAGGGGCATGTGAGGAATGGGTGAGTTAATGCAGAAACAGGCTTTTCTGTGTATTTGGCGGGGACCAAGCCAGATCTGTGGGGATCTGTAGGCTAGCAGGGAAAACTTGCTTTAATTTCCATGAGGATGAGTTGTGCCATCTCCAGGAGAACTGACTGGCTGCTGGAATGTGTGCATCATCCTCTGATATTATGACCGTTCCCATGATGGACAATCATTTGGCTTTAAGTGAGAATTCCCAGGCTCAAATGGGTGGCAAGAGCAACGCTCAGGCTTCCACTGGGCAAATTGCTGCTTCTTTAACAAAGGCCCTTTGTCGTATTTAGGCATGTTTTACATTTCTTCTTTGAGATGCATCAGGCATCTCCTTCCTGGTTTTCAAGTTTATTGTCTCAGCATTGCCTTGGCATTGTGCCCTCAGTAACTCTGCTTATTGCTCTTCCTGTGATGTCAAGAAGAGTTTTTCTATTGACTTCAGTAGGAACTGGGTTAGATCAGCACTGACCACTTTTGAGAGGCCCATGCTGAGAGCTCAATCTAGATAGCATAGCAGGGGAGCTTCGCCTGCTGATCACATCCAGCTTTGTTCTCTGTCAGATTTAATTAACTGAGCCATACAATATTTTGTGTTTTCTCCTTCTGAGGCAATGAAAAAGTCTTGCCTTTCTTTTGGACAGTGGGTCTCTACACGCTGATAATGAGGGTCTACCAGCAATGACTTTATTGCCCTGGTGAAATGCCAGCTTGGCATGGCCCCTTGAGTCATATTAAATGCTCTATTCAAAGAACTGAAAGGATGACTGCTGCTATTAATCTTGAGCTCTTGTTTGCTGCCTTAGGAGAAAAACTTCATTGCAGAAAGATCAGAGCTTCTTTGAGGTAAGAAAGAAACAAAGATAAACAGAGAGTGTGACTGGGTGTCAGCCTAGAGCATGTCCCTACCCTTGCACATCCAAATGGTAATGCCAACCTGCACTCTGGGGTGCAATGGGACTTTATGTCCTTTCTCAGAGAAAAGGAGATGTGTGTTTCAGTTTAGGGCTTCTACAACTTCTGCAGCTCTGTGGCTTGGCTTGTGTTCAGACGGAAGCACTTCCAAGTGATCTGGAAAGAAATCAGCAGGCTTCTTTACTCCAACGTGTTCAATCCTGCCTGAAGAGAAAAGAACAGTGTTGACTTGCAGAAACCAGGAGACTGAACTGATGATGTAAATACAGTGCAATTGCAATATCTGAGATACACATTTGACACACTGGTGAGTCCTCAGGGAACCAGACCTGTCTGAATACACTGAGGTAACACCTGCATTTGTTTTCTTTCACGAAAAGTCCATGCCAAGCATCCTTCCATAAACAGATTGTTCACCAGCACTTGTCAGGGCTCAGCACATTTCTACCCTTACTGAACAACAGTGCTCAATACCTTTCCCAGAACCACTCCTGGCACAGCAGAGACCCTCCACCTTGCACGTGTGATAGCCTGCTGGACTTCTCAAAATTGTTCACTACCAAGTAAGAGGCTTTTTCTCTGCATAAATAGATGAGGAAGGGTGTTGGACATCTAGCTCTTCTTCACTGGGAGAGGGGCTGCTGGACGAAGGATTTGGTCTAAAGAGGAGCAGGAGTGTAGGTCCTAAGAGACCTGAGAGAGCCTGAAACTTGCAGAAGATTTACTCTTGGTTAACAGAGCAAAGCAGCTACTGTCTACTGTTGTGCTTTGGTAAAATTCAAAAGTTTTCTGAGGAAAAGGAAATACGCTTTAACATAAAATTGAACAGAGATTAATCAAAACTTCTCAAAATCAAAATGCAATGTTTGTTTTTTTATCCTGTCGTGTTTCTTGATGTCTCATGATTTCTCTTATGAAGAAAGGCTGAGACCCAATTCTGCTTACCCTGGAAAAGAGAAGATTGAGAGGGGATCTTAGCAATGCTTATAAATATCTAAATGGTGGGTGTCAAGAAAAAGGAGCCATACTCTGTTCAGTGGTACCCAGTGACAGGACAAGGGGCAATGAGTACAAACTGGAGCACAGGAAGTTCTATCTTAACATGAGGGAAAACTTCTTTACTGTGAGGGCAACTGAGCTCTGGAAGAGGATGCCCAGGGAATCTCCTTCTCTGGAGACATGCAAAACCCATCCGGACACATTCCTGTGCAGCCTGCTCTAGGTGAACCTGCTTTAGCAGGGGAGTTGGACTGGATGATCTTCAGAGGTGCCTTTTAACCCCAACCATTCTGTGATTCTGTAATTCCTTCAAATTTCTTATTTCTTCTTTTATTTTTTAATAGTGTTCTGAGCAGACATTACCGATGTACTTTATTCTGAAAAAGTACTTTTGTTAAAATATAATTTTGATTGTAACAGAAATAGGACATTTTATTCTGATTCATGGTAGGACTAAAATCTTTCAAGCCTGGACACACCGTAAGAGAGGAATTACATTTCCAACTCAGACATGGTAAACAGCCATTTTAATGTACTAACTCATGTAAACAGTACCATCGTAAATCAGTTCTGCTCTTTAGAAGTGTGTGTAAGGCTTCCTGTAAGACTTTCCCTCATAAGTCTTCTTTTTGTGCCTGGAAATTAGAATTTGAGAATTGTCTTTATTTGTCTGGATCTTCCAGAATTCTGGCAATCATCTAATGAATGCTACAGAACTGTACATGAAAAATCTTAGGACATATCTACAACACATGACCAGCAAGTCTGATATTTCTTGAGAGTGTGAAATTTGTTCCAAATGCACATGTAATTGTTTTGTGTGTGCTTGGGAAGCTGGGTGCATCCTGAGCATCTCAGCTTTATAACTTATACACAGAGTCATGTAATTTGTTTGCAATAGGACCAACCTTTCCAGGAAGTACTGAGCTTCACTTGGATGCATGGAATTCACGTTGTATGCACGCACACTCCAGACAGAAATATGATGTGGTGTGCAAGATGCTGAGGGTATAAACATGGTTATTCATTTTTCCCTGAGGGAGAGCAGATACTTTCTGCTAAAGGAGGCAAGGTTCCTTGCCGTTTTACATAGGGAACATTACAAATCTGTCCCTCTTTCTTCTGTTTTCTTCTGCTTTATTGCATGAAACAGATTAACGTGATGTTTTCTAACAGGGTGAACATCATTGGAGATCTTTGTAGTGACTTAAAAATTTAATCAGTATACTTGACAAGATGATGGAGGAGGAAGAACAAGAAGGAAGAACACGGAAGCATAAGGAGTGTTTTCTCTATCTGACAAATGACCTCAGTTTGACACCTCTGAGAAGCTCCAAAACAGGCTCAGTACTCAGATGGCTGTGTTCTCAAGAGCTATGGCAGAAGGTGACTGTAATCAGAGCAACTCGCAGAAGCGGTAACGGTGTTGAGTGGTGTGGTTTCATATTACTAAGTAAATCACTTTGAAACTGCAGTTGAAGAAGCCAAACTTATTTGTCAGAGGTGGGGTATTTCAGCATGAAAGGGCCTCAGATGAGTGGCTGTAGACCTGCACTGTATTTCCTGTTTCTGTCTCCAGCTATTTTTCCTTCATCTTTAGTGCCTTCATTGCACCCATTCTGAGAAGATTATTTTTCTGACTTTCTTTTTGGAAGTGGTTTGACATCTGCAGATGAATATGATTGATTCCTGATTTTAATGTCAAACTTCTTTTTCTAAAGGGTTAGCAAAGCAACCAGGAGACATGTCTTACTCTAGTCTAAAACTTGCTCCAATTTTTCTTTTTTGAAGGGAGTTACTCTTTAATATCTTTAATATGTTGTGTTTACTTTTTTATTTCCATCATCCCTAGAAATGCTGTTATTTAAGATATCTACCAAGTTTTAATTTCATTTTAGCTTTTAAAATATGTGTGTTTATTTATTTTTATCATTGATTTTACATGATTAGAAAAGCAGATCTTAGATGTTCAAACATAAAATATGCAGTTGGGATGTGAGTATCTTGAAACAAAATGAATTCATGGTAAGAAATGATACAATTTTACCTATAAAAATATCTTTATAGGCTAATCTTTTGCATCAGGAGGAAAATTTAGGATTTGTCATAGTCCATAAGAATCAATAAAAAATAATGGACGATTAAAAGGTAAAAGAAAACTAGAGAGGTAGTACATTCATCATTGTTAAGAGGACAAATTTGACATCTTAGTGCTGGTTTGAGAAGTTTTTCAGCAAAATTTTATCTATGTTGGATAAAAATAATACCATTTTCCTTCGCAATGTGTAATTCAGTTTTCAAAAGGATGAAATTTTGCAGCACAATTATGATGAGAAATTTACTTCTTCTGGAGTAACCAGAAGTCCAGGGACTAGAATGCTTATGTGATCTCACTGCCTTAGTGAGATAGACACTTGAACTGCAGATTTACAGCTATTATTTAGTCTCTTCTCTTAGACTGGCACATGTTATATTAATGCCTAAGTAGCATTGTGGCCTACACTTGTTTTTCATGTGTCAGGGAAATCTTTTTACCATTAGATGAGGCTGTTGTGGCTGGCAGTTTCTCCCTCAAGCTTTTCATTAGACATCAGTTTTGGCACAAAGCAAAAAAAATTTAAAATAACCTCTTAGAAATTTGTGGGATGCAAAATACATATTTTTTCCTAAAGGAGAAGAAATATAAAAGATATATGTAGAACTGTGTGTGAAACTGCTGTGTCTTCCTCATACACGTGATGTGGAACGGTAGATACGCTCTTCATTTAAAATTAACATTTCTAGGCTATATGTTCATTATGGGCAGGCAGGTTAGTGCTCAAATGGTCTGAAAAATGGTGATGAGACCTTGAGATGGTGCTTTAGTTGCAGGTTACCTGAAAGCCTGGCTGGGCCAAAGCATGTGCAACTCTCTTTCCTGGCTGCGTTGGTGACTCCTGGATGGTGCACACCTGTCTGAACACGCAAGAGGCAGTTGTAGTATCGTTGCCCTGTAGCAGGATGGTTTCCCTAACAAATGATGTAGGAAGATGTTGGCTAATACCTGGAGCTGAGTGAGGCTACAGCACAGCTTCCTTTCTCATGGTCTTGGGAAAAACCTTTCAGTTCCTGCATTAGGATTCCTCTGCCTCCCAAAGGATGGCTACAGTTTTGTCTCTCTAGCTGTGACAGTCTGAGCTGTGGGTTGACATCCCAGTACATTAGTCCTTGCCAAGGTGCCTTGCTTTGTCACATACAAGCAAACAGGCATTGCAGGAGGCCTCAGAAAGAGTATGAGGGAACTGTCCTTCGCCACATTAGGCCTGCAGGGCAATGTAGTCTGCGGTATTTGCTAATAACTGAGATTTGTGAGCAGTCCCTGCAGTGCCTGGGGCAGAGATTTCACGGAGTTGCATGCTCGGCCTGTGGTGGGCCCAGGAGGACAAGAGAAGACTGAAGGGTGGAGGATGCACTCACGTAGGCAGCAGAGCTCCTGGATGCAACAAGCTATTTGTGTGCTGTCACTTACCTGCAAGGTCTGTGTCTCCGCAGAGAGGAGGAAGCTGTGAGCTGCTACTGGTGTTGCTCAAAAGCAGACAATGAGCTACTCAGATTGAGAGATGATGCTCAACATGCTATGTTTGCCCCTCTCCAGATTCAAGGCAGGTTCCTCACAGTCTCCTTAAGAGGGGTAGCTCCATGAGGGTACTTTCTCACCATAAATAGTGATTGCTTTTGGTATGACGTTTTCCTTGGATAAAAGACAGCTCTAGACCAAGCCTGGTCTCAGTTATTTCTATCTGCACTGTGAACGTGTTCTCTGGCTCACTCTGCAGGAATTGCCTGCATGAAATCTAACATACCTAGCAAGTCCTTTTTTAAAAACACTGTGATCGTCAGCCAAGCCCTCAGCTATGGCTTTGGGACTATATTTTTTTGTGGTAATCTAACAACAACCTTGAACTTTCCAGAAAGGATTGAGAAATACCTTGAAGTTCAGATCCTTTAGTCAGCATGGTCTTTTCTAGGCTGCCTTCTCAGCATTAAGTTCTGCTTCTTCTGAGGTAACATATGTCTAACACAGTCAACCCATGCTTGTTTAAGCATGTAAGCAAGACCTGGCAGCCTCTCACACATGACAATGAGTCATCCTTCCAGCAGGAGAGAGTGAGTCAGAAAGGCCAGTTGACAAGCTTTATTTATCAGACTCCTCCTGTTATTTGGCCCACCCTTGCAAAACCTACCCTTGTTAATGACAGGCAAAGCTCAGACTTGTATCATACAACTACCAGCATTTTTCCCCAGAGGCTTTGCATCCAGTTTCTTATCAGGAAATCACTGCAGTTTGGCCATTTCCATGAATTTTTATTTTTAAAGGGGTTTTGAATGTGCCAGCTGTATTGGAATAACTTCCCTGAGCTACATGAAGACTACAAACTCAAATGCTTCTCAGTGATGAGAAAAGCCTGTGGGGTTCTGTGCAACATCATTCATGGAGTTCCCATTTACTTTCTTCTCTTAGGGCTGCTTTGCTCAGAGCCTTAATTGAATGCTGCCAGCATGGTCTAGTGTCTTCACTGGCTTTCAATTATGGTTCTGCTGCTCATAGGCTCCATATAGGGTGTGTCAGGCTTCCCAGGGCAAATGCCTGTTTTCAGAAGTTGTAGTGCTCTGTTGTAGAAAATCACACTGAGCAGAAAGTTGGCAGGAAATGTCACAACTCAGAAATGGAAAAAGAAACAGAGAAAAAAATAATGGGCTTGGTGAGTAATTAAGGAAACTCTGCCTTTGAGTGCTTCAGGCACTGCAGCTGGGAGAGAGATGGCAGCCATCTAGATATGGGGTGGCCATAATGCGTAGTTGGGTGTCTTGAGGAAACAAAGTAAGTTAAAGCCCCGTCTACTCGTGCTGCAGGTGGGTTTGGAGCAGCAAGCTATGAAGGCAGCAGCCACATAGTAGCAGGGCTGCACGGCTCAGCAAGTTCTCTGTGAGCAGGCACGGCAGGACCTGGAAGTCTTTCAGGTTGCTTGTCTCTGGTCCCTCTGGTTCAGTCCTGTTCTTCTTGTCCTGTGTCTTCTTGGCCAGTGTCTGATAAACAAGGAAAAGCAAGGCAATCTGAACCTGCTCATTTTTCTATGAGAAACAGGACAAAAGAAATTTTCAATTGGCAAATAACAGACTTTTTTCCATTTTTGATTGGACTCGTACAGGCATTTTAATAGTGTTAAGCCCCAGTGAGATCAGGAATGTGGCTCTTTGTTGCTACTAGCCAAGTGGGAACTCACTGGGTGCTGCGATGGTGAAAGATGGCGTCATGTTTTCTGATCCTGCTGATGAATTTTTTTTTCTGCTGGGGGAATATTTTTTAGTCCATCTTATTTCTATCAGATAGACAAAACACTCCATGAATCCTTGACAGAGCTCTGAAGATTTTTGTTATTGCTTCTGTTTGTTTTGTGGCTCATCTCCCTCGCCCTCTCAAGGCCAAAGTTGCACCTACCAATTAATCAACCATCCTTTCAGTCCAGGAAGACCAATAGTAGCTCCTCTGTACAGACAGCTGGCACCATCACCTCACTTGCTCCTCGCCCGGCAATGGCATGTTGCTTGCAATGCCTTTTTACCTGCAGGTGTGCTGGGGCAAAGAGAGCAGCAGTCAAACTGGAAATTGGATGAGACAGTGATTTGCAGTAGGAAGAGAGGTTGTCAGTCTGGATTTCTTTAAGCAAGGCTTCCTAACACTGGTGGTATGTGTTGCTGCTCTGGCTGGGACTAAGGCCTTCATCTGGTAAACGAACTGCATTGGAAGCATCATATACCAGTCACAGCTCCTGTGGCTCAGACAAAATTGTAAACGTTTGCAGTGATATTTTTACAGCTTGCGGCAAAGAAACCAAACTGCATTTTGCTGATTGTGACAATGTTCTTACCCTAGTGCTTCCTCCATGTGAGAGAGAGCATGGAAAGGTCCAAAGAACAGGCTATAAGTATACTGTCACCTATTACAGCCCTTCTTTTTGGAAGAGGCACTGATAATATAAATGCAGTGATCTTGTTTATTTACAGAAGAATAAACAGAGCATTTTTACCTTTCCTTGAATACAGTAGAAACAAACACAAAAAGATACTTTCTGGACATTCCCAAGTCTGCTGGTCCTAAAAAGATCTGACCTCAAAAGTGTCCTCCTCTGTGTGGCTCCTTGCTTTTCTCTCTCCAGTATGAAGCCAACACAAGCACATCAACCATGATCATGTCTGGGCAAGTAGGGAAGTCCCTGAATTTGTGAAGTCCTGCCAGGGTAAATAGATCCATTGGCAAGGGCTTCCATTGTTCATCTGCCTTTATTACATGAGAAAAGGGTAGTTCTTCTTTCTGCTGAACACGGAGAGTATGTATGACATGTTTCTGACTATAATGAGATGTGTGGGGATCGTGGATTAAAGACTTGCCCCAAGGCTGTTATTAGCATTTTTTGATTTAATTATCAAGAGACAAAGGTTTTATGTATCTAATTGAGCTGTTCATAGCAAGTCATCTCAAGACAGTGCCCAGATCTCTATATTGATTGGATTGGGAGACACACTGCTGCAGACCTGGATAGGCAGGGGATTGACCCACCCATTGCTCCTTTGTACTTCGAAGCTATAAGAGCTACAGCAGCTGAAGGGCTGCAGTGGATAGGTACGTGCTTTTGGGAAGGAGGAAGGTGAGATGTGCGAGAGATTTATGCTCTACACAGAGAGGAGCGTCTCAGTTGCATGGAATTCTGCTGTGGCCTATGTGATGAGCTGGTCAGGAGCTTATGGGCCGGGATCAGAGGGAAGGTCAACACAGGTAGCATCGTGGTAGGCATCTGCTACAGATCACCTGGTCAAGAAGACAAAATAGATGAAGACTTCTCTAGAAAAGTAGAAGAATTGACTTTTATAGGATATACTGACCTACTTGACATCTGCTGGGCAGGAAACACAGTAGGGCACAAGCAATCCATATTTCTGGAGTGGGTCAGGGACAATTTCTTGACACAGGTGCTGGACAGGGTGAGTAGGGAGATGTTCTGATTAGTTTGCTACTCATAAACACAGAAGAAGTTTTTGGGATTGCGATGGTTAATGGCAGCTTTGGAGAGAGCAAGAGGTGGTAAAATTTAAGATGATGAGAAAACAGAGAAAGCTGAGTAGTGGAACAATAACCCTGGGTTCAGGAGAGGAGACTTTGGCTTGTTCAGGGAACTAACAAGAGCTTCCCTTTTGATATGTCTATGCAGAGCAAAAGGACATAGATGGTTAGATGATCTTCAAGGACCACCTTCTCAAAGCCCAAGAATGATCCATACTGTATGCAGGAGGTTAAGCAGACAGTGTACGAGGCTGGCTTGGCTATACAGAGAACTACTGACTGAACTCATATATAAAACCAAAACATGTAATGGGGGAAGCAGGGACAGGCAATCAAGGAGCAGTGTAACATTACATGGGCGTGCAGGGATGGGATTAAGAAGGCCAAAGCTTGGCTTGAGCTGATATTGGGGATGATGTGAAGAGTGACAGGAGGGGCTTCTACATGAGTTGTGAAAGGAAGACCAAGAAAATGCACATCTACTGCTGAATAGGGAGCTGATCTAATGATAAAGGACGTGCAAAAGTCTGAGTTTCTCAGCATTTTCATTGCCAGTATTTACTGGTAAAGTCTGCTCCCAAGCATGCAAGTCTAATGGCAGAGTTCGGAAAAGGGAGTTATTACCCACAGTCGAAAAGGGTGATGCTTAAGGGATCACTTAAGTAAACTGGACATACACATATCCATGGCACCAGATGGGATGTAGTCCAGCCAGCTAAGGAAGAAAATTCTTCATAGTGAAGTCTGTCAGGTGCTAGAGCAAGCTGCCCAGTAAGCGTGTGCAAATTCTCTTCTTGGAGGTGCTCGGAATCGAGCCAGATAAGGCCTTGAGAATCCTTCTGTTTCATTAAGCAGACAGTTGTATGAGAGTCCTGCAGAAGCCCTTTCCAACCTAACTTTTTCTATGTTTCTTAGTAAACATCTGCATAAAAACTGAAGATCCCCTGGAAATGTGCCTTAAATTGTGCAACATGGAATGTACGTGGATATCTAGAGGAGAGGGTAAGTGGTGGTACAAGGACTACAGCTGCCAGGAAAGTCTCTAACCTCCACCTGTGAAGATTAGCAGGGTTTATGCTCTACTCTAATCTGTCACCCTTTAGACGTGCTGTAAGTATTGCAGGACTTCCTGTCCTGAACCTCCCTGTGCTCAAGGTGTTGGTGTCACACTCTGAAGACTTCATGAATCCCTTAAAGATCTTTCTCCAAGAGTCCTAGGTAGGCTGAGACCTCTCTGAGCAATGGTGGCAGCTGATAGCAGATCTGTTCTTGTGTTACCAAGCTGGCAGATGTTAATAATGGCAGTAGAGTGCAATGATGGTATCGCCAGGGGTTAGTCATCAGCAGGCAAGCTCTTAAATCCCTGGGCACATATTCAGGTTGCTAGGGTGGGCTTCCACCTATGCTACTGTATCTTGACAGAGCTCAGCACCTGTCCTAGGAGCTTGCACCTCCAGTGCACAGTGCAAACATCCCCAAGAAGACTTTTGTTTTCTTGTTATGCTTTTACCTGTCCCTAAATGGCTGCTGCTTCAGATGCTGCGTGGCTGCTTGTCCAGCAGGTTCACACCCACAGAAAGTCTACCATAAGTACTTTAGGTTTAATTCAGCTTTAATCAGTGTTTTGGACATATTAACATTCCTTATTTCAACGCTATTTCAGAAGGGCTTCCTTGGAGGCTACTTAATCCTCTGGAGACTTCTGGTTGGAAGCATGACCAGATTTTCCAGGCCCTTGGCAGCAGACTGTATCTCTGCAAGCGAGACACTCTGTCCCCTGCTGACTGACTAGATGGAGCCATGAATGTCCTGGAGCAAAACTCAAAGAGTTTCTAAAGACTCAGTGTGGATGACGAAATCCTGGTGAGTAAAACCCTAAAAGAACTGAGCATAGCTTTGCTGTAAAGATGCAACTTCAAACAGGACAAAGCTGCATGTGCCTCTTCACAATTAAGTAGACAATTTTTATCATCTCTTTGAACAGTCCTTGTTCTTGATGTTGAGTCTGAACTATTGGCTGATGAAAGTCCAAAAGTCAGTCTCATGCATAATCTTTCAGCAGAAGTTGTACGACTATGGAAATACAAGAAACCTTGCTGAGACCATATCTGCACTAAAATAATAGGCTTCTGTGCAATTCTAAGTGTTCATTTCCAAACAGGACATGATTGCTGTGTTACTGCCCACTTGGCATGAGTAAAACTATTTTCTTTTTCAGTTTTGGACCTCTCAACACTTTAAAACACCCCACTGTTGTGACTAGAACACCACTTGAGAGGAAGCATTCTCTTCAAAGAAGGGACAACTGATGTACAACACTGAGGAGAAGGTTGGTTGCAAAGCGGGGAAGTCAGGTAATCTGACTTTAATATCTGGCTTTTATATCAAGAGCCATTTACTGCTTAGATGGGCTTATATGTAATACAATAAACACTGCAGGATAAGAGTTGTCTTTGTGTTATTTTTTTTTTTAGCAAAGATCATTGAAAGATTCCTTTGAAAATAAACATCACTGTACTCAGGAGAGCAAAAGAGTTATTGAGTGGGAATAGCCAAATTGGCTCTGAGTTTTGGATTTATCCATAATGTTCTAATGCAAAACAGAATAAGCAAGGAAAAAAAGGCAGCAGTTGAATAGTGACTTTGTAGCATAAAAGAGCAGAATTCAACTGTTAAGAGGGCATTTGCAAACACCATTATTAAAACATTGTTTTCCAATGAAGAAATTTGCCTGTATACTGTATTTTGACAGAATACTTGTCTATGATTTCATGTTCTCATCTGAGGTATCCAAGCCAAGCTTGTCCCCAATGAATTAATATCAATAGAATCACATGCCAGGAGTTTGGCTCTTTCAGTACCCATTAGTCTAGGATCAAACTGGTATTGAATTGATCTGGTCTGCAGAACACACCCCTCTCACTCAAGCCCCTCACTGCAACAATATATGGGTATTTTGGACTTACCTCCCCCTTCTCTTCCCTCACTTTCCCAAGCACCATGGACTTTCTCACCCAAATTGGTGAGACACATTCCGGCAAAATACGCCACTTAGCCCAAATCTTTCTGCTGTGCTTCTGCTTCTCAATGAAATCACCCATTTGTATGTTGTAGTTCATTTGCACCATCTGTAAACCTCCTCTTGAGGTACAGAGCACAGCACCTGGCCTGGCTGAAACTCCCAAAAAGGGAGTTGGCAAGCTGCTAAAGAGACCTTATGGCTGCAAGGGAGGACTAGAGAGAGAGGAGCCCATAGGAGGGCTCGTATTTTGCTAGAGATCTTCACAGCACTGAGAGGGTTGGCAGATTTTGTAGACCTAGGACTGTTAACTCAACAGTGTACTTGCAAGTAGGTCCTAGTTTCTTGGAGTCTCTGTCTGGGAGGGACAGAGAGGATCATTGTGTTTTTTGTAGCCAATCCACACGTGCTTTTTGCCTTTCAGGGGAAGACAAGGACCCTGTACAGCAAGTACACACCAACCAGTAGAAAGTACTTTCAGTGCACAGCGTGAAGATCTCACCAAATGCAGTACATTTGCTATTTATCCTTGAGTGTCTTTTACTAGCACTGTGTTTATTTATACTCACACAACTATAGCACCCTCTGTAACAACATCAATAATTCTCAATGCAAGGGCATTTGTAGTGGTGAGCAAAACACAGGAGCTGCTCCCGTCTGCAGCAGACTTTCCAGAGAACTCAGTCATTCTTGGCTTGCTCTCACCTGGAAAAGGAACAGAAAGAGGGAGATGAAGCTCAGAAAGGCAAGCTGCAAAGGAATCTCCAATGAGGTTTACTGGTTTTGCCAGGACAATTAAAAATGTTTTACAAGGAATCCAGTAGGTTTATAGGAAACTCGAAGATCTATGAAAGTCTCACCCTTACAAGGCAATGCTGTTAACACTGTGCTGCTTCTAGTTACTTCTTGAGGTATCCCATGCTTACTGAGTTCCTCAGCGCTCTCAATTCATGCTCCAGTGATGGTATTATAGTTTGGCAGAAGAGAAATGAATTGTGTCCAACAACATGCCATTTTACTCTCTTCAGGGAAGGGGTGATACAGGGAGGGAGCAGATTCAGCATACTCAGTAGTTAATATTTACTCCAAAGAAATGAGCTGGTCTTTTGGCTGACCACTGGAAGAAAAAAAAAAAAGGAGGCTTTATTTGTTTGAGCAGAGCATTGTAAGGGTTTTAAAAAATACTAACTGTTCATATTATGCAATAATCAAGTCACACATAGCATCTGGACCTGCATACTCTGTTGGTAAGTGTGCCTGCCTGTTCGGAGGAACACAAATTTCCTGTACCAACAACAGTGATACCTCTGGGCTTTTCAAGGATTAAGCCTTGGTTTCCCTTGCCGACATTCTCCATAAAGATTAGTTACTCTTTCCTGTGTCCCCTGTCAAACTGACTGACACTGAGCCCTTTTCTTTTGCTAAAGATGATCCAAGCCTTGGAATATGCCCTTGAGTAATGAGCTATTTTGGTTTCTGGGCCAGCTCTTCCTCTGGTGCAAATCGGTGTAGCTCTGATTAGAAGTAAAAGACTGCAACTTTGATTTTGACAACCTTAGCTACCTTACCAGTACATCTGTTTTGGCAAACCCTCCCAGCAGATACAGAGTTTATATCCACAAGGGAGTGCTTTGAGTGGCAGGTCTGATTCCAGCTGTCTGCATGAAGAGGCTGCTTGGCTGGTGTAACAGCATCAGTACGAGGCTTTAGCTCTCATCACTGTGAGCGTGATTCTTCTCCAATTCTCTTGGAAAAGGCTACTCCAACAAGTCACTTGAGTGTGGACCAGGCCTGAGGATCTGGCTGTATGTTTGGTGCCACTTAGTGTCATTTTCAGACTCTTTACTGAAAGATCTATGGGCTTCCCCTCCATGTGAGGACTCTTAAAAACTTCTCCCTTCTCTCCCTGCCCTCTGTGTGTCCTCTTGTGTGCCAGCAGCAGTGCCACGCTGTCAGCCATGGCTTTGTCTGGTGAAACTTGTGCCTTCCTCCCAGGCAGGGCTTTCCCCTCCACAGCACCAATGCTCCTGACAGCTCAACAGCAATCCTTGTCCCACCAGCTCACCACCATGCCATCTGCATGGATGAAGCCTCTCCTTCGGCCCCCAAGCTTGATTAACTTGTGATTTGCTTGTTTTTTTGAATCTGATCACATTCATCTTTGAGTGGATTGTTCTGTCTCATCCTTCCCCTCCTTTATCGTCCAAGAAATCATTCTCTTGGTCTATGTCTCTACCTAACAATCTAGGAGAGCCAAACAGACAAAGAATAAGGGGCTTTAAGTATCCATGTCTCTATTTTATACCTAGATAACTTGAAGCCAGCAATATCTGGTAGCTAGCCCAAGGTCAGAAAGAAAGTCTGCAAGAGCCTGCAATTGTGTCCAGTTTTCCTGAATATGAGACTCTTATCTTAGTCATTAAAACACCCATAACAGCTCTCTTCTACACTTCTGGTTGCACGTGCTAATAATTTCTGTCGCAAACTCTTTATGGTGTACTCAGATGCAGACTGACAAAACCATGCTTTCCCTTTACGAAAGCAATGGAAGCACATAATTCTGATGACATTTGGATTTTTCAGCTAATGTACTAGCAAAGTTTTTTCTGTTTCTGAATTTTCTCTGATTCTTGAAACCAACACTGATACAAGTCCATTATCATGATATTTATCTGCTGATAAATTTGCATCATGAATAAAAAATCCAGACTTCTTACATCAGTCTGAACATACCAGACATTCTTTAGGTCAGTATTTGGAAAAAGCTATCACAGACAGCTTATGGGGCAAGAGTGAATTTTATACGTATGACTTATGCTCTAGTTTTAGCATAGGAATATCTGAAGCATGTATCAGTGACTCATTTGTTAAAATCCTGAATCCTGAAGCAAGGAAATCTCGCTGATTGTGTTTCTGTGCTTTTTAGTACATGTCATGGAAAAAGTGGTTGTCATGCCAGACTTTGCCTCTGAGGAAGGTCATATTCCTTTAGCACCTGCTGATTGACACAATACCTGAAACTCCTTTCCCTACTTTTAATTATTAAGCATGATTGAAACCTCTGTGGTTATTTCTAATAGTTGCTGGAATGCTGAGATAGTAGATATTTACCTGTTCTGGCCTGCTGGTCAGGCAGAACCTAGCAGCAGTCATTTGTTTACATTAAGATTCCCATCCTGATGAAGTTTGCCCCAGAAGACTCCACAGCTGGAGGGTGCTACATTTGCTAACAACCTGGCAAGTCCTGCTGACCTTCTTCAGAGCTAGATTTTGTCATTTGTCATTTGTCAGGCACCTTTTCTAGTACAAAGACAACACAAAGATACTCACACCATGGAGGAAATGTTGGTTATGTGGCATTATGCAACAGGGAAGGGCCAAAGTGGCAGAGCTGTGGACAGTGTGAGGCTCTGATGGGTCACGGTCCTGTGGCAAATGATGGGCTGAAAACTATGGGTGAGTTACTCAGTGGAGTTGCACAGAGGTAGATGGCACCTCCCTAGTCTTGCTTTCTCTCTGAGCTGGCAAAGGTAACCAGCCCATGGATCACAGTGCAGAAGGAAAGAGGCCACAGCACAGTACCACATGTATGTGCGCTATGAGCTTGTTTGCAAAGGAGTTTGGCTGAGAAGGTTTCACCTTCAAGTCATGGGATTTGATAGATTGGATTGGGCTGTTGGGTTGGGCTGATGAAGACATGAATGGGTCCTTAGGTAAGCTGGATCATGGTATCTCAGCCATGCCCTTTCACTCGCCATACGGATGCTGCGTGTCAGCATCCCCTCATGTCAGTAAAACAAAGCAAGATCTCTGTTGATGCAGAGAATCTGTAGCTCTGTCCCAGCTGCTGGGCACGTTGCAGCAGAAAGGCAGGATTTCAACAAGGCTCTTCAAGGTTCACAGACTTTTCAAGAGAACTGTCAACCCAGGCCACTGCTAGCTGAGTGAAAAATGAAGGGAACACAAACAGTAGGTTAGGATTTTATTTCCAGATTAGAAAAAGAATATTTGCCTTGTGATTTCATAGCTCAAACTCTATGTGGACTTAGCTTTTTTTTTTTTTTAATTATTTTCATAATTTCATTGTGGAAGTTACTCTTTGGGAAAAAAAGATCCCAAATCCAAAAAAACCAAAATACCACAACAACTTTTCAGTTCTGTTATTCAAAAGAAAATCTGCTAGCAGGATATGTGCACTTATTAAATTAGAAATGTTTATTAGTTGCTCATTTATTCCTTAAACTATGAGAGGAAGCTTTCTCCTCATTTTTTCCAACCTGCTTTTGTCTGGGAAAGCTGATAAAAATCTCACTTTTTAACTGCAATGTCTCATCCTGTTTTTAGCAGACATGACGGTAGCAAATGAAAGGTGACCACAGAGGGAGTGGCTAAAATGTCATTGCTGTACATTGTTGTATCGGCCGATGATTATTAGTCACCGTGTATATTGGGAAAGTCTCTTTATAATTTTATATGCCACAAAAACAGTTTGGTTTTGCTCTGAGCCTGCTAAATTGCTGTTTCAGCTGGGTATTTGTTGCAGCCTATTTGATTACAAAATCTTTGGTCATCTGGATAGTATTTCCGTAGCAGGGGTGAGAAGTCAGGGTAGTAGCTCTAAAGCTTTATTAGGAAGAAAGATCTACTCCTACTCTTTACAACGGGATAGACTATGAAGGGAAGACAGGATTTTTTGTTAGAAATGCCAACAGTATGATTTTATTTTTTATTGGAGATCCTTTCTACTCACATCATACATAGCCCCTTTCAGTAAGGGCTCTATATATGTAAAATATCATGGGGAAAAATTGTAGAGGAATACCTTCTTCCAGCTTTCCTCTCCAAAGGAAATAATATAGGAGTTAAACTTAATTTCTGAAATGCTGCATGCATATGGGTGTGGAACTGAACATGCTTGGAGCTCTCTGAATGCTTCTCATGCTGCTATTAATACACAAACTCTACTAACAACACACAGTACTGAGAACACTGTTGTCTACTGTACTCATTTAAAAATAATGGTTTTGTGTAATTCTCAGCAATATAATACAAACATAACTCATGTAATGAAAACTGGTTCGAAAAGGGATGGAAGACCTCATTGTTCAGTGGAATACATATCTGCTGACTGCTCTGTTCAATTTGGGCTTCAGACTGTAAACTCCTGGGTCAGGTTTTTTATAATCTTGGTGTGAGCTGCCTGATTGAAGCGCAGACAATGGAAGGGCAAGCCAAAGGCTCCAGATCTTACTGGCATATTGTTCTATCAGATTCCCAATTTTAATTTACTGAAAAAAATATGTGTTTATGCCATGAGATGGGGAAGAACCAAAAATATGGTGACAGGTGGGAGTCTGAATCTGCAACACCTTGAAACAGACAGCAAATAGATGGGAACCAACAGTTCTTCCCAGGGCAGCACTGATTTACAAACCTGCCCCTCAGTCAGACCATCAGCAGCTTCCAGTTCCCATCTAAGAGGGTGAACTGTAAAATGTGAAAGACAGATATGATCCCAGCCCTTTCTGGGTAAAACAGAGATTGTCATGAACATGGTTACCACATTCCCCTTTTGCACTGCTGCTGTGGCCTTTTTTTCTGTGAAGAAATGGCAAGAACAGATTTCCTACATTTGGGTGAGAGTAGGGAAGGGAAGATGTAGCTTGAACTGCACTAGAATTTTTCTCTTAAACATTTTAATCAAAAAAATATTGACACACTGAGACCTACACTGATTATAAATGCCTCATTTTGGAAACTGTGGCAGATTTTGCCCTTTTGATAATTTCACATTTAAATAAAATGCTTTAATATTGAAGTAATTTTCTTTTTTTTTGTCATTTAGTCTAACTCAAATTATTGGTGTGAAACAGTCTTATTTACTCCCAGCATTTTTTATGGCTGCGTTCTGAAAAATTTTAGTCATCTAATTTATTCAACTAATTCAAACTAGGAAATCTGCCAAATTCTTGAATATTCTCCAGTGACAGTAAAGGATTATACTATGTCTTCTCTAAAATCTAATGTTTTTATTTAGCCTGCTCATAGCTTTAGATAGTAGACAATAATTGACCGATGGCTTCTTTAACACTAGGTTAACTTTGGTGTATTTGATGTACTGGGACTCTCTTCACAGAAAAGCAAGCAATGACACATAGTTCATTGAAAGGATAACTCTTTGATGTCTTTTAGATCCAAGCAGGAGAGAACTGGCCTCACCTACAAGCCAGCCTGCACCTATCCAAGCTGCTTGGTCCATCATACCTTTTCCTGGTGCTAATGGGATATGTGAAGGAGGACACTATTCCTTACCCAGCTTCCAGCCTTTCTTCCACATTGGCATAGGCAGAGGCTTGTGTGTGGATGCAGCAATGTTCTCTCTTATCTCTTCAGGTTTCAGTCTGAAGAGGGCCCCTGACAGCCAGCAGAGTCAAGACATAATCAAACATAAATACACACTTTTGACTCTTATGTTGGCACACAGAGGTTTCATGGTCTCAAATAAAGCTCTACTGGCCTATTCTTCTTTGATGCTAACACAGTCATTCTGATTATGGCAGACTTCTGTCTATGAAATGCCAATAAAGTGTTTGAACTATTAATACCGCCTGGTGACAGCAAGCTTTTTTATATCCTACCCTAATGTAGCTAGTGAATGCCTGTTTAAGAGGCTATCTTTTCTCCTAATCCTATTTATGACTTTTTAGGTGTAATTTGTAAAGGGCCAACACTATTGTAGGCACATTACAGACATAGTTTATAGCATTACTTTTCAACTGCATTGAAGTTACCTTGATGCTAAGCAAATAAACCACTACTGTGCAACTACTTTTCTGAACTTATTCTTCAAAACTAAAAGAGAGTCAGTTTTGAGTTACATTTTTATGTGCTTCTACAGCTTCCCACTTGCTGGACTGAACTTCTGACTTGTAGCTCCAAATTGGAGAAAAAATTGGAAAACATCAGTAAAATGTGCAGTTTGCCTCTGCATTTCAGTGTGCAGATCCACCCAGTGTAATGTTCCTGCCTTTTTTTTTTGCCTTGCACATGAATATTAACTTTTAGCAAAAGCCTCATTTGCAGTCTATATAGAAAATGAATTTGCACCAAAGTATCCACTCATCAAGTGTGAACACAAAAATGGAACTTAAATCCAGGCATTTCCCCATTTCAGTTCGATTTCTAGGTACACAAACACAGTCGCTTAAGTGGGCAATTAGCTTACTGGAATGGTTGTCTGATGGTCAGTGATGAATTCATTAATGTTTGTACGAACATGTTTCAGAATGGAAGACCTGCAAGAGCAGTGGAGTTGTGTTTTCACAGGAATATTTGCCTCTGCTTACAGTCCCAGGTGATGGAGCTTTAGTTTTTCAGTGCAGAATATAACTAATATTTCATTAAAAGGGTTTCCTCTTAAATAGCTGCCCTGAACAGATAATTTTGTGTTCAGATTGTGGCTTATTAGCATTTCACTTCTTATCTGGAGGAAGAGTTGCTCCTGTGGAGCGGTCCTGACTGAGAAAAGCTGTAAAACAGGTGTAAATCCTGACTGAAGTGAAAGTGGTGTGATGAAACCAACGACTCACCCCTCATTGTAACACCAGAACTCCAGATCACCAACTGAAATGTTTAGGCCATTTTTAAACTTTATCACTTGCTACCTAACTAAATCGTGATACAACCCAAACCACCGGATGCTGTGGATCTTGAAAGCACAGCCAGAGCAAAAGCTGATCAAACAAAAAGATAAAAAGTCTCCTGGTATGAATTAGCTTTAGCTGATAAAATCCTTAAGCTGCATGTTGCTAGAAACCAGGAGGACATACCTATTTTTACCTCACTTACATCCTTTCAAAAAGCACTCACTAATCAGCCGTTGATCTTTGAGCAGAGTGCTGGCAGGGGGAAGTGTTCAGAACAGAATAGCTGGGCAATACTGCTCACAGCTCACAGCCATTCACTGATGAGAGACTTACTCAACTGGTGGTGGCTTTTGGATCTTTGTGCTCAATATCCGTGACCTTTCCCACTACTAATTTCTTGGTGGGTTTTCTAAGCTACAGTGTTTGTGCTTTCTGCTGTCCTACGTACTAAGAATGGTACCAGGCATGTATCCTGGGAGGGTGACCTGGGAGAGCCACGGGGTCTCTGCCACTTGCTCAGGGATCAAGGCTCAGTAGGGAAGTGCTGTCTCTGAAAAGGAAGGATGTGATTGCACAGAGATAAGTTCAAGTGACTACTACTACTGACTTAATAGATGCCAAAAACTCTTCTTCTCAGAATGTTTTTCCCAAAGCTTTCAAAATTACTATTTATTCACGAACGTCATGAAAACAGTGTCAGGAAAGGAAAACAGATGGAGACCATCCTAAGCTGGGAGAGCGTTGCAGCTCCTCGCTGATTTCATTTTCCTCGGGTGCCCTCTCCTGTTCATGACTGATGTAGCCAAACGCATTTGGGCTAACACAAACATAAAAAAGTAGATTTTTTTTCCATCTCTAACTGAAAATATTTCCCACACAGGCTGGTGTGTTGGGAAGCTGAATACCCGGAAGTTTGAGTTATGATCAAAAAGACAGAGATTCTCTGGCTTTTCTGTCAAATGACACCTGTTTCAAGTCATTGCATTTACAGAAGATCCATCTCTCGTGGAAGTACGATAATGTGTCATCAGCTCCCTCTAGTATATTCCCTGCTGTGCAGCATTGAGCAGAGTGGGGTTCCCTCGCACTCCAGTTTGGTTTTGCATGGCCTATTCACATTCTTCCTACTGTTGTATGAGCCGTAGAAAAAAAATTCTGATTTTCAAGCAGATGAGAATAGTTCCTCTCTTTGAAACTTCAACAACTAACTGTCAAACACACACCCCCACGGGTGGGTTAAATTCGAGGTTTGTGGAGACACAGCAGGAAGGAAATTGGTTGATCTGGTCTAACAGACATCCTGATCACCACTTTTTGTCGCACTTAGGAATGAAAATAGGAGCTATGAAATATGAGGGTAGGTGAAATGTAAACCAGTTCATTACTACTCTTAACTAAAAGGGCATAATATTGCAGGGAAAGGGGTTTTGTCAATACAATTTTTTAATTGATCAATTCTTACTGTGATTCAGGCCTCAGATAATGTACTGAAAGTTTAGTATTTTGTTAGCCTAAGCGATTTGAGTTATGGATTATTCATTCAGCAGACTTAAGGTTATTGGTCACAAAGGCTATAGTTAAACTTCTTGCAAGCAGAAAGGACAAAGATCTTACAGAGGTGAAAAATGACTTAGATTTTGGCTGCCAGGAAACAATCCTACAGAAATGGTTGAAATATTTAAGGGGTGTTGTACAAGAAAGCTTTCATGAGTGAGAGACAAAGAATTTCAGCCTTCAGAACTGGGAATCCATTTTCTTTCATCAGCTCTAACCTCATCTTATAAGAAAAAAATTAAACCACACTTCCTTACTCGGTGTTATGTTAAATGAGCTCTTTTGCACAGCAGCTGTGTCTTACAGTCTCACTAAGGCCCTCTGCTGCTCGCATTGAAAGTGAAAAACTCCAAACTTGTCTGAGACTCCTAGGAAAGGCTGAAAATACTTAAACAACTAAAACACCAATAATTTTGGAAGGGATTTAAAACTTAAGCCCTCATGGATCGGAACTACAGTAGCCTGTACTAAGTGAGTTAAGAAGAAACTTCTTAATGGAAAGGTATTTCATAACTGTTTGCTGCAGGTTTTTGTGTCCATGCTGGCCCCTGTCAGGCATAATATAAGACAAGGAGTTGATCTGGCTTGGTTCTTCCTAGTTAAAATACTCGGATATTCAAGACACTTTGCTGAGAGAGGGAAACTATTTATTTCATGAGTATTTATCTTCCTCTTATTGATAAGAATGTTTGTCTATCGGGGATATCATTTTACCCTGACATTATTTATATATCATAATTTTTTAAAATCGTTTGACTGCTGTGGCTCCCATTAAGTCCAGGAGCAGGAGGAACTTCAGGAAGGAAATAAACCCCAGGAGCAGAAGGAATCTGAAGTTCTGATTTTCCCAAGTACATTTCTGAGAAGATTGTAAAAAGGGTGAATAAGACACAAGCCAAGATGCATATATAATGGCACAATTTCCATCGTGATATTGTTATTTTTCTTTTGCAAAAGCCCCAAACCTGCACATTTTTAGGCATACGACATAACTTCACACCTCTGAGATGCTCAGCTTTTTTGATGGAAAAATGCAGCTTTAGTTTCTGCCCTAAATGTGCTATAAGCAAGTCATTTCGTACCATCTCTCTGGGCAGTTCATAGAGACTGTGCGCGAATTTTGGCTGCATATGAGTACTTTGATGGGAGACAGATACTGACAGCAATGAGTTTGCAAGATGATGGAAGTTTCTGCTTCGGCATGAACTGACTCTGTACTTCAAAATTGTTGACAGATGGAAGACTATAGAAACACTCAGCTAAGGTATTGATTCTGCTTGTTTTTTTTCCTTCCCCTTTGTGGCATGCCAAACTCATTTACTACATGGGGGTGGAGTGCAGAAGTGAACAACAAGTTTCTTGGATGAAAAGTGAGCTCTTTTAATTCAAGAGCTAATAACTGGAAGAGTAACAAAGCACTAGATTTTAACTTTATGGCATCTTTGTTACACAGAGCTCAAAGCACTTTACTGAAACGGATTCATTATGCATCACAAAACTTGCATCTGTATAGTACAGAATGATTGATTAGATTTGATTGATGAATCAACTTTTGGGGCATAACAAGTATCATACTTTTGAAATGCAAAATGAGTTTTATAGCCCAAATTTTATTTTCGCAGAAGATAAGAACACAAGGCCCACATTTTTCAATATACATTTGTATACCATGTATTTTTACACAACTTCTAATTATTATAGGCTTTACAGGATGTAAAAAATAATCATAGAATCATGGAATGGTTTGGGTTGGAAGGAACATTAAAGATCGTCTAGATCCAATCCTCATGCCATGGATAAGGACATCTTCTACTACATCAGGTTGCTCAAAGCCTCATCCAACCTGGTCTTGAACACTTCCAGGGATGGCGAATCCACAACTTCTTTGGGCAACCTGTGCCAGTGCCTCACCACCCTCACAGTAAAAAATTCTTCCTAATATCACCTGGTAATGTACTGCTCCACCACAATGCATATTTCATTTGTTAGCGATCCTTTTCCCTACAAATCAAACCACCTAAATCGGAAGGAAGGACAAGGATTGGCAGGAAGGAAGCATTTTCACCTGTTTTATCAAACAGGAACCATGGCATAGATTTACCAACTTACATAAGGGTAGCTCAGAAGTCGATGGTGAAATGAACCAGTCATAGAATCATGGAATGGTCTGGGTTGGAAGGGATCATGAAGGTCATCTAGTCCAACTCCCCTGCAGTAAGCAGGGACATCTTCCACTAGATAGATTGCTCAGAGTCCCATCCAACCTGACCTTGAATGTTTCCATAGATGGTGCATCCACCACCTCTCTGGGCAACCTGTGCCAGTGTTTCATCACCCTCAGTGTAAAAAAATTTCTTCTTAATATCTAGTCTAAACTTCTCCTCTTTTAGTTTAAAACCATTACCCTTTATCCTATTGCTACAGGCTCTGGTAAAAAGTTTTTCCTCATCTTTCTTCTAAATCCTCTTTAAGTATTAAAAGGCCTCAATAAGGTCACATTGGAGTCTTCTCCAAGCTGAACAATCTCATATCTCTCAGCCTCAAATCCTGGGGAAAACTTTAGGGAATCCTCATGTTCTGCTTTAAGCACAAGACACAACTAAATCTGAAACACAGTGGGTGCAGTTTTGCAGAGCTGCAAGCACCCCAGAGCATTCCCTGGTGCTGGTTGGTGCCTGCCACTCGCAGCACAGCACTTTGAAATGGAGGAACAAAACCATAATGACTCTTTTTGAGATCAGGGCTCACGGTTACTCCTCAAGAAGCACTTCCAGAGCCATCTCAGGCTTCCATGACATCTGCCTGGCCAGGCGGGCTGCTTGCACTTCAGTAAGGCCATGGATCCCGGTGCTGTCCTGGTGGCCAGCAGCAGCAGTTCAGTACAGCAGGAGCAGCCTGCCTGACCCTTGGCCGGCCCAAGGCTCTGGGCCCTTCTCTGGACCCATTAACTAGGCTCCCTGCTCATCACAGACACACTCAGAGTGCTAGGAGCTGTTTATTTGGGGATCAAGAATCAGAGAATCATGTCTATGAGTCCCTTGAGTCTAGGAAGGGAATGGCAGGAGGATCACAGAATCGCTTGATTGGAAAAGACCATTAAGATCATCAAGTCCAACTGTACATGTCCTCTACTAAACCATATCCCTTAGCACATCATCTACTCGTCTTATAAACACCTCCAGCAACAGTGACTCAACCACCTCCCTGGGCAGCCTTTTCAGTGCCTGACAGCTCTTTCAGTGAAGAAATTTTTCCTGATGTCCAATCTGAACATGCCCTGATGCAATTTGAGGCCACCTCCTCTTCATCCTATCACTTGTCCCTTAGGAGAAGAGACCAACACCCACCTCGCTACAACCTTCTTTCAGGTAACTGTAGACTATAGGTCTCCCTTGAGCCTTCTATTCTCTAGGGGAGGGTTAAGTTGGGTATTAGGAAAATGTTCTTCACTCAGAGGCTGGTGGAGCACTGGAACAACTCCCCAGGGAAGAACTCACGGCACCAAGCCTGACAATATTCAAGAAGCATTTGGACAATGCCCTCAGACACACAGTGTGAATGTTGGGGTTGTCCTGTGCACGGACAGGAGCTGGACTCAATGATCCTTGTGGGTCCTTTCCAAATCAGGTTGTTCTGTGATTCTGTCCCCACTGCTCCTTGGGGCCTCAGATGGGCTTGAGACCAATGGGATGAGATTCAATAAGGCCAAGTGCTGGATCCTGCACTTGGGACACAACAATCCCATGCCGCATTATAGACTTGAGGAAGCGTGGCTAGAAAGCTGCCTAGTGAAAAAGGACTTGGGGTTGTTGGTTGACAGCTGGTTGAATATGAGCCAGCAGTGGCCCAGGTGTCCAGGAAGACCAGTGGCAACCTGGCTTGGATCAGCCAGGGTGTGGTCAGCAGGAGCAGGGAAGGGATTGTGCCTGTGGACTCGGGCGCTGATGAGCCTGCACCTTGAATCCTGTGTTTAGTTTTGGGCTGCTCACTACAAGAAGGACATTGAGAGGCTGCAGCGTGTCCAGAGAAGGACAACGAGGCCTGTGAAGGGGATGGAGAACAAGTCTTACAAGGAGCGGCTGAGGGAGCTGGGGTTGTTTAGTGTAGAAAAGAGGAGACTGAGGGGACACCTCATCACTGTCTATGGCTGCCTGAAAGGAGGCTGTGGCGGGGTGGGTGTTTGTCTTCTTCTCCCAAGTGACAGGTGATAGGACGAGAGGATATGGCCTCAAGTTGCATCAGGGCAGGGTCAAATTAGACATCAGAAAAAATTTCTTCATTGAAAGGATAGTCAGGCACTGGCAGAGCTGCTTAGGAAGGTGGTTGAGTCACCATCCCTGGAGGTGTTTAAAAGACGGGAAGATGAGGTGCCTCGGGACATGGTTTAGTAGTGGGCAGGTACGGTTGGACTCGATTATGTCAATGGTCTTTTCCAATGAAGCGATTCTGTGATTCTCTGAGCTTCCTGCCATTCCCTTTCCTAGACTGGACTCCCGAACCCCGGCAGGGAGGGGAGGGCAGGGGCGCGGCGTCCGCTCCCTGACAGACGTATGGTCCGCTCCGGGCAAAGCAAGCCCCGCCCCTCCCGTCCCCGTCCCCGCCCCTCCCGTCCCCGTCCCCGCCCCTCGCTCCGCCATTCCCGCCCCGTCCCGGTGGGGAAGGGGCCGCCCCGACGCGGAGCTGCAGCAGAGTCTCGCGAGAGTGGGCGGAGGCGGTGCCGCCGCGCTCCTCCCCGTGCCGGTCCCGGCGAGCGAGGCCTGCGCCGAGGCCGGGCTGCGGGCGAGCGGCGGGGAGGAGGCAGCGGCGGCGGCGGGGGGGGCCGGGTCCCCGGCAGGGGCGCCGGGCAGGATGCCGGGCGGGCGGGTGTGCGCGGCGTGCGGGTGCGCGGAGATCGAGGTGGACGCGGCGCGCGGGGACGCGGTGTGCACGGGGTGCGGGTCGGTGCTGGAGGACAACATCATCGTCTCCGAGGTGCAGTTCGTGGAGAACAGCGGCGGCGGCTCCTCTGCCGTGGGGCAGTTCGTGTCGCTAGACGGTGAGCGCCTCGGGGACGGGGGAGAGGGGACAGCGGGTGGGGAGGGAGCGGTGAAGGGAGGGGGGACAGTGTGTGGGGAGTGGACTTGGGGGAGAGGGGACGGTGCGTGGGGAGGGGGGACTCTGGGGAAGAGGGGACGGTGCGTGGGGAGGGGGGGACCCTGGGGGAGAGGGGACGGTGCGTGGGGAGGGGGGGACCCTGGGGGAGAGGGGACGGTGCGTGAGGAGGGGGACCCTGGGGGAGAGGGGAGGTGCGTGGGGAGGGGGACCCTGGGGGAGAGGGGAGGTGCGTGGGGAGGGGGACCCTGGGGGAGAGGGGAGGTGCGTGGGGAGGGGGGATTCTGGGGGAGAGGGGAGGTGCGTGGGGAGGGGGACCCTGGAGGGACCCTGGAGAAAAGGGGACGGTGCGTGGGGAGGGGGGACCCTGGGGGAGAGGGGAGGTGCGTGGGGAGGGGGGACCCTGGGGGAGAGGGGAGGTGCGTGGGGAGGGGGGATCCTGGGGGAGAGGGGAGGTGCGTGGGGAGGAGGGACCATGGAGGAAAGGGGACGGTGCGTGGGGAGGGGGGACCCTGGGGGAGAGAGGACGGTGCGTGGGGAGGGGGTGTTGAGAGGAAGAGGGAATGGTGCATGGGGAAGGGATTCTGGGGGGAAGAGAGGACGGTGCATGAGGAGGGGGTGCAAGAGAGACGGTGTATGGGGAGAGCATGCTGGAGGGGAAAAGGGTACAGTGTGTGGGGAGGGGTTGCTGGGGAGAGAGCACTCTGTGGGGAGAGGGTGTGAGTGGAGTAAGGGGCAGTGTATGGGGAGAGGATTTTGGGATAGGGGAGAGAGTGATGGGTAGGAGGGACAGTGCATGGGGGAGAGCAGGCTGTAAGCAATATGAGGGACAGGGCACAGGGCTGAGGGTGCTGTGGGGTCAAGAACGGACGCAGGGGTGAGGGTGCTGCCCTGGAGGGTAGCGTTATGGGGATGATCCATGGGAGAATGAGTACTGAGGCAATGTGTAGGGAAAAGGATGCTGTGCAAAGGGGGTGCAGGGTCGGTGCCTGGGGGACAGGGTGCTGTGCAAAAGGGTATGGGGGACAGCATGTGGAAAAGTTGTGCAAAGAAGAGATGGGGCTGGTGCGTGTGGGAAGTAGTGCTGCACAAAGTGGAAAAGGGAGGGAGTGCATGGTGAGACAGAAATGGGATGGGGGAAGCTGGGATGAATGGGAAAAGAGGGCTGTGCAAGGTGAGAGAGATGCTGCATGCTGTGTGAGTAAGTGCTTGAGGAGCTGAAGCTATGGTGGGGGTCAGTGCATGAGAGAGGGTTTAGAGCTCTGTGTGGAAGGACTGGGTACATGGAGGATGCGCAGTACGTGAAATTATTTGGGCGAGAGTAGAGTTGGGTGTTTCATGGGTGCATGGAGGCACAGAGACAGTGTGACGGAGAAGGAAGAGAGTGGATGTGAAGGGGCAAGAGTCTCCTGTAGATAGATGAGTTGGGGTGTCTGTGTAAATGCCTGGAACGATAAGGCCTGTGAGCCTGGAAATGGGCCATGTGAAGAAGACGTGGTGTTTGGAAGGGAAGAGAAGGAAAATGGGTGTGGGGAACATGTATAATGAGAAAGAAACATAAGCAAGAAGCATGGGAAGGTGCATAGCAGAGAAACAAAGGGGACTGATGGATTGCATGGCTGTGGGGAAGAAAGAGGAGTAGTGGTAGAGAGGGCAGCACTGCATATTAGATTTCAGGAGTTTACTGTAGACTGGGATTTGCTGATGACATTCCTGTCGTTTAACTCAGGGTGCTGGCATTACTTTTTTTTATATCTTACGAGTAGCTTTTGTATCCTTTGCTTTTCCTGTAGTGATGTGGAGACTACTTTTTTTTTATGGTCTTGTACTGTTTTTTCCCTCCTGTTCAAGATTATGCAGGACAGATGGCATGCAAGCTAGAGAGCGTTTTGGGATGCCTTTATCCTATGGAAAAAATACAGGAAAAGAGAACTGCACCATACTGAGGCTTTTTTCTCTTTCTGGATGAATTGCACAGTACTTTCCTAACTTCCTTTAAAGGACCCTTTCCCTTTTGTGCAAGTCCTGAGAGGCTGCTGTTGGCTAATGTTCTTTTTTAATGGATAATGTGTTAATTCTTCAGTCTTGTAACTAACCAGCTGTATGTGTCATATATTACTCTGAAAAATCCCACCTTGAGGATGGGTGGACGTTTAAAAGTGAAGATGTAATTGGAGCACATTTTACCATGCTTATAGTGGCTTTATCTGCTGACACAAGGTGTGGTTGCAGGGTCTTCACTGTGTGTTCACTCTGAGATCTTCTAGCAAGTCTCAATGTGTGGTAGAATATGCATTTTGGTGAATTGTTGTTTGTGGAAACAGCAGAACAGGACTTTCACAACAATGCTGTGTGGATTTGCCAGGCTGTTGCAAGGATGAGTAGCGGCCCCATTTAATACAATAAGTATTTTAAGGAAATTTGGATATGGGTGGTTTCTGCTGGTATAATTCTTTGTTGTAAAACAGATGCTTCTATTGTGAATATTTTTTTTCTTAAACGGAGTGATACAAGCTAATCTGAAAATGTGTATTTGTACTGCAGTAACAGGGTTTTCATGATCCATGCTTGTTTATTATGCTTGTGTGACACAGATTTAAGTCTTTGGGAATGGAGAGAAAATCCTTTCCTGTGTAAGAAAGACATAATTTGTGTATCTGAGTGTTGTGCTGGGTGAAGAATTCCCAATCAAATGTATGTTCCTTTAAGGCAGAAAACACTTGCTGAAAGCTACATTTTCTGGTAAGCTGTTGCTCTAGGTGACTCTTTTGGTTACATAAACAGTTTTCCATCAAAATTACCTGTTGTTAACACCTTTTCTTGTCATCTTTGGAGTCTCTTTAGGTCTGTGGCTCTGAAGGATCCCCAGTGTATGAAATGCCTTGGGTGGAGGTTCCTTGTACTGCACTCTGGTGTTCATGGGCAGCCCTGCTGTGTGAAATGCTTGCAGTGTGCCTGAAATCCTGGTTGTGAGACCCTGGCTCTTGGTCAGTGGGGCTGGGTGGCTTGGAAACTGTTGTTTAGGTTTTGCAAGGGGAGGGCTGTCAGGTTCTCCGTTGCAGAGCTGGGAGTTGAGTGGGACTCTTGATGTCTATGGAGTTCAGAGCTCCTCGTTGGGCAACAAGATTCCCCAAACTCTTCCAGGATCTGTGAGGGCTTCTATTTGTGTGCTAATATAGGCTGAACAGTTATAGATGCCTTGATTAATAATTTGTTTTCATCTTCATCATAAAGGAACAAAAGGGAATGGAAAGCACTAAGATACTGACTTCTCTTTGGTACATCTAGCCAAGCTGCATGTTAAGGATCCATAATCTTGCATTTGGTTGCTGAAAGAGAAAGAGTGTCCAGCACTTCCCTCTTAATACAAAGTGGCCTGGCTCGATCATGCTTGTTAGTCAGCCTAACAACATCACTATAAAATATGGGAAATCCTTTCCTTTGTTCTGTCAAGTTTGGAAGACGGTGTGAGATCACAGTTCAGTTTTCCCAGGCAATATTTATGTTCAGCTATGAATGTGCCTAGTGTAGGAAGCCACAGCCTCCCCACTGATGCCTTTTAGAGTTTGTTATGGCCAGTCTTTTCCAGTGCAGGTGTGTTAGACTGTTTCCGTTGCTTTGACAGTTTTAACAACTGAGTGTGGAAGTGTGGGCTTGTGCTTGAATGTGACCGAAAGATATCACTTTGCTACTGTAGCGTGGTTTGGGGAAATGAGGCTAGCAAGCCTGTTAGGCAAAAGGGCAGAAACAGTGAAGGATGAAATAGATGGATGTGCAGTTAAGTCTGGGGGAATAATGCTTTTTGTCAAGGTGAAGGCATGTCTTGCAGATCTTTTGGAGTTTTCTGAACAAGTCACTAAGTGGACAAAGCAGACTGTTGGACTTGCAAAAAGAGGTGGGCAGGATCCTTCACTGGAAGCTTTTCAAGAGTCTGAGCTGTCATGGAAAAGGGAAAGTCCTTGCAGAGCAGAGTAACTGCTTGAATTACAAGAAACATAGGCTAGAAATAAATAAGTCTCCTGAAGGAGATGACACTGAAGTTCTACAGGAATCTGGGCTGATGATTTGGAAAACAGGTGAATGTTGAGTTAATGAGGTTTACTGGCAACACTGAATTATTGGCTTAGTGAAGACTATGGAAGGACCTGTTGCTGTTAGTAGATGCGTAGTAGAATAGCAGATGGGATCAAGAGTTGCAATGAGAAGTAGGATTGTTTCTTTCCTCCACATGTGCGATGGTAGAATCTGGACTGGCCAGAGATTCCTAGCTCTTAATGGATAGCTCTTTAAAAACATTTAGCTCAATATTTGTTCACAGTACAAAAAAGCAGGGTGCGGAGGGGAACGTTAGAAGTTATCAGGAAAAGCATATGATAGCTTATGTCACTGTTATGTGTCCACAGCACTATCTGCAGCTTAAATATTGTGTGCGGTTCTGGTCTGTTCCTTTCCCCTCTTCAAGAAAACCTCTAGTAGAACTAGAAAAGTACAGAGAAGAGGATGATCAAGAGGGGTTTTTGAAGAGCTTCTAAGTGAAAAATGATTGAATAGACTCAACCTCTTCAGGCTGGAAAAGAGGTGATTCAATGGGGACATAGTGAAGATCTGTACGTACAATAGAATAACGTGGCAAGGATGAATGATTGTTCACTATTGCAAAAATTAGTGAGTGTTAAGGAAGGCAGCATCTAGCTTTAAAGGTAGAAAGTAGGAGGGTCAGAGAACATCAGAAGGGTTTGGTTTTTTTTTTCTGGAAAAAATTTAATTGTGAATCTTGAATTTTTAACATCTACAAGTTACGTTGGTTCAAAAGTGATTGAACAAATAGAATAAAAATGTGTTATGACCATTAATGCAAAGATACTATTTCTGGCTTAGGAAATCCAAAACCCACAGATCTCTAGACTCTGAGAGATCATATAAGAGACGCATTGCAACAAGCCTTGCTACTTTTGTGTTTTGTGTGCACTTGTAGGCATGTGCATTCATGGACTTCACAGTTCAGAGGTAGGATACTGGACTAGATAGTTCTTCAGTGTGACTTGGCATAGCTGTTCTTCTGAGTCTTCAGAGAAAGATAGTGTTCTTTGAGCTGTACAAATATACTTCTGGGAGTTTTGGCCATTCTTTTAAAACTGATCCAAGAGTTAGGGGGCTATGATTTTGCAGCATAAAGTGTAGGTGTCCCTAGGTATTAACATTGACTTTTTTTTCCTCATTTTGTGTTACGGGAAGTAGTGAGCACAAAACTCCTCTGACTTTCACGGTTCATATAGGTATGTTCTGTCTTGAAAATGCTTGGCTAATTCTTCTGATCTCCTTGTGAGAAGTTGGTAGTAGAGATATTTACAATTTCTAGAGTCTGTGATAAGAGGTCCAGGAATAGAGTTCAAGACAAAGCTTTAGTTAGAGTAAGGTTTATGAAGTTGCACGTCATAGAATCGTAGAATGGCTTGGGTTGGAAAGGACTTTAAAGATCATCTAGATCCAGACCCCCTGCTGTGAGCAGGGACATTTTCCACTACATCAAGTTGCTCAAAACCTCATCTACCCTGGCCTTGAACACCTCCAGAGATGGGGCATCCATGACTTCTCTGGGCAACCTGTGCCAGTGTCTCACCACCCTCACAGTAAAACATTTCTTGCTAACATCTAATCTAAGTCTCCCCTCTTTCAGCTTAAAACCTTTACTCCTTGTCCTATCACCACACTCCCTGATAAAGAGCCCCTCCCCAGCTTTCCTGTATGCCCCTTTAAGTACTGTAAGGCTGCTATAAGGTCTCCACAGAGCCTTCTCTGCTGTAGGCTAAACAAGTCCAACTCTCTTAGGCTGTCCTCTTATAGGAGATGGTACAGCCCTCTGATTGTCTTTGTGGCCTCCTCTGGACTTGGTCTAACAGAACCATGTCCTTCCTGTGCTGAGGATTCAGAACTGAATGTAGTGTTCAAGAGGTCCCATGAGAGCAGAGTAGAGGGGCAGAATCACCTGCCCCAGCCTGCTGGTCACGCTTTTTTTGATGCAGCCCAAGATACAGTTGGATTTCTGGGCTGCAAATGCACATTGCTGGCTCATGTTGAGCTTCTCGTCTACCAGCACCCCCAAGTCCTTCTCTTCAGGGCTACTCTCAATTCATTCTCTGCCCAGCCTGCATTTGTGCTTGAGATTGCCCCAACCCAGGTGCAGGACCTTGCAACTGGCCTTGTTGAACTTCATGAGGTTAGCCCAAGCTCTCCTCTCCAGTCTGTCAAGATCCCCCTGGATGGCATCCCTTCTCTTTAGAGTATCAAGCAAACCATTCAGCTTGTTGTCATCCACAAACTTGCTGAGGGTGCACTCAGTCCCACTGTCCATGTTATTGACTAAGATGTTAAACAGTAATGGTCCCAGTCCCTACCTTTGCCTTTTGTAACTTGGGTGGTGTGGCTTGAGCCTTTGCCGGTGAAGACCAAGGCAAAAAAGTCATTGAGAACTTCATCCTTTTCCATATCCTGGATAACTGAGTCTCATACTTCCTTCCAGAGAGCGCCCACATTCTCCCTACTCTTTGTTTTATCACTGACATACCTATAGAAGCGTTTCTTGTTGCCCTTGATGTCCTTGGCCAGATTTAATTCTATCAGTGCTTTAGCTTTCTTAACCTGTCCCCTGGCTGCTTGGGCAGTTTCTCTGTATTCCTTATGGGCTACTTGCCCTCGCTTCTGCCCTCTGTAGGCTTCCTTTTTGTGTTTAAGTTTGTCCGGGAGTTCCTTGTTCATCCATGCAGATCTCCTGGCATTTTTGCCTGACTTCCTCTTTGTTGAGTAGCATGGGTCCTGAGCTTGGAAGAGCTGATCCTTGAATATTAAACACTCGGGCCCCTCTTCCCTCCGGGGCTTTATCCCATGGTACCCTACCGAGCAGATCCCTGAAAAAGCCAAAATCTGTTCTTCTGAAGTCCGGGGTAGTGAGCTTGCTGCATGCCCTCCTAGCTGCCCTAAGGATCTTGAACTTCACTATTTCATGGTCACTGCAGCCAGTGCTGTCTTTGAGTTTCATATTCCTCACCAGCTCTTCTGTGTTGGTGAGAACAAGGTCCAGCATAACACCTGCAGTAAATAAACAGTACTTTTTAATAAGGTCCATGAAATCTTCCCTTATGGTGGTTGGGGCATATAAAAAGAGATTAGCATGCTTACATAAATACACAAAGACAGAGATAGGCCATCCCAATCCTGATGAGACATCCTTTGGAAATGGTCACGACCTATGTATCTCAGCACAGTGACACCAATGTTCTTTATTGCCAGGGTCTTGATGGATAGCAGGTAAGCCTAATCCCACAGTTCTTTTTTATGTTCTCTGTCTTGGGGACTGGTAAGTCATCTCTTGTGAGGTACCAGTCACTTGCTGGGTCATGAACTGGTAAGTTCTTTCCTGAGCAATGGAATACCTTCATGGTGCTGTAGAGCAGGTGTATGGTTTATCTTTCAATTGGTCTTCTGAAGGGAAAGTCCACACAAAGCAAAAGCTAGTGAAAGCTTTGGTAAGACCTGTATGATCTAGTGTAGTTGTAATTCTTCAGTCTATTGCAAGTTGTCACAGTCAGGTAGGTGTCCAGCCTCAACACTTAACCCTGGCTATGTTATTCTCTTGAAGCTTATGAAGACAATGTGTTGAGATTGAGCTTCTGAGCTTGACTCGTTTGACCATGGATAAGTCGAATACTAGTTGAAAAGGGTTGTCATGAACATTTAAGCTCCAAGGAATTCTGTTAATTGCACAGAAACTGTTTGAGGCTTGTGCTTTTCCTAGCTAAGTCTAGTTTTGAAGAATAACTATCCAGCTTGTAATTGATAGCCAGTTCAGACTGTCTTAAACTAGCCAAAAGAGGTTATTCTCTACGACTTCTTATCAAATTTGTGGAGCATTTGGATTAAAATTCCACATTCTGCTAATTGGAATGAGGATTTTTTAATATATTTCTAAGTTCTTAACAGACTCCTATTGACTGTAACATTTTAATGCATCCCAGCTTGAAGTAAAACAGTACAGAGTCTTAAGAGTGAGCTATGTTTCTCCCTTTCGGTTACACTGTAATTGCATTCTGGAAGACGACAGCTCCACCGAGCCCTTCACCAGCCTGCATTGGTTTTATGGCAGCTGCTTTTGTAGAAAGGCAAGTTACAAGTTGTGCGCTGCATTTGAAGGCGACAAATTCTCTGATCACTATTTCACTGTGTATGTCTGGGATTCCCCTGTCTTACTGTAGTTGTTGGGAGAAAACTGTTTTTACAGGTATTTTCCCTAAGGCTGACAGAAAAAAACAAGTACGGAAGTGGAAGAGAGTGAGGGGAGGAAAGCTCAACGTGATGTAAAACCTGATAGTCCAGATCTCTCATCAGGTTTTTGCTTAAAGAAGCTGAGAAAGTGGAATTCTGGGGATTTCATCGGACACTACTCAAAGCAGAAGAAAAGTCCCACCTGAGAGAAAGCTGACGTGCAGGCAGTGCAGCAGCAAGCTGGAAAACATGACGGAGAAAATACAGCATGAGAGAAGGGCACGTCCAGCTGTACTGAGCTTGTGATCCTGAAACATATTGTGTCTGGGGAAGCTTAGCTTCTTTTGTTCCAGAAATCACCTTTGAATTCTTGGTAGTAAGATGAGAAAATTAGAAAATAGCTTCTTGGGCTCAAACCATAAGGCAGTCTTGGAAACCTGTGCTTTAGAAGTGTTAGGAAAATCTGTCCGTATGTGTGGTCTGGTGGCTGGAGAGCCTCCTGCTTTGCCAGGCACTGCTGTCCTGTGCTGTCTCTGACTAGTTTCTCCCTGGCCCTCACCTTCCCCATGGCTCTGGACCCCATGTCAGACCCTCGTGGATGTCAGCCCCTGCCCCACTGACTGCATCAGAGCTGGTCTTCAGTGCCCCACAGCACTACCTGGCCATGGGTCCCACCTGGCTTCGTCCGCTCCCTGTGGCCCAGTGTTGCCATTTCGGGGCTGTATCTGACCCCCTAAGTGCAGACTGGCATCCTGCCTGGCCTCGGCCTATCTCTGGCTCCACAGAGGTGCCTAATGCCCCAGGCTGGGGCTCCCTTGGCCTGCTGCAGTTTGGGGTCATATGTCCAGTAAACATGTAAATCGGAATTATTTTCCAGAAGCTTTTAACTAGCTCTTACTTACTGCATCTTCTTGAATCATTTGTTTTTTGCAAAACTGGCAGAAACTGTGTAGTTTGGAGACCTTTGTCCTCCTCTCAGGTTTGTCTGAAAGTAGGCAGAGAGAGAAGAAGTCCTGGCAGCGCTGCTTTGTGCATCCTTTTCCCTGGGGGAAAACAGGATAAAATATGAGGGTTGGCATAATGAAATGCAGCCTCTGTTGCCTGAGGCAACAGAACAGTGGGATGGAGAAGACTGGTGGAGCTGGGGGCATTTATCAACTCCAGATGAGCCCTACAGGATATTTCTTCCTCAGTTGCACCCCTCGGTTGGAGGTTATGAAGTGACTATAGGTTGGTCACCAAAGTGGGATGATTGCTCTGCATGACTTACCCTGCCTTTGGGATGTGAGGTGAATGAACAGTGACAGTGTGTCAGTGTGAGACCAAGCAGTGTGACTGTCTTGAAACAGATTTACTGTTTTGTATTTGATTACTTGGAATTTCTGTTTGTTTTGATGACTTTTAATTAAGAATATGTAATAAACCAAATAAAAAATGCATATTTTTATCTTTAAATGCTAGGTTGGCATTTGTTATTTGAGATTTACGATAACGAGTGTCAATTAGTCGTTTAATTTATTCTCACGCAGTGACTAAGCCAAGAGATTTTAGAATGGTTACTATATGGACATAATCATAGAGACGGGAGGCTGCAAGGGGCATTGAGAGCATTAGTCCAACTTCAGTACCCAGTCCTGATCACACAGAGCTCAGGGCACGTGTATACAGCATACATACATTGACTCTCAATCTACATATGTACTCGAGTTTGCAAAATAGTAAACGGAGGCAGATGGGAAGAATGTTTCTTGTTGAAAGTTGCTTGCTTTTGCTTGTAGGGAGAAGGAAAGTTGTGAACTAGTAGCCCTTAACGCATCACCAAGCGTGTTCGTTAAAACTTTCAGCATAGAAGGCTCCACAACAGTTACAAGTAGACAGTTTCAAATGTTAGAATATCACTGAAAAGCTTATTTCTGCTAAGATCATTTTTTTGTTGTAAGTAAATTATAAGCAACTTACTACAGTGACACGTTTGCACTGCTATAAATGCTGAATGTGTACCCTTACTCTGCAGAGTCCCTTCGAAAACGTAATGTAGCTTACCCTTTAGTAAAGCTGTGGTATGCTCATTTTTTCAGGTGTGGCTATGCAAGCTTACTGGAAGGTTTTGCATGTACTGTTTTGTCATTAAACTTCATGATGGTTTTCCATCTAGGAGTGTGAGCTGTATTCACCTCCAATGTAGAACTTGACTGGTGTTTGCATTGATCAAAGTATTTCAGTCTTTTCAGGGGTTAGTGGAAATGGAAAGTTATGGTCAGCAAGCTGCAATGAAAAGAGGGACTAGATGAAGGGAGGAAAAGATTTTGTAAAATTTGAGCTAAGAGTACTAACCAGTCATTTTCTGTGCCTTTTTACTGTCCCAGTAAGTGCTAGTGAGACAGCTGGTAAAGAGAGTGAACCCTGCGATTGTATCCGATTCAGTGGTTTTATCTCATCAGTTGTCAAGTACAATAAAGGACTCCTGTATTTTTTCAATATTGCAAAAGTGGAAGGAGTAGGGGTTTTGTTTTTGATTGGTAGTTGTGAATTGGTTTCCATCTAGGATTTAGTGATAAACCAAATCCTGACAAGAAACACTTCTCACAGTGCAGCCTCAAACAGCCCTAAAATGGGTTTCACCAGTAATATATACAGTAAACTTGAAAAGTGGAAATAATGTTATAATGTTACTACTACCATCAAAATTTCTCTTCCTTGTGATTCAGATTTCTAGAGATGACACAAATTCAGTTAATTTTAAATTTTGTAGAGTGGTCATAATGTGATTTACAACACAGAAGAAAGTATGGATATGCTGGATTTGCAGACCTTTTTGGAAAATCCTGAAGAGTATATACCTGTTATACTTTGTTATGTTTTCTCATTACAAAACTAAATCATAAACACATTGTGTTGAGAAGGAGGAGGGGAAACTTGCATCTACTTCATGCAAAAAAATAAGTATCCATTAGAGGTTTTATTGAGAAACACTGAATCTATTTTTGCTTCTCTTCTGAAATCCTCCAGGTGGCAATCTTGCATCAGAGTAGAGCGTATAGAGTTTTTTTCTGGCACTGTTTTGTATGCTGTCCTTGTGACAGCAACCAATGCTTGCTTGAAGTGCTGCAGAGTATACAGTTGTCAGTTGTGAAAATGCTGAATCGCGCTGGTGACTTGGACATAGATTGGTTTTGTAGACTTATGCAGCCCTAAACGTGGTGTGATGGACACAACAGCATATTTATCTCCTCAACTGATAGTTACGAAAATAAGCCCATAGCTAGCTAGCTATGGTGGAGTAAAAAAAAAAGTTTGTCTGTGTAAGTTTATAGCATTTCAGCAGGCTGTGCTGATTGTTAACACAGATCTATTAACTTCCCTGTAAAAATAGCTGAGAAAAGAATGATTTCAGTTACAGATGTTAGTGGGTTTGTGTGTTCATAAAAGTTTAATTACATTATTTTGCTATTGTAGGCATGGATTGTAGTGGTACATTTACTTACTTGAATATAAAAAAAGTGATGAGCTTCCTACTTAATTTAGACCCTAAAAGTCAAAAGGAGAGTAGCTAGTCTACCCTGATTATGGAACCATTGGTATGATGCCATCTGCATTCTTTACTAGACCTAGATTTTATGCTGTGTTTGTAAATATTTGCGCTTTAAACTGAAGGTTGTTCTCCTGCCTTATCCTGGATAAAAGGCTAGTATTTTCCAGTTTTAATTTCACAGGGAAGGATTTTGGTAGGACTGTTCCTATCAAATAACACACACTTCAGTTCAAATTGCAGGCTGTGTCATTCCCTGTCTTCACTTCCTCATTATGTAGAGGAAACAAAATCCATGACACTGAGACTGAATGTGTTTCTTCTCCAGGTGGTGAATGTGAAACTCAGCATGTCTCTAGCTCTTGGGAAAGTTCCCTTGAAGTAGCAGATAAGAGTGGCTGCTTTTTGCCTCCTTTTTATAGAGGGATATGTGTTGGGTCGCGACAGATGTGTTAAGTGCTGTTCCTGCTATCTGCCATCTTCTTGTTGCTGTTCAAGGTTACCACAGACTTTGCTTGCTCCTTCTGCTGCTTGAGGAATATTGTTGTAGGGAGGTAGAGTGATGTGACTTTCTTCATTAGTGAGTCAGTGGAGCAAACTAGAAAGGGTCAAGGTGCCTGGGTCTGACCTTGCATGCAGTGACTGTGCCTGAGACTACTGCAAGAAACAGATGTGGGGACAGCTGCTCTTGGTTGCCTGAGGGACAGTCACTGTAGTTCAGTGCTTGAGTAGAGTGGGGCTATGAGCTGGGTCTGGACCTGCGTAAGTTTTAACCAAATATCATCAAGTTTCTAGGTATACAATTTCCTGCATCTTCAGTTCTTTTCTTTTGGTATCTTGGGACACTGTAGGCCACTGAGAGGACCAGTGAAAAAATTGAGCAGCTGTACTTCTGAGCTGCGTGGCACATCTGTCCACACCTTCTGTTGTCCAGAATTTCATGTAAGTGTCCAAAGCTAACTTGGAGAGGAGACTTCAGTTATGCAAAGCTGAGAATCTGAGGTAGTTTCTACAAATGATCAGTAGATGACACTGTACCTCAGGAAGGGCCGCCTCATGGAGAAGGGTATTTGAGTCAGCTTAGGAAAGTGTTCATGCTGTTGTTGAAGATTTGGCAGGCAGTACTTGCAGACAGCAAATACTTCTCAGATATATTTTGGTATATCTTGAAAGCTGAATGTGGAAATGCAAATGCCTGTTTAATTCACTTTTGAAGTTGTAGAAGGAAAAATGGAAAAGGTCAAGAAATGTAAAAATTTCAGTTAAGTTGGGATGTTAATTTGGTTGTGCCTAGCGATTGCTCTTCCTTTCCTTTGTACTTTTTAAATTACTAGCTTTGTAGGGATTTTTGTCTTTAAATGAATTTGATGATTTCACAGTTTTTTTCTTTTTTTAAGAGTTTATCTTTTTATTACCCAGCTGAACAGTTGTGTTAATGAATTGAGTTTGCATTCTGCTTGTAAAGATTAAAGCTGATGGTGAGGCTTCATAGTCAATGGCAACATTAGTTTGCAGTTCTGAGAATGTAAGTGCTCAACAGACTACTTTTCTGTCAGTTTTCAAAGCCAAATGCTAATTAAAGACATGCAGTCTTTCCAGTTAACTCGCTGAGAAATGGGCACATCAATTCCGATAGCGGAATTTATCTTTCAGATAGCTCTGCTAGATCTGCTGCAAACTCTATAGCTTAGCAAGACATGACTTTTATGTACAATGTTATAGCTTAATGTCTAATGAAAAAGAATCTTAAAGATTAAACCCGCTGAAATCTTGGCTTAATTTTATTTTGTTTGTATTATTTCTGATTTTGGCTTCCGAGTATGCTAGATTTATTTTGTTAATAGTATTGTTTATTGCCATTCTAAGGTTGTTTTTTGCATAAGCTTTTTAGTAGCAACAGGGAAGTCTGTGAAAGAGAAATGTAACTGTTTTGAAAATGGTAGTCCAGTAGAGTTCAGTATCTTCATGTATTCAGAGGTGGAGGGAACGAAGAAATGTTCTGGAGCCTTTGTGCATGGAAGAAGGCAATTGCTTGATGGTGCATCCAACATCAGTGTGGGATGAGCCCACTGCCTCCAGCCTGCCCTGCTGTTTGTTCCTGCTCTTGCCCTGCAGTTTATGGCCTCCTCCACTGCAGTGATGCTTGAGCATGTGCTCTCCTGCTGCAAATCAGACGAGTGAGGTAGCCCATGGCAAAGCAAACCTTAAAACAATAAAAAAGGATAGGAAGCAGAATTTCTAAAGTTAGATTTGCAGCTGGATAAAATGTGCATGAAAGTATTGTCACTGTTAGCCAGGTAAACTGTTCTTACTGAATGCACACCAAAAATGTTATGTGAGCTAGACTAGTTTGGTAACATCTTTGTTTTGTATCATCAGTTTGTTTTGGAGCATTTGTGGAAAGATGAGTCTGTACTTATAAGAATGGGATGAAAATGTTGCTATCCATAATAGTCTGGAGCAAATACAGAGCTGGGAGGGTTACCTCTATCCAATGGGGAGGTCGCTAATGAATATTTGTCATTTCTAATGAAGATGTTGAACTGAAATACTCAAGCTATGGGGCATTTATGTGACAGCTGCTGATTATAGTTTGTTGACAGGATCTATTAATGAAGTGAAGTCAGTTTCTGGAAACCTTATTGAAAGGTTGTATGGAAACTTAAGTCTTGAAGACTTTTATAGATAGTAATATTGTCAAACACCTGATATTGTTTTCTGTTTTTCTTCCTCAATATAGATGTATATTAAATGGATTTGAGAAGAGACTAGCTAAGAAAGTCTAGTAAGAGCAAACAAGGTAGATCAGTTTCTCATCGCTTCTAACTGCTGCACGAGTATCTTATTCAGGTGGTGTGTAGGAGAAATGCCCTGAAATACTTTAAAGTGAGACTTCTGTGTGTTTCTATCCCAAAGCCATTCTAGTTTGTTCTAGAGAACTGATACAAGATGAGAAAACATAGCTGCAAGAACTTGAGGGAAAACTATAGGCATTATAGGGAACAAGATTACTTTTTTTCCTATTCCAAAGAGCCGACTATTTGAATTAAGCAGAAGTCCAATTATTATCAAATTACTTGTTTTCAGTCCTGTGTAGTTTAGCTTTTTGGTCTCACTTGCTTTTAAGCTGATAGAGTTGAATATCCTGCTTGAGGTAGCCTGATTGTTTTTTAAAAACTTCCTGCTTTAATGGGAAACTATTTCTGTCCTTGGTAGTTTAATTCCCTGTTCTGCAAGATTGGTTTGCATGAGTAGTTCCATTGACTCCCTGAGGACACTGCATTCAGGCTCCTCAGCATTGGCAAGGATGCATAAACCAGCCCTAGTTCATGCTGATTTACAACTCAGACTTATTTTAGTCTCCAGCCTTTCAGGGTGCAAACATAGCAGTTCCAGACTGGCAGTTTTGGTAGCCTGAGTGTCACTGTGTGTGCCTAATGTTAAACTGAAGTTATTTTAAAGTAAGTCTGTAATAGCCAGCACAGTCATTTCTGAATGCTAAACCTATTTTATGTTGTGTAGTACCAGTAATTAGCTGTTAAAATTTTGTATTGACTATTAGTGAGAAAAAAATTTTAGCTAAGCAATTGTTTCATCATTTACTTTGAGAAATATTTTACAATATTGATTTTCATGTACTGCCTAAAATAGGAGTTGTGATGTTTTTGTACCTTCTTTGGAGCTGAGATTGGGAGGGCTCGTGGAGCCATGTAATTCTTATGGGATCCTAAGGAAGAAAAAAATTGCACAGGATTTGTATTTGTCTTAAGCCCTTCAAACACTCCTGTTGTCCTTCTTAATGTAATTTGGTGTGTTGTAAATTATACAGATACTGAATATAGTGGCACAATAAGTTTCCTTTTAATATTTTAATTCAGTTATTGCATTTGACATATCTGTCTTTTTCCTTTTTTCCCCCTAATAGGTGCAGGCAAAACACCAACTTTGGGAGGAGGATTCCATGCCAATTTGGGAAAGGAATCACGAGCACAAACTCTACAGAACGGTATATGCAAGCTTGAGTCTTGTTGATATGCTTTTTTTATTATTATAATAATATGGTTGATGACAATTTTTAGTTTTCAGTGTGACCTCAAAACCTTGGCAGGCCTCTTGTTAGTCAGTAGACAACTCTGCCTGGTGCTGATTTTACTGTGTGCTCTCATTCATTTTTTTTAATACCTGATTTATGATGTCAGGTAGCTGGCTGACAAAGGGTAATGGCACCTGACAATACTATTGTAGTTTAAAAGGCCTTTTTCAAGGTTGACATGCCCATTGCACGTTCTTATTATCTGTTAACCTATTGTGGCTTTTTATTTTACTGGTTTTCAGGGCTCTTGAAATGCTTTATGCATGTTTATTTTCAAGTATAATTGTTCAAATGCTTTTGGGTTTATGCAGCATAAGTGTGAGATAATGCATGTATTTATGCACTCTTCATAGTAATCATGTTCTTAATATGTGACTGTTGAACAGAGAAGGGAAAAATGGAAGAAGTATTTTAGTGACCAGAGAATATTTAAATAAATAGTTCCGTGGCATGCTACACATTTTAATTGAGATCTAATCCACATAATCTACACCCTTTAAAGAGAGTGAATAAAACCAGTCTTTATTCCAGAAACAGAATGGTCGTCCAATTTCAATTGCTGTTATTCATATCAATGCATAGGAGTTTGTCAGTTTTTGGCCAATTAATATTCTTGTATTAATGACTTATGACTCTTTGATTGATTGTCATATCAAAGACTCAGAAGCTGACATGTAATTAACCAAGGGACATACAGGGATTTTACTGACATGGTGCTCATTTTGGGGAAATATTTTAGGTAAAGGCATTTTCCTAAATTGAAGTCTTATGCTTGTAACTCAGGCATAGAAAATCTTGGCTGATATAATGCCTTCATAGATATACAAAGTGCAAGATTGAGCTGATATTATGTGATATCTGACTGGGAATAGAAACGTTAAGATTGATCTGTGTTATTGAAATATGGCCACGTTGCATTACTCAGCATTATTCAGATGATTTATATACAGATTTTTTTATATATAGAACATTTTGTTCAGCTGTTTGCCCTGAACAGTATTGAGCCCTGCTTGTTTGGCAGAGTAAAGCTTGTACTTTATGTGGGTTTGTTTCAGTGTCAAGTCTTAAGTTACTATCTTACTAGCTTTAAAAATGCCTCTATCAAGTGTAACCTGTACAAGCAGTGGAATAAAACCGTTATAATGAAATTTGTCTTTGAATGAAGGCACTTTAATCAAAACTGTAGTTTTACATTTTAAAAATAAATTGGCTTGTTGTGCATAAGGACTGCTCAGTTCCTTGTCTTCAATTGTAGAAAAGTAAAATGCTGAGGGGAGAAAAGGCTGTTCTATTCCTTCTTGGAATGTTTGAATCCTTCAAAAGCCCTTTTGGTTATGCTGGAAGTTGATTGCAATTAAAGACAGTGTAGAATTGTTTTCTGGAATCTAAGCATAGCTTTTTTTCTTGGATGAATGTTTGCTGGGGGATATGCCTGAGCATCTTCCTTCCCCGTAGCTTTTGTGCATGGGGCCCCCCAAATCATACACAGGGATTCTGACTTGGCTAAAGTCCATCAGCACCATCTAAAAGAAATTATAGTTGCTTGAAATGAAATTAACTCCCGAATAATTCTGAAACTGGAAAAGAATTTGTTCTCTGAGGCTCTTTTTATGTTTTTTTTCCTCCTTTTTGTGGCTCTCCTTTGTGTAGGAAAATACTGGTTGGTCTTTGATTTCTGTAGCCAACCTGCGTTTGTCATGCTGACAATCTCCTCTCTGGGAAAGTTCTTTTCGGTGAGCTAAGTGATGTTCTTGCTCAGTCCCAGGTGTGACAACAGCAGTTGATATTTCAGGTACAGCAATTGGTGTTTGAAAGGCTTTTCTTTCTGCTGCTGTATAATGACCTAGTTGTCTGCTGCATTTAGTCACTTTTAGCTTTACATGGTTTTTAATTGCAAATTGAGCTATGGCAGTTGAACTTACAAAACCTCTCCCTGTCACTGTCCATTATCATGGCTTTTTTTTTTTTTTTGGTGAGGTGAAATTATGTAGTATCCACTGTATATAGACTTGAAAGTGTAGCAAGGTAAATGAACTTACTGTATATGCTTTAAAGAAAAAGCATGAGACTGGTCACTGCATGAAGCTGAAGTGGAGAAGTGCACTTATCCTTGGAGTCTGCTCCAAAAAAATGCTGAGCTACTTATTTATTTGCCGGTGTTTCTACATTTGCGTTTCCGTAGTTAACTGAGTTGCAAATGAACTGCTGAAATTAGCTCCTGTCAGGATGCTGGTGCAGCACAGCTTGTGAGTACGCTTCAGGAGGCCTATTCCTGTAACTCGGTGATGGCTCTGACGTCAAGACTGCGTGTTGCCCTCACTGGTGTAAGCACATGATTTTCTTCTGTATGGTGCTCTGTACAGGCTTTTGCTGAAGGGAGGAACCAGACTCCGAAAAGCAGGGATGAGTGGTGGAGCGCATATTGCTCTGGAGGACATCTCCAGTGTGTTCAAGAGCAGCTGAGGGCTTGTGTGTGTGTGTGGTCTGAGAGCGCTGGCAGGTCTCGCACTGTGCTGCTCTGCTTGCCAGCAACCTGCAGGCTTGATATGATGTGGGGCAGCAACGGAGTAGGGATTGCTGTTTTTTAAAAAACAACAACATCCCTCTTGTTTCCCTTCCCTCCCCCATGTAGTTTGGGCCAAATTCTTCCTTCCTGTAATGTCTGTCTGTTCAGGGGAGGTGAAAGGGAGGTGATCTGGGCTCACGGTCTTGTATTTAATCACTAGGAAAGCAGCTGGGGCTGGCTGAATGTAAGATGCTGCTATTTTTGAGGCTTGTAATTAAAGGATGTTTAGAATTAGATGAAAACCAGTTTTTCATTAGAATACCTAAGGTAATAATTCCGCAGATTATTCTATTCCTCCTCTCTGAAGTGAAGAAATGCAGAAGTAAAATCTCCCAGCAACAACTGCTCAACAGTTCTGGACTCTTCTACAAAGTCATGATTTTGTAAATTGGTGTTATATGTGTGTGCATATATATACACACACGCATATGCCCTAAACAAAGCCATGGACAATCCCTGAAGGTTTTAGAGTTTCTAGTTTTGTGTAAGAGTGTCTGATACACAGAACTAGTTTCCCTTATCACACCTGTCTTTGCTGTATGTTTCCTCGCTGTCTGTAATGAAGGTGGTACATGGTTCATAGTCTCTGCCTTTCTTTGCTGAACCAACTGATGTTTGTGGGTGTTTGTTTGGGAATTGGCTGTTTATAAAAACCGGAGTCCTGTTTATACTTGCTGAAATATTTATGCAGGAAAGAACTACTCATAGAACCATCATAGAATGGTTTAGATTGGAAAGGACCTTAAAGATCATACAATTCCAACCCCGCTGTCATGGACAGTGACACATTCCACTGGATCAGGTTGCTCAAAGCCTCATCTAGCCTGGCCTTGAACACCTCCAGGGATGGGGCATCCACAGCTTCTCTGGGCAACTGTTGTATACTGTGATGCTGTTGTATTTGTTTGTGATTGGTTTGATTTTCAGTGTGTGGTGCAGTGCTAGCTGAGCATACTAAGCTCCCGAGGTTCAAAGAGCTCAGGTCCACAAAATGCTTCGTGTCTGTTCATATTAGTAGTGAAAACTCTCACATCTATGAGAGGATGTGAAGAGGTGTTTCAACTTTGTTTTAAACAGCCAAACAGTACTGTTTTTGTGAGAAAGAAGAATTAGAATTAACATACTGACTCAGAGAGGGGACCCTTTAACAAGACTATTTCCTCTGTTGTCTGTGCATCTTCAAATTGCTACAGCATTGCCCAACATCTATGATTGCTTTCAGGGCTGAAATGCAGAGTTCTGTTTCTTTAAATCTCATTTCACAGCATTACATAATCTCTCTAAATAGCTGTTTTATTCTTGTTTCCTTGCAGGCAATCTGCTCTCACTATATCCATGTCGGAGTTGTAGTTACAAGGGAGTTGTTCTTGACTTGGAGCTCTGATACTTTCAATAGTCTTCAGTTGCCCAAAAGAGAAGGGAGAGAGGAAGGAAGGTCAATGGCGTGATTATAACTTGAAAGCTTCAGTTGCAGATATTCAGATTTGGTTTAAGCTAGATTTGAAGATTGCAGCTGCATCTTGCTTAATCCAAATTCTGAACTGTTGTGTTTTTTTAATCATTTCTTTAAATCAATGTCCTCAGTCCTCTTAAACACCAAAACACATCTAACAGCACTTGAATGCTAAATGGAAAGGCATTTTTGACTATGTTCTCTAATGCATTTTTACCTGTTTACATTGAAACTATTTGCTCTATTCCTTAACCTTCATTGTCATCACTAATTTCATAGCTGGTTTATTACAAGTGATTATGGATAGTCCTACTTCCTGCCAGAACTATACAGCACGGATTAGACTAGGGTAATATATTATATACATGAAGAACTGAAGTATCCAAAGAAGAGGAACAAAGAACACTATTTAACAAAACTAAAACAGCAAAAGAGGAGAGGTTAGTACAATCCTAGAATAATTTAGATTGGAAGGGACCTCCAGAGATGCACAGAGTGGTGGCTTTGAAGATGCATTAGGCTGCTCAGGGGGTAATGCAACTGAACTTTGGGTACCTCTAAGGAAGGCTATGATACAGTCTCTCTGGACAACCTCTTCTGTAATACATGACCTTCCTCACCGTGAAGAATTTTTTCTTTATATCTAGTCAGAACTTATTTTGATGAACTGTGACTCCATCTTCTTTGTAACCTCCCACTGAGTAGCTGAAGACACCTCTGAGACTCCCTCTTAGCTTCCTTGTCTTAAGACTGAGCAAATTCAGCTCTCAGCCTCATGCCATGTGCCTCAGTCCCCTAATCATTTTAGTGGCACAGTGCTGGACTTGCTCCAACATGTCAATGCCTTGTCTTGTGAAAGGAATCCTAAACTGGACAAAATACTCTAAATAGTCTCAAGTGCTGAACAGGGCATAATAATCACTTCTCCTGATGTGCTGGTTACAGTCTTAATGCAGCTTTAGGATGCAGTTAGCCTTCATCACTGCAGCTGGGTGCTTCTGAGTCACATTCAACTTTTTGTCCACAGGGAATCTAGATCCTTTTCTGCAAAGCTACCCCCTATCCAAACAGTCCCCAGCCTGTATTGTTGCCCTGCAGTTCTTCTGTCCCAAGTACAAAATAAATTGCGTTTTTCTTGTTGAACTTCATGAAGTTTTTGTCAGCTCATTTCTACAACATCTTACGATTCCTCTGAGTAGCAGCTTTGTCCATCATGTATTGACCACTGTCCCAATGTCATGTTGTCTGCAGGGTGGCAAAGGGAGCCTCCTGTCCCATTGTCCATGTTGTTAATGAAAGCATTAAACCAGTATCCTCAGTATCAATCCCTCTTGTAAGTCCGATGGTTCGAGTGCTGACTGATACCTTTTGAACCTGGCCATTTTTTTGCCCAACTTGCAGTCCACCTGTCTATCTGCATCCCCTCAATTTGGCTGCCAGGGTACTAAGGGAGAAAGATGAAATGGGATACGGGAAGAGGAGTGATTGCTATTTACCTTGACTACAGTGTGTGATTTATTGCAGTCAGGCACAATTTACCCTCATTAAATTTATGCTGGTAGTTCCCAGCAACATTCTTGCCTTCTGTGTCTCTGGAAATGGTTTCCAGGTAGATTTGTTCCATAGCCTTCCAACAGGCTGCAGGGAGGCTGACTCGCCTCTAATGTCCAACTTTGTCCTCTGGAAGAAAAGCCTGATGCTGTGTTCTATTCATAGAGAACTTCCCCTGATTCCTACAACTTTTTAAAGGTGGCAAAGATACCTGTTTTTCCCAGCTCCCTTAGCATACTCAGATACATCCTGTCCAGTCCACTTGACTTCTGTATGTGGATTTTGCTTAACTGAGCCCTTGTTCAGTCTTTCTCTACCATGGGTAATATTTCCTTTCCTCCAAACTCGTGTAGAGAGAGACCTGTGAGACCTGAAAACAGACATTGCAACAGAGACCAAGGAGGCTCATGAGCTGCTATAAAGCCAAGCTGCCACACGTCCTGCCTGCTGAACTTCCTTCACATATGAAGTGTCCTTGTGCTTTGAGGAGATTGTACTTGAAAACTGACCAGTCTTCCAGGCCCCTTTGACCTCCATGGCAGCACCTCAAAGGGTCCTGCTTACCATGTCCCTGAACAAACTGATGCCTGCCCTATGAAATCCAGGGTTGTCGTTACGCTGCCTATCTTCCTCATACCCCTCAAGTTCTTAAACTTTATCGTCTCAGGTTGCTTTAACCAAGCCTGCCATCAGACTTTACAATCTCTACCACTTCTTCCTTTCTAGAGAATGGTAGATGTATCACAGTGCTTCTCCTACTTGACCTGTTGCTGTCATGCTCTGGAAGCCCTCTGTATTGCTTGTGCCCTGCTGTGATTCTCTTCCAGTAGGTGCTGGGGTGGTTGCAGTTCACCATGAGAACCAGGACATCTTTCTCTTTTCTAAAGAAGGCTGCATCCTCAGGATCAGGTGGTCTATAGCAGGTGGTGTTTCCTTTTGCCTAGCCTCTCATCCAGATCTATTAACTCTTTATTAGTCTGCCACTTGTTTTTCCATAGAGCTTCACACGTTGGTTGAAGCTGTTCTTTGTGTAAAACGAATTTCCTGTCACTTTGCCTCTACGTCCTTGTGCAGCCTGTAACCATCTGTCCTGTGACTCCAGTCATGTGAGCTGTTCCACCACGTGTCCCTCTCCCCTCAGTGAATTTGTAGTTTTGCAGCTGTGCATAGACTTTGAGTTCCTGCAGATTGCTTTCTTTCCTGGATGCAGTCTTTTTCTTTGACTCTTTCTCCCGAAACAATCCCTGTCTCTGGGTTCAATTTCAGTTTTTCTCTTATTGTCTTTAGGGCTAACCATTGCTTAAAGTTCTCCTTTTCTGGGTTTGTCTTTGTGTCTTCCTGAGTTTCTTGACTGACTAAGGCTTTGAAAGACTTCCTGTTCTAGTCAGACCATTGCTCTAGTTTTACCCTCTTTGATCTGTCTGCTGTCTTGTCTTTTATGAGTTCTTTGTTGTCATTAACAACTTTTGTCTTGTTCATTTTCACCTTTCCATTTGATGTGTTAACTTTCTCCACCTCTCTTTGGAGGAAGATAAGGGACATCTTCCCCTTTTTTTCATTTGGAATGATTTTACATGGTGTGGGTGAGTGTGTTTTGTTATGTTTTTTGTTCTGTTGTTGTTTCAAGTGCAACCTTTTCCTTTGGTAAACCTCTTTATTCTCAACATACTTGTCCCAAGTCATGGCTTGAGGTAGGATAGGATTCACCTGGCAAAGCTTAGGTGTCTGTGTGAGCTTGTCATCCTGACCTCTTTTCAGGGCTCTACTTAGTGGCAGACACATTTAGGGTGTGATTAAATTAATCTGACAAGAAGTCAAATGACTCATTCTCTTAAGTGCCTGCTTCTCTTCACTCACTAAAAGGAAGTCTAGATTGACTAAGCTCAGATGTTCATCTCTGAAGATATGGGTGATGGCGTCTGCCTTTGTGTATCTCCCTGTTGACACAGGCTTAACGTGGCCTAAACTGAACTGTGTCCTACTGCTCTGCCCTTCCGCATGTTAACAAGCTCCAGCTTTAAGGCTACTCACAGTTTGCTTTCCTCCTGTCTTGTAGATCCATCCTTTCCAGCGTCTGTGGAAAGATGGATATGGCTTGCCATAACACTCACATATTTATTTCTTGCACAAGTGTGTGTTGGCATTCATTGCTCTTCCTCTCTGATCAGATCGAGCTCCAGAGCCAGGAAAGCAGAAAAGTTGTGACCTGAGATTGTTAAACCTTTGGTACCTTGACATCTTCGTCAAAGAATGATATTTTCCCAACCTGTTTGCCCTTTTGCATTTGTGATCACTGTTAATTATTACATACAGTTCATCAGGGAACTTTTTTTTGGTGTTGCGGGGCTGTTCGTTTCTGTTCCAGCTTGCTGGATGTCCGTGCTGCCGAGGCTTCCTAAAGTCTCAGCAGGGACGGGCTTTCCCTGATGGCTAACCTTCAAGGTACCTCAACAGCTTACACACTTTCCTCAGAACTTCAGCTTTCAGAGTTTGTAGGCAGCTTCACTAATCAACAAAGGCTTGAAGAGACAGACAAACCGCTTATTTAAGAAAAACAAAGTAACTTCAGAGGCAGAAAACCCGCTCTTTAACCAGCGTATGTTACTCCAAGAATTTGGATAAAAGCAGCAGAAGAATATATATCCCTGTGTGTTTCCCTGTTGCTCTTGGTGACCCGTGGCACTGGATTCAGAGGCATCTGAGGAGGCTGGGATCCTTCTGGTACTCTGGCTGTTCCTCCAGCACATGGCGAATCTCTTCTTTCTTGGATGGTTGATGAGAGCCTGTGCTTCATGATCTGCAGTTATATTAGTTAAAAGACCACTCATGCTCATCAGCTGATCTGGAACAACACTGTGGTTATACTTTGATTAATTAGTTCTTACTTGAGTTCAGATTTGAAAATTTTTATTGTCTTAAGCCTTGACTGTCTTCGTTTTGCTAGGGAATGATGAATAAAGTACCTGCCTCAGAGGTGCTTTTAACGTGCTGCTTGTCCTTGCAGTGACAGTGTCAGGGGAGAGGAATCAGTGTCTCCTTTAATGACATCTGTTAAGTTTCTAATGAAGAGAGTCTGGGATCCTTTAAAGAGGAGTGTATCTGCTAGATGTAATAGTAGGATTTTGCCAAGAGGCTGATGGGCAACTTAAACTTTGAGCACAGCATCCCACCTGCTTGAAATATGTCAGGAAAAGTTTTGCTCGTCTTCCTTATTGTGTTTCCGTGTTTGCTTAGCCAGAAAAGGGAAAAGTTAGACAAGAGACTTGCAGTCTGTAGATGGACTCAGGACCATCTCTGTTGTTGCTTTTTCTTTTAATTTTGAAGATTGCCCTTGAAAAAATAAAGACAAAGAAATGAAGTTTTAATCAAAATAATTAACAGCTGACTTATGTTGTCTTAACTAATAACAAAAAATATTTTCGTGTTTAGCTGCTTTGAACTGGCTTGTTTGTGACTCTGGAGTTAAAGGCTTATTTCATGATTCCTTTGCTCTGTCTCCTCTCCTGTCTCTGCTCTGTCTCTCGGTTTATTATTTGGCTGTGGGCAATAAAACTGTTGTGCTGGGGAAGCACAAATCTCTGCTTCATTCTGACAAACCAAAGGAGAAATACCTAAAATTCTGCATGTTTGTTAGTTTTCTTGCTTGGATATTAGAGTTTTGGCATTTCTTACATAAGATTTCTCCCTGTTAACTTTGACAATTTCTACTTGACATAGAGTAGGACAACATATAGCATGTTTTTGGAATTCACTGCCAGATATTTATCTCCCTACAGCTTTGTGTAGATGATTGGAACCTGTCATCTCTCTTGAGAGCAAACCTTTACTTAAAGACAGTTTACCTAGCGGGCTAATGTTTTTTAAAACATTTGCTTTTTATAGTACCATTCACAAGGAGATGAACTTGGATATTAATAGGTCTATCTTCCTTCTGTACAGTGTGGCAGAAAATAGGCAACTGCTTCTCTCCTACTTCCTCTGTCTCAAAGTGTATAAAATTCTTTGCTAGTAATCTGCCTCTTCTAATGAGCTGCTGAATTAAACAATTTTAGCATTTGAAGATTGTTAGACCAGCTTAAAATGTACTTCAGGTAACATAGCTTTGGTTTAAGTTGCATGTATCTGCTTCTATCTCTTTTGATTATGGAAAATATGTAATGTGTCTATGTCATAGAACTTTAATAAAAGTTCAAATGTGAGTTTTGAAGCATTTATATTATTTTGTAGGCACTGTAGTTCAAAACCTGAGGAGAAGAATGTAGTTGCTTTTTAATACTGTGTTCTTGGATAGTGCCTAGTTCCTTTTTCATGTGTTGGAAGTGCTGTCTTGTTTTGCTTTGCAAAATGAGTTCCAGAGCTGGTGATGCGACAGTGCAGGGAAGTGTCCCCTAAGCCTGAGGGTCTGCAAGTGTGATTTGCTGGTGGAGCTATTGCAGTTTTCTTGGAAGATGGTTTTCCTTAATTAATGGCCCCTCTATAGGATTAACAGCAGGGGAGAAAAAGGAAGACGGATTTATTTGCTTGTGTTCTTGCAGACATACTTGTACTCCTTTCATCTGCACTTCTGCAGCTGGACACGAGTCAGCTGTGATCCCACGCCACTTTCATCCCATCATTGTTGAAGGTCTTGGAAGAACCGGCATGTGTCTGTCGGTGTGGGATACAAGTGGCATCAGCTCAAGCATGTCTGGGAAAAGATGTGTAGGCGTGTTGTATCCCTGTTGTAGGGTTGTAACAACACCTGCCCGGGTACATCTGGCACAGTAGCTCGCAGACACCCAGTGGTAGCTGTGGGAGGAGTATCAAAGCACATGGTGATGCTTCTCCACAACATTATCATCTCTTCCTTGTGCAGAAGTGCACGTGTAGCTTTGATTCTCCTCATTGCCTTCCCAGCTGTGTGTTGTATACTCCCAGATGGACAGGCACTGCCGTTACATACAGTGTTCAAAAGTCACTCAGGCAAAGACATTTTGGCTCCTGCTCAATGCCATTGCTGCTGCAGCCTCAGGCAAACACAGTGCGCTGGTGGAAGACCAGAATGGGAAAGTAGGTACTAGATATGAATGCGGATAAATGACAGGGTTCTGTAGCAGGTATGAAAGGTGTGTTCAGTGGAAGGTCCTGTGTCCTGCATCCATACTGCCACATGCATCAACAGATCATAGAATCATTGAATGGTTTGCGTTGGAAGGGACTTTAAAGATCATCCAGTTGCAACCCCCCTGCCATGGGCAGGGACACCTTCTACTGGATCAGTTTGCTCAAAACCTCATCCAGCCTGGCCTTGAACAGCTCCAGGGATGAGTCATACAGAATTTCTCTGGGCAATCTGTGCCAGTGCCTCACTACCCTCACAGAAAAGAATTTCTTCCTAACATCTTAGCTAATTCTCCCCTCTTTCAGCTTAAACCTGGAAATCTCCTGCACAAAACAAAGAACCCAAAAAAAAGAGAAAATCAAACTCTGACCCAGGCTGAACCAGAACAACTCTGCACATATATGGAAGTTATTTTTAACCTGGGTGATGTCCTGTGTTCCTGGCAGGTAGTTGTGTCAGCCTAGAGAGCTGATGTGCTGTGGTACGCAGGTGAGAACAAGTATTGCGTAAAGGGTCTGGAACCCCTCGGAGTGGTGTTGCCATCAGAGGTCTTCATCTCATAGAGCTGCAACTCTTCAGTCCAGTTCCACAATAAGCATTTCTAACAGCAAAGCCAGTTTGATCCCTGCATTTCCCATCTCTCAGCTGCCCTTTCCTATTCCCTTCCTCCAAATGTGCTGGACCTTACCGTGGGCAATATGTCTGTTTAGTGGGGCAGTGAATAGATCTCGGTTTCACAAGCAAAATAAAAATAATAAAAAGAAGCAACGCTTTTTAAAATTTTCCTGTTTCCCTTTGATCATTTCACTCCTTAACATGCCACCATAAATTGGAGGAGGGAATGGATGCTGCAGAGATGAGCAGGAGCTTCTTAATCTGGTTTTGCAGCAGGAGAGACTTGAATGCAAGACCATGTTGTGAGCTGCTCTCAAGTTTTATTTTTTTAAATATATATTTATAACCCACTGTCCTGTTACGTTCAGTCCTGCACAGTCAGAGTGAGGGAAGGTGTTTTCTGTTCTTTTGGCTTGACTTAATATGAGTGGGAAGCTTTTTAGAAATGCTGTTCATTGCTGCTAGCAGATGGATGCTCTCTGCTTGAAGTGCCTCAGGCCTTTATATCTTCCGTTTTCTCCCCCTCCCTCCTCCCAGCACACACCCTGGAGTGCGCAGGCTGTGCTAATTTAGTCACAACTTAAAAAGGAGTGATGAAGAAGAAATGTTCAACTCTAATAGAATTCTTGTCACTTGCAACGTCTTTAGGGAGTACTTTTTCATTTCAGGATCCGTAAGGATTTTTCCAGCAACGTGTATGAGATGCTTTGCAATACTTCACTGGAACAGCAGTAAAATTCTTAATTTATTAGGACCAAAATGCTAATTCTGTTGATATAATAATCAATTGAGAACATACAGCATACATGACATCCAGTTTAATTTTTCAAGTGATTTTAGTAGTGTTGACTATTTCTAATTCTGAGGTGGCCTTTCATCTGTATGAACTATAAACCAAGCCTTTGAACAAATAGTCCAGTACGCTAGTCTGTTAAAACATCTGAAACAATTCCTGAATTTTACTGAATTGGCTGTTGCTATGTCAAGAGCTTTTGCTCCTGTACTGGTAGAAGTTGGCTGATGCTAGCTTGGAGGAGTTTGATTTGGTTTTTAACCATATCGCAAAATACTACTGTTTACTGATACAAATTACATGATACATTACAGTAATTTCCACAAAACTAGGATCAAAATTTGTTTTTCTATACTGATTACTATGCCTTAATTTAGTGCATGTCTTAAAAATATTGTGCAGTGAAGATCACCAGGTGGTGCTGTTACACACTGCCTGAAGTGTTTTTTGAAAATAAGTTTAAATTCTGCCATTGTCATAGTTATTGAACTGTAATTTCATGGGAGGAGCGGTGATGAAGAGAATTTCATACTTTCACCATGTCTTTAAAGTAGAGCTTTTCTTGAAAACTATATTTGCTCCTGTGCCAGCTGCTCAGAGTGGAATTCACCCACCTAGTTTATGACCATCTCTGATGTAAAAATGGTATATGGGATAATTTAAGAGGACTGTTCCTGGGCTAAGGCTTTTGTGATTCCTTCCTGAGCAATGAGTTCACGAAGGCTCATTAAGTCATGAGGGAGGACAAGGTGGATGTGCTGCATGTTTTATCCCAGGTGGAAGAATGAAGAGTGAGGTCTCTTCATGAGCTGAACAGAACCTATTTCCTGAATGACATTTAGTTTATCCTTGCAAGTTTTGAAGGGCAAGAACTCCAGCTTGCTTTGGAAAGAGGCTTCTTACAAAAAAACCCCAAAATAAAAAATCTAATACACAGCTTCTTTTTGATGTCTTCAATAAGTGTAATGTTCTTCTCTTATTTAGAAAAAACTTCAGATCATACATGTAAAATAAAGTAATTTTTTCCCTCTACGGTTGTACATTAGTTAGAGTTGTAAAGAAAGTCACTTTTTTCCTACGGCTTTGCAGAACTGGCTATTTATGGATAAACTGTGGAATGGGAAATTGAGTTTAAAGTTGCAGACTATTCCTTTAGATGAAGATTTCCCCATTCTCCCACTCTTTATACTCCTTTATACTCAAGTAAGTGAAACATTATGGACGATAAAGACAGCTAAATACTTGGATGCACAGACTAAACCTAAGTTCTGCCGACCAAGTATGCAGAAACAAAGGAAATTAAAGTAATTGTGGGAGGAAGAAAAAGTTGTCAAATTCAAATGTCTTCTGAAGGCTTTATTATTGCTGTCATTTTAGCTGTAATTTCCTAAATTGAGAACGGAACACTTGAAAAATTGATTATATTGTTTCCTACATGGTAATTTTTTTTTAAACTTTGTTTTCTAATAGAAATTACAAGCAAATGACACCTATAAGTACAGCATGGTCTTCTCAAGCCCAGGCTCCAGGGTGGGTAAGGACTGTCATGTTAACGGTGTGGCAAGGAGTTGAGTTCAACATGCTTTAAACGTCTTTTTGAGCTATGCTGTTTAGCCCTGCTTTGGATGTCAGTGGGAGCTGTGTTTTGCTTGGCATTATTGTTTGAGATCTCAAATATATACCTAGAAGTCTGACTTTAATCACCTAGATTTAAAGCCTTCATGCTGTTATAAAAAAGCTATCCCAAACAAACACAGCATAAATTAAATGAAAACGTAATTGATAGCTTAGCTATTTAAAGTCAGTTCAGAGGATTCCTGCGTTTTCAACCCAAGGAGGCTTCTTTTAAGTTTCAATAAAAGAAAAATCAAACCTGGTAATTTCTTCAAAGAAAGGTCATTAGTACTGAATGCAACAAAATAAGTAGCTACTTATGTCCAAATATGTGATTCCTTAAGAAATGATATTACATTAATGAGCATATAAATGATTTTTTTAATAAAATCAATTAGGAAAGGGATTCTTAGAAGAAAGCAGTATATTTTTCCTTTATGTGCTGTAATACCACACAGTTGTTAATATACTACCCAAAAGTAGTACTAACGAAATTCATAATTTTAAGAAGGCAATTTAGGACCATAGTTCTGGTTTCTGAGGGGTACACACAGAGCTGGGTTTATGTACCAGAACCAGACACATACGTGTTCTCCTGTGTGATTGTCATTCATTAAACAATATATATGAACAGTATTTACCTAATTGTAAAGGTAAGGTACAATCTAATTGTACCATAGATACGTTATTTGATTGCTTTTATAAATCAACATTCAGGGGAAAACATTCCATGCATTTTTATGGTAGGAATCATGATGTTGATATTGCTCAAAGAGAGCACTGTGAGTTTCAGTAGTTTGCACTTTGCTTTATAGTCCATTTAAGATGAATTTCTGAGAATGGGTTGCTCTCCGGACACTGGTCACTGTGCATGGTCTGAGGTTTTGTGTTTGATAGCGATACAGAGCATGCTGAAGCCGAGGGTTGCTTGTTTCCTGTCCTTGCAAAATTGATGTATAAGACGCAAGACATCTTGCCAGCACTTGTGCCTCTTCCATTCCTTGCTCTGGCTGATGTGTGTAGAAAACTGGCTGCTTTTTGTTTTTTTCCTTAGTTTGTGGCTTAGCACAAAATCTGAAGAGCACTGGGAGCTGGTGGGAGAAGGAGTGGTGGTGGGATGGATGGGGGCAGTCAGATTTCCCCTTTCAACTATATCTGGTATCTTCATCCTCTGATTTTCTACCTGATTTCTTATAAAAGAAGAAAGTAGATTTCTTCTAATAATTAGAAGATTATAATTAGATTAGAAGATCTTAGAAATAAAACATGACTAATTTTTGCAGCCATGGTTGCTCCTGTTGTACCTAGTCTTAATGCTATTGGTTTTGTGTGTTCTTTCCTGTTTCTTACCCTGGGTTTGCTGTGAAGTGAAGCGAGGAAAGGCGACTTTATATGAAAAAGCAGTAAATCAGTAATAGCTCTCAGTTTATCATTCACTCCTCTCTAACTTTCAGCCTCCATTTAAAATGTGAGATGAATACTTTGAATTTCCTAATCCAGATACAGCCTCATTTCTAAAGGTGAGCACAGCTATCTTCCTGTCGTCAGCGAATCGGCATCTGGAAGTGAGGGAGATTTTAGAGGGGTTGCCTTATTATTCTGAGCTTCATGCAGCTTGCCAAATCCAAGCAGGTGTTATGTTTGCTTACTTCCCTGGCTGTGAAAGCTCTGTGAGCTCATGGAAATAGCTAGAAATAAAATTATTGAATGTCAGCTAAAATTGTGTAAGTGATTTCATAGCAGTATTAGTGTGGGTGAACAGCTTTGCAAATACAGGCCCTGTCAACCTGAAAAAAATATATTCCAATATCAAAAGGCTTCTTTCTTGCTGGTGATGGGGAAATAATCTGGCATTTTTAATTGCATGAAATCTTTGTTTTTAAGCTTAAATACAAGGAAAATAATTTATAAGCTTGCTTAGTGATACTGTGGAAAAACGTGTGTCTTGAGACTATTTGAAATCATCTGAAAATAGATTTAGAGACTATGGTGCCTAATGTGTACTAGAAAGAAAAATACTGCTTCTGGTGCAAGCTGAATCAGTCCTTGAGTGTGTCAAGAAAGAATACCACTTTTCAAGTGATTTTTGGAACAAATCCAGGGTGCTTGTGAGGTGACGTTTGTTGTCTGAGTGGTCTGTGTTATTCCAGCTGGCCCTATGCTAAAAGTTAACTCTTGCTTGCTGCCAGCTTCTTTCTTGAGAGCAAATGGGTATCTGTAGCTTTTGTCAAAATAAAGTCGTTAGACATCCTGTGGATCATAAACATACTTCTGCCTCTTTCTGTTCGTGGTGCATGGCAAGTCTTCCATGCAGATGGTCTCCTCAAGGGTAAGCTTGCACCCTATTTCAGATTCTAGAGAAACAGGAATAATGTTTTTTCTGAAAAATTACGGTGGTGTTCTCATGCTCTTTTTGCCACCAACTAGGCAGTTTTCATACTGTGTATATAGTTTGTTTTGTTTTCCCCCCAACTCTGTTCTTTCCTTTTTGATCTGACATATGTTGGAATGAAAATTGTTGTATTATTGCAGTATTGGATACCAGCTTTAAGAAGAAAAGGAAACTTGACGTTGGTCAAGGTCTTTAACACAGAGAAATAAAGCTTTGAGATTGTTTTGGATTTCTGAGAAACATTGATTTGTCATGCCAGGAAAGTCAAGTTGTGGCTTGCAGTGGCACTGAATATTAAATAACAAATATCCAAAGAGAACTTTAGCAGAAGAAAAAGATGAACATAAGGAAGTACAAGTGGTGACATGGAAACAAAAATCAAGTTCTTCAAAGAGTACATTTGGAATGGTTTGTCTACTCTGCATCTTACAGCAGAAGTGAAGAACTGCCACCTGCCTCTGTGTTCTGGCATGGAGAATCATGTGTGTTTTTTTGTCTCCTCCAGACATACTCGTGCGCTATTAAGCTAAGAAGAAGGATCCTTATGTCAGATACTCATTCTTGATTTAGCCTGTGGAAAGCATAGAAGGGAAAAAACATGACAAAAGCCTCTTGGAACAACATGTTGTCGAAGTTTGAGTGCTGTGATTTCAAAACTATAAGAGGCATAGTTACAAGAAGCTAAAACCACAATTGATTTGAGGCCCTTAGAAATGTTTGGTTGTGCCAAATTCAGCTTCACATCTATAGGAGAGTGGCTTTCAATAGGGGTTGAATGCTTATGATAATTCAAGCTGGATTAAACAAACTGGCATCTGTACTACTTGTTACATAATGTAATAGAACGGTGTTTGACCATACAGAAATGTTAACTTCAGTGTGTCCTGTTGCTATTATAGCTGCCTGTGCCATGGACATGTGGACATAGGTCATCTTGCACAAAGCTAGGCAGTATTTCAACTGACTGTCTGCTTTTCATAACGCTCTAGAGTAAAATACAAAAAATAGGAAGGAGAATGGGCCAGATTATAATTGTTTCGCAGAGGAAAAACATGGTCCTTGAGGTTGATTAATGTAACAGTAGAAGTTCAGTGAGGAGCTGTTTGTAGCATAAACAGGTCTGAGGCAGACAGTTGATTGAAGTGTTTGTTTATTCCTGCGGATCTTAAAAGACGTCAGTAGAATTTGCTGTATGGACTCTACCAAAGCAATATGTTTTTTAGGTTCAAGATGATGCTGATGCTAAGAGATTCCTTAGGGCGCCTTCCTTAATTGTAGCTCCATAAAGTTAAAGAGGACAACAGAAAAACTCATTTTGGTATTTACAGCACCTGCCTAATTGAAACTGAGGCAGGTATTGTTTTATAGCAAATGTGTAAAAAAAGGAGATTTTCCCAAACACTGTCATTAATAGAAAAATGCTGTAAAGTTGAGACCTGTCAGTAGTCAGACAATATAAAATTCAGATAGATTATTCTCACAACTGACTTAGTAACTATTTCTGGGGTAGGTTGCATTTACTATTCTTCCTTCTGTTGGACATCAGTGTCTACTCTGTTGGGGCAGTGACAGCATCACGGGAGAAGAATCCATGAGATCTGTTAGGTTGCTGGATAGCAATCATCACATAAATCCACTGATTTCTGCTTAAGTCTTCAGTCAGTGTGTTCTCTGGTAGCTGTTTTTCACCATGCCATAGTACCTAGGGAAAAATGAATTAATAATGCGTCTAGTCTTGGATATGTTTAATGGATGATCTCATATCCTATCTTGGAGTCATACTGTGCAGAAAAAACCTTGTTGTAATTGATCCTTGTGGTTTATCATATAAAGAACAGAAAAATATAATTGTCCTTACTCAAAATTTTCTTTAACTATTAAGGACTGGAGGCAAGTAGATCATCTAGAAGAGCAAAGGAAGTTGGTAGCTAAAGATTTGGTTATGGACAACGTTTCTCAGACTTTGTTACATGAACAAATTTTGAGCTTTTTGGTGGTTTTTTTTTGTTGTGCGTTTTTTTTTCCTCCTCCCAAAGTATTACTAATACAATATTTAATTTAGGAAAACTAGAATGGAGTAGCGACTACTGGAATAAAAAACCCTAAGAGGCAAGACCTTGCGCAGGTGGATCTTTGCTATACAGGTCAGGTTGGCCTGTTTGTTTGACATTGGTTCTGTATTGTTCTGCCAGACTGCAAGCAAGCTGGAAGGCTGTTGTACTGAGTCAGCAGAGATGGCTGCTTTTGGAGGAAAAGCTTGGGGGATTTTCCCCCTATTCTGTGCATTCAGAATGATTCTGTCATGCAAAGCAGCCTCGCTCAAGCTTTGCAGCTTTGCAAAAGCGTAAGAAGTTATTTTGACTCGTAAATCATCTTAGCTCATTTTTACTATATGTGTTCATTCCATAGCATGCATTTTTTCTTGTGCTTCAACCTTCCTGGATTCATGTGTTCCAAACAGTGGGGTTTTCCACCAGTTCCCTTGGGAAACTGTTATGAGGTCAAAGGGGTTTTGTTGTAAGTTCCCGTTAACATGGTACTTATATTTTCCTTTAGTTTCATGTTATTAATCCTTAGGCATGGGCTCACGTTTATATCTGTTTATGGCTTAAACTTCCATAGTCTTCCTGAAATCTAGTGATGATTGGCTCAGCCTTTAACAAATCATGCTTGGTACTTTGGTGATGGCTGTAAGTTCAGTCTCTGGGACTTTATAAACACCCACTACCCTGTCCCCCCACTGTGCTGTCCATTTTTAATTCTAATGCGATTTGGGTTTCTGAGGAGAAGAGCAAAGTCTAGTGAGAATTTCCTTCCTGCCAGAAAAGTTGCTGATCATAGAATGGATTGGGTTCGAAGGCACCTTAAAGGTCATTCAGTTCCAGCTCTTCTGCCATGGGCAAAGACACCTTTCACTGGATCAGGCTGCTCAAAGCCTCATCCAGCCTGGCCTTGAACACCTCCAGGGATGGGGCATTCATGGCTTCTCTGGGCAACCTGTGCCACTGCCTCATCCCTGGTAACAGTAAAAAAAGTTTTCCCTGATCTCTAAGCTAAATCTCCCCTCTTTCAGCTTAAAATGGTTACCCTGTGTCCTGTCACTGCAGCCCCTGATAAGGAGCCCCTCTCCAGCTTTCCTGTAGCCCCATTCAATACTGGAAGTCTGCTATAAGGTCTGCCCAGAGCCTTCTCTTCTCTAGGCTAAACAAGCCCAACTCCCAGCCTTGCTGATGACATCCTGTATTGTAAAGAGTAGCTTCATATAAATGGAAGAGATCACATACATACAGATAACAAGTATTTGGCATATCTGGATGATACCTGAGGGCTATGTTGGCTCTGTAGAAATACATAGTTGGTATTGTAATTTTTCTTTACAGGAACAGTGTACATCTGACTTATAAAAATATTGTTTAAAGAAATATAAGGCTGTTCCTGAAATATGTGCATTCTCTCTTTAAACATAAATCTCCTTTCAACTCCAAGCTGAAGTAGATAGCACAAAAGACTGGCTTGATAAATAGCATCACTGATTCTCGACATTGTTTAGCTGAGATTTGTGGCCACCTTCAGTTATTTTTAGTTTTAAAAAGGAAGGAAATGCGAAGTTGAGTCTGAAGTGCTGTCCGTAGCTTCTTCCACCGTTTATGGGCAGTACACAGATAAAATTTATCAGAGGCAGTTGTAGCTCTGATCTAAATAGGCCTTTTGTAGTGGCCAAGGAGAGTAGCCTCCTCGGATTCATACTTTTTGCTTGTTATCTGTAGCTGATGGACTCAGCTACTGGGGACAAACTAAGGGCAGAATTTTTTTCTTTAACTGCAGCCTGGATAAAGATTGATGCTCTCTTACCTAACTGCCAGGTTTCTTATCCCTTCTCTATGAAGGAAGAAGTATTTGACCTCTCTTGTCAGCTTCGTATAAAAATACCTTAAATAAGTATTAACCTAATACAATCTCTCTTGCTTTTGTAACAGCTCTGTACCTTTCCCAGCTTGACTTCACTTCTTCTCTCTTTCTGCTTCCGTTTTTAGATCATGTTTAATCTCTTATCCCTTTGATATCTTTAATAAGTGCCTCTCTTTATTCACTCCCCTCAACTACTTTTCTCTGCATCTTTTTTGCCTTGATACCTTCTCACTACATTTTCATTTTTTAAGGTGATTTAAGGAATTTGCCAATTAGTTGATATTTGTGATATTTTTACTTTTGGAATTACTGTGTCATACATCTTCTTTGACTGTCAGTTGGGTAAGGTCTAGATGGGGTGATACTGCCCTTTGTTAGATTTGCATATAGAATTAGGAGGGAAGACAAGAAAAAAAAAACCCACAACCCCAGAACCATAATCAGAGAATAGGTTTGGGCTCACAAGCCTTTTTCAGTCCTGAAGAAGAAGCAACAATCTTAAGTCAAGCACAGGTTGAGAGCAGAGTAGGTATTTGTCTCTCTCAGTAAGGTCTTTCCTGCCTACACAGTCAGGTGATGGAGAGTAGAAATAACTTACATTTAACAGTTATATTTTGACAGAACAGCTGGTGTGCAGAGGAGCAGGGCTGAACTGTAGGGGAGGAAAATTGTTCTGCACGTGTCTGAGGACAAGTAAATTCTCAGACATGTTGAAAAACGCTAAGTATTAAAGGTGGACAAGGAAAGTAGGGAGAGTTCAAAGAGATATAGAGAAGCCTCTGGGCAGGAAGAGGGAAAGGCTGGACTGTCTTATGGCAGGGAAGGTGGATTAAACAGGAAAATTGTTTAAAAAAACCCCAATTAAAATCTTAGTCTGCAGGACCTTAGCTAATAGTTGCTGCAGTGCTGTGAAGTAGTGGTAGTTATTCAGCTGTGGTAACTCAATTACTTCTGCTCTTGTCCTTGTCCCCTTCGCCTCAGTGACAGTTCTGGCAAGGGGATACCTTCAGCTCCTGCATCTTTCTCATCCATGCGAAGCACCTCAACTCCTGGGGCTACTGCCTGCTTCCATGGTGTCTGCAATGCTCTGAAAAATGGTTCCTGTCAGTTTTCACTCTTCTTTGCCTTGCAAAAGCCCTGGTCTGTAGGGAAGGCACTAGAACTTGCTGTCAGCGAGCAGATAACATTGCATTGATTTATATGCTGTTCGCATCTGTAAAGTTTTCCATTGCATGAATGGATCCTTTTGTGTTGAGGCTTCCTTTTTGTTTTGTTTTAAGGATTCTAATAATCTGTTACTTATTGGTAAAAGTTTTTTTTTCCTGTATTGTACTGGGGTTTGGAATTTTTCTAGCTGTGTAGATTGATGTCAATTGCTTGTTAGTTAAATGCTTTTTGATTTGTAAGTATGAAAAAAGTTCTCGAATTATGGGGTTTTAAAACTTTTTAGAAGTGATCTTTTCAAAACTGTCAGATTATGTCATGAGCAAATATTTTTGATGTAGAGGTGATTTTGTATGGTTGAATATAGTGCTTGGATCAGCATTAATGCTGTGTGACTGCAAAAATATTTCATTACTTGTTGTGACAAGAGTAACAACTCGTAATTGATAAGTGTGGGGATAAGCTTTACATGTATACAGATACAGAAAAATCTCTAATAACTGTCATTTAAAATGTAATTTGAAAAGAAAAATAAAATCACTGTCCAAACAAAACAGAGAAAGCTTAAAGCAAAGCCCAGCTGATAGGGCTTTCAGAAGGAAATCTTGCATGCTCAGAAGCTACCACTACCTAAAAGTTCTTGGTATCTTAAATTTTTTCTTTGTAATTCCCTTAATGTCAGATAGGTAAGGTCTATGCTATGTTAAACATACATGTGCTCACAGTTCTTGCCGGTAATGCAGCCTTCCAGATGTTTCAACTTTGAAACAGCTGCAAATCTTATGAGAGTAAAAAATGCGGTTGACAACACTTGGAATTAAGAAAGTTCATGTTTGCTTGCTTCCAAAATTAATCTTAAACGACTTGAAGAATTCTAATATACAAACAACTAATGAACATGTTAGCATTTGTTTAAACTGTGATAAGTCAGGGTTTTGTGTAAGCACTCCTACGAGCAGAGTAGTGAGGGCTGGGAGCAGTAGCAGGGAAGCAGGGGGAAGTGTACGGATTGTGTGTACTTTTCTCTTTGACCCATTTAGGCTGCAGTTTCACATTTGCTTTAAGTCAATCCACGTGTATGCCACTGCTGACAGCATTTCTCTTCACCCCAGCCACATTCTGCTGCCGTTGGAAGGCTGCTTGTTGAGTTACGAGGGGACTGTTCCCAATGAAAATTTAACTTTTTGTTGTTTGGGCCGATTTTCAGCAGAGCAAATTCCCTCATCTGCATCAGCATGCAGCTACCTAAATGTTGTGTCAGAGGTGGGAACGCTGTCTGCAGCAACAGCTTGAGCTTTAGCTTGACTTAAAACAGTCGTGTTCCAATATGTCCAGATGCTAGTGAATCAACAGATTGGGTTTTTGTTGGGTTTTGTTCTTTTTTAATGTTGACATTGGCTATGGGTTTCCAAATGGATACCAGAAGTGAAATTCAGCAGGGACTTTATGAGCAAGAAGTACTTTAGCTGTGGTTAAAAAAAAAAAAAGACAGAATCATAGAATCCATTAAGGTTGGAAAATACCTGTAAAATCATGGAGTCCAACCATCAGCCCAACAACAGCACGCCTACTAAACCATGTCATGAAGTGCCACATCTACATGCTTTCTGAACACCTCCAGGGATGGAAAACTCCACCACTTACTTGGGCAGCCTGTTCCAAATGATCCTTCTGCAGGGGTAAGAAGCAAGCAAGCTGTTGTCTGAGGATGATGAGGCATGATTAGCAATAGGTCAGGTGCAGTCCATGAATAAATCATATGGCTTCTAAGTCTGTTGTTGTTGAAGTGAGAGTAGCAGTTGGATAGATATGGGAATGAAATGTCATCAACAGTAAAAGTGCCACCTGCGAGGGAAGCAGAATTCCAGGAACTGAATGCAAGAAGTCAAAGGAACTGCTTAAGATGCTAAATTTTTCAGAGTGAATAAGGCAAATTAATTCAAATGGCCAGTTGCTGTGTATGCAAAGAGGCTATCCATGTGGGAGTGGTATCAGATAATCAGGGAATGGAAAAAGTGCTTGAGGAGGGTGGGGGAAGTTAAGTGGGCGCTTTGCAGCCCTGCTTTGGCATTAATGGAATACAAGGGCCAGTTTTGAGGGAATGAATACTTGAAGTACAGATAAATGCTAGGGAGAGATGTTAACAGCAGATTTTGTAGGCAAAAGAAAAGTAGCTTAGTATCAAATATTTAAGAAGTGGTTGGTGACCGCTATCTGAATTTTTAAGGCATTGATCTTGAAGACGCATGCTAGTTCTTCTAGGTGAATGAATGAATGAATATTTGACAGGCAGTGGAAGGGCTTTACCAGGAGAGAGGGGGAGCTGCACCAGGTAGCTGGGGTGCCCTCATGGGAGGCGAAATGGATGGGTTGGGTTGTTGTTAGCCACCAGAGAAATTGAATACCGGTCTTTATGCTGAGATAGTCTAGTTCTGAGCCTAAGAAGATAAAGTGTAGGCATCATTCAGTTAACAGGTCTGGATTAAGTCTTTTTTTATTTCACAAGGTTATTTTTAACAAGGATTAGATTATTGATTTGGTTTTCTGTGCATCCCCACACACAGTTGTGCTGGCACAGCTGCTGGAATATCACAGGGAAGAGGCTGAGATAACAGGAACAGAGCATACGCTTGGGCGGTCCCCGAAGCAGGTTTGTCAGGTGACACAGGCAGGGGGACGCATCAGTCGGAGCAGGTCCATCATGCACAGACTCTGGTTTGCTCGGCCCTAGGGCTGGCACCTCCTGTGGAGGAATGTGGGAAGTTCTTGTAGGGAAGAGCAGGGGTCTGGGACGTGGATGGCGAAATGGGGATTTGGGGCTAGTCTGAATTAGAGTGTGGGAGCGAGACCAGCACATTCATCACTTTCCTCATAGGCAATTAGGTGTTACTGGGAGTAACTCTTAGCTATCCTTAATAAAATTAAAGTTACTATTGTGCTGGGTCAGCACTGCTGTAATGCCCTCCTGTGCAGCAGCTGCTTTTACTGTTCCTTGGACTTTTTCATTACAGGCTCTCAGAAATAAAGCTCCTTCTCACTTGTGGTATTGTACGTGTTGCTGGAAATGTTGGGTGTGATCCCTGCAGCCATCGCCTCAGTTTCCTCCCGGCTTGCCTCATTGTTTGGTCCTTAAATGTTTCCTCATCTTTGATTATGGGACTTTACCCTTGTTAAGGACTCTCGGACCAGCCTTCATAAGAGCAGCTCTACTGCTGTTCCTGGACTTTCCCTGTTGTGGCTTTGCTTGTTTTACTTACTTGTAATACAAATAACATAGAAGCCTGGCATGGAGCAAAGAGCAGGAAATTCATTCAGGCTTTGAGCTGAGACTTGCTAAAATTGAAAGATATGACAAAGCACGTAGGGGTGGCCATACATAAAAACTACTCTTTTCCTCTTCTCTGAAGTTCTTTTGGGAAGTTTTTTTCAAATGAAGAAAATAAACAGAGTGAAAAACCAAATGCAGGATAAAATCTATGCATAAAATTCAGTTGGTAAAGTAATTTAAATTCTGGAAATGAGTACTCAAGCAAAAACCATCCAAAATGTTTCCTTTAATAGAATCTCGTGTTTGTTACCATAACAATCCTTTTTGCAAAAAAAGGATTAGTGCTGCTAACATGACTCCATTGCCTGATTCAGGTACTGCTGCTTTCCAGGGCCCCTCAAGCAAATTGCGGAAAGGGGGAAAATCTGTATGCCTGGATTTAGATGATGCAGTTTAGTATTGTAATAACAATTCATTAAATCTCTGGCTGTGTACTGCCTGTTATTTCCCTGGAAGATTATGCTTCATACTGAAAAGTACTGCTTTGAATTAGCAATGTTACAGTCTCTTGTCAGTCTTCGGGGAGGGTTGCAGATGAGCAGGCAGAAACCAGATGAGAGTAATATATAGCTGTAGCTGCTTGACATTCCTGACTTTTAAGGGATCCAAAAAAAGGTATTATTCCTCTTGAAGGGTGGAAGAGAACACAATGTTTCTGTAGTAACGAGATCGTAAAAGAAAGAAAATTGCTTGTAAAGACTGGATCCGATTTTCCTCTTTTCTATTTTGTTCCTATTATAACTTAAGCTGCAGTTTTGCTATCAACTGCCTCTTGTGCAAGCATTTAATATTACCAAGGTTTTCTGCAAATCTGTTTTTGTGACAGTGATTTCTAGCCTACCCATTCTGTTTTGTAATAACCACTGTTTCCTCCATCAAAAGAACAGAAATTTTCTGAAACAAAAGGATAGAGATTCTATCTGAACTTCAATCCAGGTCTTGCTTGCCAGTTTTTGAGCATTGAGGTTGGCACTGGTTGAGAAGATGGTGGTGTTTCTTTCGACATGCTGGGAGTGGATGGGTAGAAACAGTTTTTTTAGTAGACTTGGAACTAAAAACTGAAAAGGGCCTTTTGTTTTTAGATGCAGATTCGGGAGCTTGATAAACTTTACTGCTTGGTAGCCTGGGAACTTGATTTTGTGTGTTGCTTACGGAAGTGAAAGCTTTTCTTTCTCTCTCTCTTCTCCCCCTGCCTCCCTTTCCAGCCCAATGGTGTGGTGAGCCTTTGAGAAATAAATGGGAACTGCCTGGTGTGTGTCCTCTATGTCACAAAATTTCTGTAGTTTCTAGACTTTTGTTCTTTTGCTCTTTAGAGGAGAATAATTTTACTGTTTTACTAGTGAGGGCAGGGGGAGGATTTCTGTAACCTTGCTGATGAGCTTGACGTGTTTTTAAGAAGACACTGTTACTTGTCCTTTCCCCAAAGATACTTAGACACCGCTTTAATGTCATCACTAAATTGCAAAGGCAGCGTGAAGTGTAAGCTTTGACCTTAAAGGCTCTGTTTCTTCTGGTTTAAAAAAAAGAATCCCAGGATCTGTCAAAAACCTGCAAGGCCTGAAAGAGGCAACTGTTATTGCAAGTTACTAATAAAAGATGAACTTACGAATGGACTTGTTTTACCCCTTTATATTCTGTCTTATGTGTTGTACTCTTCCCTAGCAATTTAGAAAAAAATGCAACATTTCACATGATGATATTCCTTTATAATACTGAGATAGTATTAGTTGCAAGTTTTTTAGAATAGTATCCCACTCAAACTTTAAAAAAAATTGCTGTACTAGGAAAAAGATAAGAAGGTCAAGAAGTCTCTTGAGTTTTCTTTTATAACCTAGAACTGACCAGGGTTTAAAAGTGTGGCTATACTTTTCTTTTCTATAGAGTAGAGCAGTTCAGTTCATTTGATGAGTTTGTAACACTGCAATGTAATCTGGTGAATACCGAGTTGAGCAGATTGCTAATAAATTGCATTGTAATGATGGATAGTCCCACTGTTCTGGCTGAGATCATAAGCCTTGTTGCATTCTTTGCAGATAGCTGGATCAGCTCACTGCATGCTGAGACCATATGGTCAAACTGGTGGAAAGGGCATTAGCCAGCCGTTAAGGCTGATTAAAGCCATGCTGGTAGTCCAGAGCAAGCCATAGAGACAGTCAGGAGATGGAACAGCAAATGGAAGGTTATAAAATGCCACCCAGCTAGCAAGGAGCAGTGGGAGTGGGAGTACGTTCAAGGGCTGATAGACATAATGCAGTATTGTAGGTTTGCTTGAGGGAATTGCTCTTCACAGCCCTGCAGCTTGCAGCTGCTCTGCAGTTCCTCCCTGTGCTGACCATATTGCTGAGGGAGCAATAACTCATGTTAAGAAGGTATCTGAATTCTTGGCAAGGTTTTTGGCTACCCCTGCACAGTTATGAGGACTTTCCATGTTGAGGACTGGCAGTATGAATGGATATTTGGTCTCTGTTCAGTTTGTCAACAGTAACTGGAATTTATTTTGATCAGTTATTTTCTTTTGCCCAATTTCTCTAAGTATGAACATCTGCTCTTCAGATACCAACAGATTAAATTGTATTTATAGTTAAATAAAATATTAGAGATGCATTTTTTCAGCTCTGGAAGTGTCAGATTGGTAAGATGGGCTGAAAAGGTTGGAAATTGCAAAATTATGTACTTCTGATTGTCATCTGACTATGGTGAGGGCACTCTACAACAGTTTTGTACTGTGCTGCAGCACTGGGACAATTGCTATTTGACTGTTACCTGCCTTTTCTTGGAGTTATATTTGGAATAGAGATGCTTCTTGCATCTCTGAAGGAACCAGGAGGAGTACGAGGTATCTTGTCTTCCCTGTGGAGAAATCTAGAAGCATGATAGCTAGTGCTAATTTTTCCAGGGTTTTTTTTTTGTTAGGTTTATGTAAGATATTAGAAAAATAGAATTTTGCTGTTATATTAAGTTCAAGGGATGAGGTGGTGGTAGAAGAACAAAGCTTTTGATCTTTCTTTAGTAAGTAGGAGACTGGTTAGAGAATGTAAATATTTGTCTTAGATGATGCTATAAGCAGTACATTACTTTCATGTCAGTTGATGACTATCTTGGTTTTGTCCTTAAGATGCACATAATTTTTAAGATGCTTCTTGTCCTGTGTTTAATTGTTCATTTTGGGGATCAATGGCAGTGTAAAAGTTGTCTTATTTTTTCATATATGACTGACATAGAACTGCAAAGCAGCTTTAGGGAGTACCAACACACAGAATTAAAGCCTTTCTTAGAGCTGCTGAAGGTTGAGGAAAATATTCAATAAAATAGCAGTTCCTAAATGGGAAACTGCCTTTCTTAGGTCTCTCTGATATTTGTCAGCAGACAAAGAGTGGTCAACCCTAAAGTAATTGCATTTTAAAATATTGATTCTGGATGAAGAGCTCAGCTGAAAAAGCATATATTACTCAAGCAAGCATACTGTTTACCTCTGATGGAGTATGATGAATTGTATTTCAACATTGGAAATAAGGAAAGGTTAAATACTTGGAGAATATCAATGGTAGCTTGAGGATGGGACCAGCTTAGTGGGAAAAATAACTTATGAAAGAAATGAATTTCAAATACCTTTCTCTATGTTATGTTTTTTTCTCCTGATATGGTCTTTGTTTCTGAAGTGACCTCTGAGATGTGAAGCTCTGTATGAGAAATGTTCTTGAGAGAAGGAATGCCTTGTAATGGGGATGGGCCAGGGGAATGCGGGGGAGAAGTCTCATGGATGCCATCCTGTTCTTGCTCTGCATCTCCAGCTCATTTGGGCTGTTCTCTGGCATGCGCCCAGGACCACATCAGCTGCTGCCACAGTGGTGGCCTGGGGAAGATTCCTTATCTCCTTGCTTGGTGCCTGCACCATCCCGGACAGTCCTTGTGGAGCCATGGCTTCACCATTAGGCCAAGAAGAATTCAGGGGTGCACATGGCTCTTTCTTGGCACAGGAACCACTGTTTTTTTAATGTTTTTATGAAAGCTTTACTTAAAAGCAAAATTCAGACAACACTTAAAACTGCTGAAATTGTTTCTTGTTATCAGCTGCCTTTGTGACTTTGAGGACGTTGAATTGAACCATCTTACTTAAAGGGAATGCTGTACACTCACTGCTGCAGTGATTCCAGTCTGGATCTCCCTACAGCTGAGGGAGAGGTACATGGACATGAGCATGTCTACTTACTTATTTTTTTTAAGTGGCTGTACATCTGCATGTAGTGCATAAACTCTCTACAGATGACAGTTCTTTGCGTCTTCATCTTGGCAGCCATGCATGCTAAATACAACCAGAAAAATATGAAGCTTAGGTGGTAGCAAGGGGAGGCTTTCCATGGCCTTGCTGATCTATGCTGGCCTCTGCAGTGGACCTGCTTGGGGAGGGCCTGATTGGGGAAGCTACTTTGCCACTGCAAAAATCAGTTTAAGTTCTCAAGGGTAAGTGCATTTTTTTTTGCCCGCAGATGTATTCAAACTGATTCTTTCTTGGAGGTGTAAAAGTCTCGATCCCAGTTTAGCGTAAAGGTAATGGAGTATGAAATAAAATCCAGGGGAGTGCAAGTGCTAGTTAACATGTCAGTTTTTGGAAGATGTAGTATCTGTGTTTGGGGCTGTTGAGTGCCAGTCTGGGGCCTGCTGATGGCAGTGGAAAAACTATTTCCTTAATGGGCTTTGGATTATTCTTGAGTAGCTTATGGTACCCGCTCCTCCCGCGGAGGGTGACACATCCTTCCTCTGCTTTACTACTTCATCCAAATGAGTTACACCTGGTTGACAAACGTGCCTTAATGGAGATCTTGTTGGTGAGTGCACTAATTGCCATTTCTTCAGAAAGGAGAAGCTGCAACTTTGTGGCAGCTTCTCTTTGGCTGGAGTCTTGCTGACCCTGGCAGTGTTTCTGGAATCACTTTTTATTAAAGCCAAATTGAGGTAGCGTCTTGGCAGAAGGTTGTTCAGAGGTTAAGTGTTTTCGCCATGTTATTAGTGATGATGGGGTAGGGATTTGCATAATATTAAGACATGTAGTCTGTGCAGGTGCTGGTGTTCTGGTGAGCATTATGGGGTTGCCATTGCTTTCAGTGAGCAGTTGTGGCTGAGGTGCATGTCAGGCATCCTGCCTTCTTCAGCAAAGCTACTCATGACATCTCTGAAGGGAACAGATGGGCGTTTCCTGTAAATACACGTACTGGAAACATCTGCCCAGCACATTGAATTAAAGGATTTTTCTTGATGTACCGTCTGACCCCGTATGCTGAGGAACTTCAGTGCTCTGTTTTCCTCGTGACTTCCTCCATGTTTTACTTAAACTGTCTTTTCGGCACACTCTTCCGAAGCTGGAGCTGTGAGGACAGACCAGACCTCACTTCCCACATCTGTCCCAGCAGCTATACCACTTCCTGCTATGAATCATCTGAAGCACATTTTTTTTTTATTCTTTTATTTAAAGCTCAAGGCACACTTGTTTTCCTGAAGCCACAGACTAATCTCTGCAGTCTGGCAGCCAAGCCTTAAATGAAGGCTCTGGTGCAAAAGTGTTCAGAGGAAGGAAGTGCCTCCCCATCAGTGGTGATCACGGACAAGCCCGGAGCAGAGCTCCTTTCCTTGTGGGCTTCGGTTGTGGTTAGAGGAACTGCAAACTTCATCAGTTCTTGAAGAGTTGCAGCAAAACCTCTCCTCTGTTTGCACGTCCATGTCAAACACTCCATGACCTCCGATTGTCAGGATTGCTACAGCTAATCAAGTGCTAATTGTCAGGTGATGTTTGGAGTGGGGGGCATCATATGTTGTATGAGAAATATTGGCGATGTTTTGAATCCTCTCTGGGAACGTTTCTTGATGTTTTGTTTTCCAGGACTCACTGGTTGCATGTATTTCAATTCTAGCAGTCCAAAATGAGGGATTTTTTGTCCTGAGGAGCTGAGGCTATGTAGTTCCTGAAACTCAAGAGCTTATTTTATTTCACACAGAGATGAAATCCAAAATCCACTCCCTCAATTTTGTCATTAAAAAAACCCACCCCAAAAGCACATTAACTACAAAGCTGTTAAGCAGTTTCTTTTTTCCTTTTTAATTTTTCTAGGGAAACGTCAGATTCACCACTTGGGAAACCAGCTTCAACTCAATCAACATTGTCTGGATACTGCCTTTAATTTTTTCAAGATGGCTGTGACCAAGCGCCTAACCCGGGGAAGAAAGATGACCCACGTAATTGCTGCGTGTCTCTACCTGGTGTGTAGGACAGAAGGAACTCCTCGTATCCTTTCACATATAAATAACCTAATTAAATAAATATGACTTACTTTTAGCAAGTCAACTGTCCCAGTTAGACCTTTTTTCTAAATTTGAAAAGGTAAGCATTTAGGGGCTAACTTTGTCACTGTTGGTTTTATGTAATGAAGTGAATGGGAGTTATTCCTATGGTTCAGGTAAAATTTTTCCCTTTTTAAATGAACAATACTTAAGATTTGCAAGGAGCTATAAATGTCAGTCTCTCCCTCCCATCAATAACTCTAAATTTCTTCTTTCAGAACATTTTCTTGTAGTATAAAATTGCACTTTTCCTGTGCTTAGCTAGGAATTACTTGTTTGTAGTGTGGGGTTGTGGTGGTATTCTGTTTTTCTGTTTCTGTTTTGTTTTAAAATAAATGAAAATTAACCCCAGGCCTCCTGCAGCGTCAAAGTAAAGAAGAAGTTAGTGTTTCAGTGGGTTTTCAAACAAGATATTAAAAGAAGGAAATCCAAATGCTTGTGGGAAGGACAGTATCACTCTTGTTTAGTTTGGGGTAAAAAGGCATTTGATGAATTCTGAAATTTGCTCGAAGATCATACAGGAAGCCAATGGCCGGAGATGGGACTGTGTACAGGCCTCCTTCCCTCTAGACCATGCCTTTTTTTTTTTCATTTAGAACTTAATTAAAATCCATTTCAGCTTTAAAAACTGATGACCATCCATGTTTATTTATTTTAGATATTTTTATTCCTTTCATGTTGTGTTTCAGTTGCTGAAATTTGGAGTTTAGTGTCGAACAATTCTTTGTTATTTTAGTTCTTTTCTATGTTAAAGCTGTATGTGCATATCATCGCTATTCTGTTTGACTTGAGCTTTTTTCTAGATTGCTGTTTTCATTCTGTATTTTAGCAGTTGAACAGTTTAGCTTTCTTTTAAGATAGAAAATAGAGTTCTTTTTATGTTCAGAAACTACATTCAGTATTCTAAAATTAGTGATTTCTGATAGTGTTGGGGTCATTACATTTGGAAGTTTGAAAAAATGTGGTTTTGCAGGGGTAATGGAATTAAAAGGAAGGCTTGCTTATTACACTGGTCTTTTCTAAAGTAGTCTCCATGTGAACTTAGAACACTAACTCTATCATTACCATAAAAGTGGTGTCATTTAAAAGCATTGCCAATATTTTATGCCCATATCACATTTTTCAGGTAATTTATTTACAGTTGTTGTTTGATTCTGCTGAATGATGGCCTAGCCAAAATGCACAAATCCTTATTTCCCCACTTGTTGTGATAAAAAGCATTCAAAGCAGTATAACCTGTAATAGGCAAGCGGGTACACTGTAAAATAGCAGACATCTATGCAGCAAGTGGCTGACTTTTCTAGCAAGCAAAAAAACCCTCCTTTGCTTGTTTGACGTAGCCTTCTTTAAAGTATTTCAGCGTTTATCTTAGTTACGTGCAAGATGTACTGGTATGGTTGGCACTTCATAAATACCTACATTAATTTCCCAACCATTTTTGTTAAATGGAGATAGTATCCTGTTTCATACTTCACATACAACACTAGGAGTTATGAATGAGACTGCAAAGATGGGCTCTTTCTATATCACTGTCACAAATGTCTTCATTTGCACGGTTTTTGTGCCACCTGAGAACCAAGAAGGGATGGTGTTTGTATGGCTCAATTTTGTTAGTGTTGTTTTTTTTAAAAATCCATTAGATAAACTTAATTTTGTAGTTGACATTAAGATTTTAATTGTGCTACTTTGGGAGAGTGAGTTCGGCTTCTGCCTAAGTTCTGCTGTTTGGGCTTTTGTTTTGTCTTTTCATATTCAAAATCCAGTGTAGTTTGAAAAACAAACCTCAAATTATGGATTCTGAACATTGAAAAGTAAGTTCTTTTTCTGGATTCTAATCCTTTCATTAGAAACTTGGAAACCTGAGAGCCACAGGTGTACATTGCTGACCTTTGAAATTAAAATATGTTCAAGCCTCCACAGATTGTGATGATCATTATCAGCATGTTATATTTGTTTCCAGCCTGGATCTGGCAATACAGAAATATGCTGCAGGAGGCAAGCGTGTTCCCAGGACCTTTGGTCCAGGGGGACCAAGAGCAGGTGTACAGGTTGGCCAGGAGAAAATGTTTTATTAAGAATGAAGTTGTGTGTTCAGGGTAATAAGCCTCCAGTTGCTTTTGGTCTTCTGGAGATGCCACCAGAGGATGGCATGCAAACAGGAAAAATATGCTGCGCAAAGGACATACAGTGTTTGTAATGCATTGACTTATATAAAGCTGCTAAGTCAACTTACTTATGAAGAAAATTGGGAGAAATTTAGAAATGGAAGCTAAAGACTGAAGATTGTTGAATGTGTTTTAGAGGAAAGATAATGTGAAAGAAATGGGGAAGGGCAGCAGCATGCTCAGAGACAGCAGCTTGGATTTGGGTGGCCCAGTGGAGCAACTGAAGAGTTGTAGAGGCAAGAGGTATTAGCTGGGAACAGAGTGGTCTCTGAAACAGCAGGCAATGTATTCCTTAAAAAATATTATGGTAGAAGGAACAAAGTATGTGTGTGGCCTGGGGAGGCAGAGTGGGATGTAGTCAGTGGCTGAAGTGGCAAGAAATATTGTGTTCTCTCCAGCTGCAGAACCGAAGGAGTGGGAAGAGTTTGGAGAAGGAAAACAGGATTTAATTGTGTCTGCATTGAATTCAGTGTGAGGGATTGGAATGTATTTATCTGGCATGGCTATCTGCTTATTCTTCTTTTTTCATAACGTACATGTCGCCAGCCAGCCTCTGTGAAAATGTGAATAAGATTGTAGCCAAGTCTACCGGTGCAGTCTGAATTGTGCTTGAATAAACCTCAGCGTGAAATAGAAAAACATTAAGTTCTTGCTTATTATGCGTTGTTTAATTAATGCAAAAATGCAAAATATTCTAGAAACACAAATAAACTTTAATGTTCTCTTTAAGTTCTAGAACTATTTTTTTTAGATTAAGGAAGTTATCTATAGTACATCTTTTATTTATAGTTCTTTAGAAAGTTTAATATATTGTTTGAGATCTGAATTGATTTTACATCAGTTTGTTTTTTATTAGCTTGTTTGACACAAAACCCCACAGTGCAGCAACTTTGACATAGATTTTTATTTGCCTTGCTTATATTGCTTGTCACCGTTAATGTTTTAAAGGGAAGATGGCTTACTAGCTATTAGCTGAATTTGGGAGGTGTTTCACCCTTTTGATGAGCTACCTATAAAAACTTTATTTTTCTCTTTATAAACGTGTCTTATCAATGTCAGAACTGTAGGTGTAAGGCTAAAACTATATTCAAAGGAGATTGTGCTTCTTAAGTCCTCAAGTTTGGTGGAACCAGTTGTCCTGCTCCCAGAAGCTGAGCGATGCGGAGCATTTGAAGTTACATCTGACTTCAGTTGGCACTGCCAGCGCTCTGGGCATTTCAGGCTCTGGCTCTTAATTTATTTCTTGGAATAGTAACAGTCCTCAGTTGTTTCTCTTTAAAGTTTTGAACAGCTTTTTCACCCCTACATATGTTTGAATGGAAACAAAGGGCTTTTTAGCTGGTCCCACTGTTCCCAACAGAGACAACTTGGGAAGAGCAGGCAGAGTGTTTGAGTGACTTATGGGCTTGGCTGTAACCCGTGGCTGCCCTAGGGTCACTTAGGAACAATGAGAGCCTGGCCAGGATTTTCCAGGTGGGGTATCAGTTTGTTTTAATCAAGGAATGTTTCATTCTGTTTGTAATCCTTTTTATTGAATACATGTTAGAAAAAAATGTACACATGTTAGAAAAACTGTCCACTATTTTGTTTGTAATATTTTCCAACACTACCACCTGGGATTTTTTTTAAAGCAAAGTGTTATATGGAAAATGTCTTTTATCCCCCACACATGCACCTTTGTTGTTATATTTATTTATTCTTTTCCTTTGAAGCTGTCTGGAAGGTGCACCCTTAGTTGTAAAACAAATCCTGTCTTGTTAGAGCTTAGTAAATAAAACCTTTTTCCATATGAGAAGAGACCTTGCAAAAGTCTCTCAACAGCTATCTTGTGTAAATATCCCTCTGTTTGCCTCTGGAGGCAAATTTGGTGCAGGTTCCCCCCTCTCTAGTAAAGCTGATCAATCTCGATGCTGGGGGGTTTGCTGAGCCTTTCCCATTGGCTGGGACTGAGGTTGCCCAAGTTATTGAGGTGGTCTTCAGCAGCTTTGTGTGTAGCTGGAGGAAAGAGATGGAATCCTTCTGGGGATGCTCCAGGGTAGCCAAGTGAGGCTTCTCTTCTGAGTTGTTTGCAGAAGAACCTTTGCACTAAATTCTAAGAAAAATACCATCTTAAATTTGAGTGTTGGGAGCAGAAGGCTGACAGGAGAAAGTTTGATGCCTTTACATGTAAACTTGTGCTTGGTGAGAAGCATAACGTGCTTTTCCTCCCTTGCTTCCTCTGCCTCATGAACCTCCCTTTTGTTTGAGGGAAGGTGTCGAAGGCATTGCAGGATCCCAGCAGGCAAGAAGGATTTGGAAAAAAAAAGGGCATCTCCTCGTTGAATGGGGCGGTACTTTTGTTATTTCCGATTTGTCTGCAGTACTTGTACTTTATTGCCAAGCTATTTGAATGCCTCCCAGTTTAATGTGTTTATTTTCATGTCACAGTAAGGGAAGTTGAGAATATTTATCTTCATTTCCAGGTGCAGAACTGAGGCTAAGTGACACATTCAAAGTTACCCAGAAAATCTGTGATGGAGTAAGGAACTGGTTTCTTTAATCTTAGACTAGGCAGCTGCTACTGGGCCTTTTTGCCTTGTTGGTCTTTGCAAGAGAAGTTCAGCCAATTTTCTCTCAGGCATTAGCAGGCTCTGTCAGCTTCCATACTGTCTTGGGAAGCTTTGTATAACCTTGCCATGAGAGCCTTTGATGGATAGATTCTTTGTTTTCCCTACTAACACTTTGAGGTCTATCTTTGCAAGGGAAAGGGCAAGACTTCCTTTTTTTATTAGAAATGAAAAATTAGATCTCCAGCAATCTCTTGACCTCTACTAAAACTTCCTGGAGCCAGCAGGCCCTAGTGTTCCCAATTAAAAAGTTAACTTTTGAAATTAGGCTTTAATCAACAAAATTTTAGAGCTCCAGTTAGGGAAGTTAATAAAACCAATTTCTGTTTCTCTTTGGATAAGGACTTTCTTTTTAGTAACTGACCTTTTACTTTTCATTAAATACAGTTGCATTCAAGATGTGTTTTATTCAAATGTTGAGTGTGACAAGGACATAAGAAATTAAAAATCGTTTTTAAATTGTGCTGTTAAAATATTATTTTATAATATTACAAAGGCAAATTACTTTATTACATTTCACTAGATTTTTTGTTTGTGCATGTATAGTGAAGGATGCCAAGATCTTATTTCATAGAGAGTTGAATAGAATAGAATGCTTCAATTGAAGGGGACTTACAACCATCGTTCAAGTTCAACTACTTGACCACTTCAGAGCTGATCAAAAATTTAAGTGTGTTATTAGGGGCATTGTCCAAATGCCTCTTAAACACTGACAGGCTTGGGGCATTGACCACCTCTCTAGGAAGGCTCTTCCAGTGTTTGATCACCCTCTTAGTAAAGAAATGCTTCCTATGAGGCATTTTCTTGGACCTGAAGTCTTGGAAAAGCCTTGTCTACTTTATTTCAAAATGAAGTTTTAAACTGGTATGCTTTTGAATGGATGGATTTTTGCTGGAAGAGTTTCAATCTCTTAATGAAATATTGCCACCTTCAATAGGGTGTGGCTATTGTTGCCCCATGTTATTTGCATCTGTTTCCAAATAGTTCATGTGTTTGGCAGTGCTTGGCTTGTGTAATCATTCCTATTTGGTACCACAGGAGAAAAACGTGGAGATGTAGCGAAGAAGGCAGCCAGGGCCAACAGCAGAAATTTAATTTCTGCGCTTTAATTCCTCTCTGTAATCCTCTCCTTCGGCCAGGGTTGGAAATGCTGAATTTCAGCAGCAGGGCTCATGACCTAAAGCCAGCGCATCCAGTCTCCTTTTCCATGGAGTGAAGGAGAATCATATGATTTTTCACTTGCAGTACTGTCTCACACTTTTTTTGCCATATAAAGAGATATATTTAAAGGAAGATTGTTGTAGAGAAAATGAGACGTTTCATGTTTCCTGTTAGTGGGAAGCTAAAATTTTCCTGTCCATATGCTTGTTGTGCTGTGGTTTAAACGACAAGTAGGTGTTGGTATTGGGTCATAGGTTGGACTAGATGATCTCAGAGGTCTTTTCCAACATTGTGATACTGTGACATTGTCTGCTCCATTGTGTGGCTCTGTTCTGTTCCCTGCTGCATCTCCTTAGTGCAAGGACTGCTCCTGGCTGCACCCTGTGCTTGAAGATGGGTGGCAGTGGGGCAGCAAGGCAGGAGGATTTGGGACTGTTTCACTCTCAGGTGTCCTGACTGTCCTCCCCCTGTGCTTCCTGAGGTCCTGTGTCATATCTGTCAGTCTTCTACGATGTCTTTTGTAGTATCTGAGGTGATGCTGGGTACTTCAATTGTTCTACTTGTATCTGGTGATTTGCAGTGTCTTTTAAGGAGAATTCCCTCTTGAGAATAAAATAACTTGAAGCCTTTCTTGTATGGCTCTGCACCTGGGGGACAGTAGTGGGGAGATGGCTTGTGGCCCCCAGGCTCTCCTCTTGTCCCTTGTGGGGGAAAGCCATAAACCTCACTTGTGCACGACTCAGATGTGGCAGGAAAACAGTGAGTGGGATTGCTGCATAGTGTTATCCTGCAGTGCCTGTCGCTGAAAGTCATCGAAGCTTCCTGCAGGGAGACCATAATTTTAATGTGGAGATTCTGTACTTGGACGATTTTCTTTGTTCCTTTAAGACATATATAAAAGAGGAAGGGAACTTTACATTGTGGTGTATGTTAACTCAACGTTTAAATCCTTGTGCTAAATGCCCATTATGAATGCTGCGGGGAGGGAGGGGAAAAGCTGCTGTAAGTGCAGTAGTGATAATTGACCCACTTAAGAGAGCTGCTCTAATTTTGCGTGTTACAGCATCCTGGAAATTCAGATAAGAATGTTGATCTATCCAGCTAATAGGATTTCCAAATATATCATCCAAAAGAAGCAGGAGGACTGTAATTTTGTGTGTGTGTATGTTCAGGCTAATATTTTGTTTAAGAATTGCACATTCAGAAAATCTGCTTTTCTGTTAATGTGTTATTAATTTAGAATAAATCAGTATTTGACCTCTGGTGCTGGCAAGGGGAGACTTGATCCTGCCCCATTGAATTCACTGATGAAATTCTCAACAGCTTTTGTGTAGAAGTGTGACCAACTTTTTTCCCCTCAGGATGTCAGTACCCAGCAGGTGGCTCAAACTGTCAACTTTTCCATAATGCAGCATTAAACAAAGTACCCGCAGAGATAGAGAGGGAGACAGTGTCACAAGGTGGCCGATCAAGATTACAGATTTTGGCTGGTTTTGATAGCTTTGTTTGTTTTCCTCACTTAAGGGAAAATTTGAACAATTAAGGTCAAAATAACCCTCCTCTGAAATTTGACTGCAAAATACTTTATTGCGTTACACAGCTGAGTGTTTCAAGTCTCTGTCTAGGCAGCTCTTGCTCAAAGCATGTCGACTGCTGAAAACCATGGGGTTTGCACTCAACAGAGCTCTTGCACCTAGATTGTTTTAATTTTCGAGATCCTTTGCCCTTGGCTGTTGTTACCTTTGTGTGTTGGGACACAACCGGTCATCACAGTCCCTCTTTGAAAGGAAGGGACAGGCTTTACTCTGTAGGCTACTGGATTAGGTCCACTGAAGCCTTTGTTCACTGTGGGCTTGAGTGTCATTATGGACATGTAGAAGTGTTTATGGCTTGGCAGCCCTCTGCATGTCACAGTGTTGGGCCTTGTGTAACACAGAAATACAGCAGAAGCATCTGAAACAGATTTTTAATGCATGTAATAATGGTCTGTTATTGCATGCATAAAATTAATAATAATAATAATAATAATTGCATGGTCTGTGCTCTTTGTAATTAGGTTCCAATTTGAGGTTTTTGAACTGACGAGACCTTCTCGTGATGAAGGTGAAACAAAGGAGTAAACAGAAGCAGGGAACAGGAGAGCTACAAAGGCATCAGTAATACCAGGGTAAAAATAGGAGGGGCAGCCCTCACCGACGGCATGGAGAGGGGGGTGGTGCTTTGAAACATGGTGGCAGAGACATGGGAACTAATGAGGGGAATGAAGGCAGGATGAGTTCAGGGTGATGGATGAGGGAAGGAAAATGTGATGGCAGAGAGGCCTCCTTCCAGTGGAGTAAGTACAAAGGAGGGATGATAAGGAAGGGGATCACACCTCTGATGTCTTTGGCCTTCAGTGATCCTTGCATGCTTGTGAAAATAAATATTTAACAATCTCCTTAAAGCTTGTTTAAAAGAGGAAATGATTGGGTTGACTCTCTGCTTAATTCAGAAGTTTATCTCTGCATCTGAATTTTGGTGCTTTTGTTAGCAAAACCAGCATTATATCTGGGTGGTGTTTTGACCAGACAGGAGCCAATGTATTGCAAACACCAGCTAAATAAAAACCAGTATGGTGTAGCCGGTCATTGTGTAGCACATTCCTGCTTTTGTCGGAGGATATACTGGATGTGGTGTGGGATGTGGAGGAGACACTTCCCCTTCCTTCCCTGCATGCCCACTCCCCCTTAAGAAATAAAAAAAGGCATTACTTGATGCTTTGTTTTTCAATAAATCCTGGTAGCAAACTTGATCAATTATGGTTGATGGTTTTGATACAGTAACTGAAAAATATTTCTGGTTGTAGCCATTGCTGATGTTTTCTGCATTTTAATACTTTAGAAGTCAATTAGAAAATTAAATGCTCTCCTTCATTAAAATCATTTTGAAGATGGTGCATTTGCATTTTAATGTAGTAAGAGTGATGCTTTAGAAGACAAATTCATATTATTAAATAGTTTAATTAAGATCAGTAATGCAAAATAGGGTGGATAAAAACCAGTTCATTGAGTACTACAAGTACTTCTTTGCTTGCTATCTGCAAGTATTATTTTAGCTTGAGGTCTCCTAAAACTGTGTCCACTTTCATCATATTCCTAAGACTTTGCACCTTTTTTTTTTGTCTTGCACTTCTTGATGTTATAAGTACAAAGTCAAGGTATTTCAGAAACAATATTACCTTTCGAATCTATTTTGGAAAAGAACTATTCATTTGCATACTTGGTCTGTCTTTGTATCTTGAAAGTAGACTTGGTAATGATTTCTCACATCCTAAAAAAGTATAAGCCTTTTAAAAATTGGTAGAAGTACTTCTCAAGAGCTGTCTTATTTCTCGGGATGTTTGTCGCTAGGGTTTTAATTGCATGGCCTGGTCTTTACACACAGACTTCATACTGGAAATGCTTCTCAATGGAAGATTTTTAGCATTTTGTAATCTCATGCCAAGTAAAATTGTGAGCTGAGCCTTTTCTAGCCTTTTCACTGTTAGCCTGCGTTTATGGCAAATCCACGTCCTTCCTTGAAGGCAAAAGAAAATGTCTTTTAAGTTTAACTGTCAGACTGGCTCAGTATTGTTGTAAGTATGAGTGATGTAATACCCAGTCACATGGTGGTATGTTTGCTGCTTTATCCCCTTGGACAGAGAGAGAATATTCTTTCCATCTTACCCAGTTTCATCAGTTTGGGAAAATAGCAGCCTTAAATAAGATCCAAACCAACCAAAACTTTGGTTTCCACTTTTGAAGCCAAATGTTCCCTATGCATTCTTTGGTTTGACTTACTAATTGGAAATAAGATAGTGAAGATAATGCGTGCTTTGAAACTTATGTATTGTGTATTTTATTTAGATTTAATCCTTTAAATATTTGACAATAAAACTTAAATTGTAGAGCTCGCATCTTCAGATCAGCTGTGAATCATTTAAGTTTTCAACATCCTTCCAGTTTGAGAGACACAGTAGTCTCAGTGATGTTTTGACTGTATGTGTTGGTAAAGTGCTATGAGATTTGCTAATCAGTATTTTTAAATGGAGATGTATAACTGTTTCTTCAATGAAGGAGCAGCTTGTCGGCCAAAAATAATTTCTTCGCTTATGCCTCAACAGGGAGTAGAAATCAGAATGCACTTTGGATTCCTTTCGTATTGGTAAGCAGGGAGGAATGGTGAACAATAAATTTTATGTTATCATATATGAACTACTCATAATGGAAAGCAAATTTTGGAAGAGGGGAAATATATAGCCTGAAATAAATCCTTTTAGTGTGGACAAAAAATTGTCTAGCTTGTAATATCCTATAATCTTTTTAATATGAAGAAAAAATTATGCAGTAAAAATGCATATTCAGCAACATGACACATACTAACTGAAATGTGAACATTTTCATTATATAAAAAACAGAACTCCAAACGCTGCCGCTTATTGTCAGGAGAATTTCTCACCTTATATGTTTTACAGTATTTTTCCTTCTGTAATTGGTCCTTTTAACTTCTTATTGTGCTTGTATAGAGCCTTTTGGCCTTGAAGTTTCCAGTGGGAAACAAAGTTGTTATTGTCATTTCAGGTACTGTAATGTGCAGCACAATTCTAGGACAAACAAAGAGCTGGTGTTTCAAGTTAGACTGCAAAAAACTTGAGAGGTTACTTGAACTCGCCAGTTTCTGAGAAAGCACTGCTGTGTCCTTGCTTTGCAAGGGTTTCGTCCCCTTCTAGCTAACTTGCATTAAAAATATACTTTTTTTTGCTCTCCCTAATGAAGCCCTGGCTTCAGAGTAATGAAGTTCTGCCTGTTCAGCTCCAAAGGTTGTGAGATTATAGATTCTTTTCTCTGTTGGGCAAAAGAGCTGGGCTGTCTGAATTGGGAATATTTCTTTTGAAATTTGCCATTGAAATCACCAGTGGACCGTTCTTGATCTCCAGCGAAATGAGGAAGGAAATGTAAAATAATTGTAAGTCATTAGTGAAGAAGTCTTTTTTTTTTTTTTTTAAGCAACATCTGGAGGTTTCTGCTGCTGTGTCTCAGTTGGTACCTGAAATCAGAGAATGCTCTATTCTGTAGTGCCCTGGAGTTGAAAGTTTGGTTTTCCCACGAGTGCTGTTAACTTCTGCAGAATCTAGGTTGAATTTTCTTTTCTATATGAAAATTTCTAGTCCTTATATGATCAGTCTTCTAGAGAATGCAACAGATGGACTGCATCTGTGCTGCTGTCTCTGAGGGACTCCCAAATCACTACATTTTTGTCACATCTGGAGGACCCAGTTCATTGCCAATAATTATTTCCAGCACATATTCAGATTAGAGTTTTGGAGTTGAAGAATATTTTTGGGAATATCGAGTTTGATATTTATTATCTTCCACCTAGATGCTAAGCTCTTATTGTGGCAGAGGAAGGCAACTCAAGTATAGGTTGCTGCTCTACTCATTCCTCAGTCCTTGAACCGGTGGCTCCAGTGTCTCAGCTGTTTCTCACAGTCATTCAGTGATGAAACAAAGGAATGCTCCAGTCCTTGGGTTTTGCTCATAACATTGGCAGCCCTCCCAGCAGAGCTGCGAACTGGTCAGTTTCCTCCAGTTGCAACTGGAGAAGCTGGGAGCACAGAAAGGAGCCAAGAACTTTGCCTGAGGGACAGTATCCAGAACACGAGGACAACATCAAAAAAAAAGAAACTGCAAAAAAAAAAAGAAGCTGCAGAAAAAAGTAGTTTGACAGAGGTGTTTTGTCCCAACAGTCCTTCCTACTGGCAGGTTCTAGGATGGGAGGAAGGAGAGTACAGAGCATTTTCCACCAGCTCTCTAGCAGCTGGAGAAGGTGTGGTACATACAGGGAAACGTTTGTTTAGACTATATATCTGAGGGTGATGAATTACCTAGGAGACAATCCTGAAAGCCTGTCTCCTATGTAGGATTATGGAATTATTTAGATTGGAAGGGGCCTCTGGAAGTCACCTCTCCAATTCCCTGCTCATGTTGTCAGTAGATTGCTGAAGCCCTGCTCTGTTTGAGTGCTGGTTGTCTGGAGCTGTGGATGTGTCATACTCTCTCTGGGCACCCTATTGCAATGTTTTGCTACCTTTATGGCAAGGATTTTTTTTTCTAGTATCTAATCAGATAATCTAATTTCTCTTGCTGCAACTTGCATCTGTTGTCTTTTATTCTGTCTGTGTGTGTCTGAGAAGAGTTTGGCTCCATCATCTCTATATTCCCCTCACTAAGTGCTTAAGACAGCATTAGATCTCCCCTAAAACCTTCTCTTTGGGCTGAAAAAGCCCGGCTGTCTCAGCTGTTCCTCGTGTGTCACATGCTTCAGCCCCTCAGCCATCTTGGTGTCTCTCCACTGTAGTCACTCTAGAGTACTGAAGTTGTACTGAAGGACCTAGACCTGACCATGGCTGTCCAGATGCAGCCTCACAGGTACTGAGTAGAGGGGAATATCCAGTTCCCTCAACTGCTAATACAACTCAGTATGTGTCTGGCCTTTCTTAATGCTGGAGTGTGTTGCTGACTCCTGCTTATTTTGTCCGTGGGGACATCAAGCTACTTTTGCTCAAGCTGTTCCTTAGTTTGTCAGTCCCAGCCTGTCTCGGGTGTGAGATTTTTCAAGAAGTTCAAAGACAGATGCCAGCTCCTGCCAGCCCAGTTCTCCAACTTGCTAAGATCCCTTTGGACAGCAGCCCCACCTTGTGATGTATTGACCACGCCCCCAGCTTGGTGTCATCTGCGTACTTGCCTAGGATGCCTTCTGCCTTGATGTCTCATTAAGGCAGGGTTGCCCCCGAGGGATCCCTGTAGCACTGGTCTGCCACTTGGACTTTATATTATTAACCACAGTCCTTCAGACTTGGCAGTCCAGCCAATTTTATACTTACCTTCTAGGCCAGCTAGGCAAACCATGATGTCTCAACAATGTGACTTTAGGAACACCATGGCAGACCATGTCTTTAATTTTGTAGAAGTCAAGGTAAGCAGCATCCACTGCAGTGCCAGTTTCCTCTGAGCCCGTGTCCATTAGGGTGCCATGTAAAATGGATGGGCAGGTAATGTGTTGCTCAGGGGTGCAGCTGAACTGTCTTCCTGCTCGGCGTTTACGTGGTTGGCTAGTGCTCTGCATGGAGAATTTCTCTTTGCTCCGAGTCCAGAGCAACCCATCTTCTGATGGGCAACACAAAGACAGGTGCTCGTTGATCGTTATTTTATTTTCAATGAATTTTTTTAGGGCTGGTAACTAAAGCCTCTTCCTTACTTGCAGAAAACCTAGATTTACTTCTGTAAGGGGAGTTAAAAGCTGAGAGGGTAGCCAGGGCTGAACCTTTTGAAGCTGTTGTTGCTGTGCAGTCTGAAACGTAAGAGTTGTGGCGTCAGGAGAACAGCAAACAAGTGGAAGCTTTTGTAAGTGAATGGCAGGCTTTGAAAGGGTGTATATCTTGTTCAGCTTCTCTCTCTCGGGTTGTTTCAGTTTGTTTCTTTATTTTTCTTTTTAGTGGTGTATTTATTATATATGAATATAATGACCTGAGATACATATGTGGCACTTTGTGACATAGTTTAGTAGGCAAGGAGGCACTGAGGTGATGGTTGGACTGGATGATCCTAGAGGTTTTTTCCAATGCTAATGATTCTATAATATGTAAACAATTCTGGCAGCAGGACTCTAAGTCCAGATTATTCCCTCCTAGTTGAGGGTCCTGGTGATGGAGGTGTAGAATTTATAGCATTTATGGAGAGGATCAGTATTAAAATCCCCATCTTCTGGTTGGAGAAATTGAAGCACAGAAGGGAAGCAAAATGAATTGCTCATCAGGACACTGATACAACGTAGATTTGTGTGTCCCATGTGCATCCAAACCTTGTACAGTAGTATGCTGCCTCCCACAATGTAGGAGTCCTGTTCTGCATATTACTCTCGTATTTGATTTTGCAAATACCTTGGTATATACATTTCTAGATATATTGGCTAAAACACCTGGAATTTTTAGCTAAAATTGTGAAGAGGAGCAAGTTCTGCAGGCTTACCATGTTTGGTGTTGTATTGAGTTGTTATAAAAATCCTAGGATAAATTTCTAAGTCTCAGTGTTGGGGAAAAATTATCATTTTCCTTGAAAGCTTTGCAAATATGACACAATCAGCAAGCAGCTGTAAACATGAGACACACAATAGCATTCTCGGTTGATGTTCAGAGCAAAGCTGTATTTTAGGAGCTTGCTGGCAGTGTGCTGTAGAACCTTATTTGAAATTACACTGCTTGGTTGCAATAAAACCACTGCAAGACTGTGTGAAAGGAGCCTAAAGAGATCTTTCCCAGCATATCACTGGCAGTTTTTATTTTCCCAGAGGCAGATGATATGTACATCATTACTGATTTTTTTTTTCTCTTGTGAAGAATTCCAGCAGCTGAGATGTTTACAGCTTCTTAAAAACTGATAATGAAAGAACAGTCTCTGTGCTCTGAGACATGAGTGCTTGCCATTGCTGCAGCATTAAAAGTATATAATACAGGGATAAAACTTTAATATTCCTTATTTTCCATCTTGATTAAAACTATTTAATGAAGACTGTTAACTTTTAAGAACGTGAGAAATGCCATTTGCAAGTAAATTAACTTCAGTATATTCACTAACTGATGCTGTGCAACATTGTCTTGTGATGCTTTGGGAATTCCTGCTCAAGTGAAGTAAATCTTGACAGTAATGCCAACAGAATTGCAGTACCCATGACAAGCAGAGAATTGCAGCAGGTTGCTTACTGAAGACATGAGTTTTCAGTAGGATATTGGTATGTGTATTCAGACCCCTTCCTACCCTTCTCTGCCCCCACATGCCTTGCCCCAGTAAAAGGTTTTCCTTTTGCTCCTTAAGGATCCCTTCATAAAGATGAGTAACCAGTAAAGAAGGAACCAACACTGGCTTTATCTTTTTTTAACAGTGAGAATTGGTGATTTTAGAGCAAATTGGTACAAAATCAAATTAAATCTTAAACTGAATAAAGGAATGCAAAGTTGTTATGGGAGCTTCTTGGCTTTGTTTTGGATAATAAAGGGATGCAAACTAGGACTGGCATACTTGAAAGGAGGGGCTGAAACTGTGATATGCATTGGATCTGTGTTCATTGTAAGGAGCTCAGGATGACGCTTAGCTCTTAAACCCTTTTTGCAAACTTCCATGTTGATTTGCATATCATAATCCCACGAGTTGTATCAGGTGTTGTGTTAAGACAGGATGTAGCTTGGGTCTTTCAAAGGTGAGGTCATGATCTGAAAAATAATTATTGACCATAAAGTTAGTTAACTATAGGGCATCAGCACAGTTGAAATCTTGTTTCTTTGGCCATTTGGAGAGACTTGAGAATGCCAGTGTCAAAAAGCATAGTAAGATGGTCAGAAGATTTCAGAGCATTTTACTAAGGAAAGGGAAACTGTTGTCTACATTGTAAAAACATGATGAAGAAGGATGAAATGTTTTTTGCAGGGCAGTGGCAAAAATGGAAACAAAAGCCCAATGTCCTGAGGCACAGCCTGGTGTTCGTTTTCTTGGAGAAAACTGATTCCAAAGGAGAAGCGCTTATTTCCCACCCTTTCCTGCAGATAAAATGCAGAGTGTATCAAATGCCTGCAACTGTATTTTCCCTGCTCAGTAGATCATCTCAAAGTTTTATTCTCGTAATTGAACTCTGAAAAGTTAGCTACCTTAAAATCTGAGCTATGTCATCTTTCTTCCCTGCCATGGGAACTCCTCCCTCTACCTGCTGTATTGTACTTGCTCAAGGACCAAATTTAATCTTTTTCTAAGGGCAACTTTTCAAGACATAAATATGTTTTAAATTTAAGATCCAGTGTATTATGTGCTTGAAGGGAAATGTGTCATATTGAGAATTGTATCCCTTTCAAAGTATGATGCATCGCTTGTCTTTAGCCCTGAAAGGTATTTAAAATTGGTATTTGATATTTTTAAAGTTAGAAAGGCTATTGCAGTTATTTTTCTTTGTTTTTTTGTTCTTCTTGAGCCCATTTCTGTTGGGCTTTCAGAAAGCAACGGTATTTTCTCACCCTGCTGGTAACAGCTAAAGGTAATCTCTCCTTTGTGCATTACTGTGAAGTAGAAGTGAAGACATGTTTGCATCTTGTCCACAGTTTGGAAAATTCGTATGTGATGATGTTTATTGTATCCCAAGGTATCTGGCTAACTGTCCAAGGAGGTAATGTGAGTTTTCTACTCCTCTACTGCTAAATAAACCTCCCTTGAATACTCCTACAATGGTACAGCATAGACTGTATAAGATGCATTATTCTATATTTGGCAAAATGCTTTATTAGTAACACATTTGGGATAAGTTGCTGTTTATGTACCATAAGGCAAACCCAGTTTAGAAAATGTAACGCTAATAAAAATCAAGTTGTGTATACCTCTGTGCTGTTATGACTTATTTAGGTTTCTGCTACAGTGAACATGTAGGGTTTTTTATATATATTTAGTGTAGGCATTTCTTAAAGTGAAAACATGGGCTGAAAATTTTGCAGCCTGCTGATGTAGCACATTGGTTTAGCAGCATGTTTTCTTATTTGTTTTATTGAAGATGCCTAAACCAGCCTGCTTTGAGGAGTTCAGCCAGTGTAAAAGTGATGTGTGGTACTGACTTCCAAGAACTGCTGATGGGCTAGTCCTAAGCACCTAGCTTTCAACTCCATGCTGTGTTTTAAGTTCAGTAACAAAGACAGGTGACTGGGGAAGTTATTGTGAGTTACTGTAATGCCTTTAATCAGTCTTGCTTTGATTACTACAAGACTAGTAATTAACCGTTTGGTAGCATTTGTGAAAGTGTTGCTGAGTCTGTGACTCAGGAGAGAGCCGGCAGCATCCATGAAGCCATTACCCTTGATGTTTTCCAGTGGAGTGCTGGAGGTGTGAGGGAGGATGGGAATGCAGAGAACTCTTCTGCTTCCTGAAGTGAGGTTTTCTGATCAGCAGGAATACACCATTAGGGGGAAGGGTATTGCTGTACTGCCTGCTTTCTGAATACAAGGGCTCTCTTTGGTACGTGGCGGTGAGTATCCAGTTCAAATAACGAAAAAGGTTTCTACAGTTATTTGCCTACAGGCATCTGATACAGAAGGGTTTATTCTGTCATTGTGTTACATGACATATGCTGATATGATTCTCTCAAAGGCCTTTGAGAATGGGAAATTTAACACATCTAATTGTTGTATTTCCCACCAAAGGCTGTTAAGGAGTCAGCAGCCTCAGAGTAGCAGAGATGCAATTCATATTTTTTTTAAGCTATACTTTTTCTTAAAACAAAGGCTCTAGTTTCAGAAATTTTCTGCTAAATGAGTTTTACACTGCTTTCTCCATTTTGCACTGTTCTAAGGGTTTTACACTGTTTGTGTAAGATATTAAATAATGCCTATGCACAGATAAATCACATTCACTGATACTGGCAGGAAATCATCATCTGAGTTTCTGTGCAGACTCTGCCATGTCCCAGTGCTGGGTACAGCAGCTGCCGCGTTTCCATCCTAGCGAAGGTCTGTTGAGATAATTCTCCGAGGAGCGCTTAATACCAGTGCATTAGACTCAGTATTGGCATGAAAGCAAAGATGTAACACTTGGCTTCTAGCATGGAAAATGTAAACTGTTCTGTATCTACAGAATTTGGTTTTGATTTGGTTTAATTGAACACTGTACTGCTACTTTTTGAAAAGTATAGCTGGGTGTTCACTGTGGGTAAACCAGAGAAGTACTGTGATGGACTTCCACACAGGAATTGTGTCTGTACTTAAAACAAGGAGGGTGTTATCAATTTTATAAGACTTTGGTTTGCTATAAAGCAGTGTTCTGTAGGCTTTTGCTCCTTATTTGTTTTAAGGTTTCTCTTTCAGATAAGGTAGGTCTTTGTGTTTTGGAGCAAGCTGGAGACAACTCTGCAAACAGTGTTACTTTTAAAGAGAAATTTGAGAAGGTGGGATGGGTGGCTGAGAGATTATCTCAGGCTCTTATTTTGATGAATGCTTTAAGCCAGTGAGAGCTGGCACGGCTTCAGAAAGGAGTCATCTTGCTTTGCCCTTGCTTGCTCAGTCCTCTCCCAGTCTGTCCCATGCCTCCTATCAGCCCAGGTGTTTGTGCAGTTACATGTGAACTGGGGAGTTAATCCAGCTTAAAACAGGGAGGGGAAAAAAAGAATTATTTCTTTCGGACAGTTCCCTAGGCTGGTTTGCTACACTGCTGCACAAATAGCACCCCGGGGTAGGGGGTGGTGATGGGCTGGAATCAAGCCAGTTTGGGGCAGGCTGAGATTATTCTGTTCATTCATGTTGGTGTAAGGTGCCAGGCAAACCGTTGCTCCAAAATATTTTTTTTCTCTTTTTTAGGGTTTTTTTTTTTTCATCTTTTCAAACTTTTCCATTTGGAGCCTGCTGCAAAGCAGAGTGTTGGGCTCATGAAAGTGCTGGTTTTCCTTTGCCACCTCTGAGCAGGCAGGGATTTGTCTCTGCTCCTGGTTTCTGCCCCTTCTCTGTCTCTGGCAGCTGCTTCAAATTTCCAAACATGTGTGTTGCTGCTGTGCTGAATACCAGTTTGTCATCTCAGAATAGTTCTTCTAAATCTTAACCTCTGGATTTTGTGAGAATTTTCTTTCACTGTTTGGTACAAGAGTTGTAGCTTTTATAGGCTTGGTATATGGGGAAAAGAGGGAGAACTGAAGTCCTTTACGTTTACCTCAGTCTTTACTATTCATGTCCTCCTTCTCAACTGCTTTTTTTATGCCTGCTTTGTTTTCAAATGGTCATTCTGTGCAGAATTTTGGACTGTGCAATTTCGTGCCTGCTTATGTGTTTGGACTCTCTTCAGAGGATGTTTTCTGCAGTGATTTTACTATTTACTCTTGTGTCTTTTTCCCTTGCAGCTTGAGCTTTGCTCCTTTCCTGGTGCCTCTCTCCCATTCTTCTCTGCCAGCCCCACTCTTCTTTTAAGTTCTTCCTTAAACCTTGCTTCTCCTAGCAACCTCTCTTGTTTTCCCTCACCAGCGCTTGTTCAATTTATTGTTTCAGGGGACAGCATCTCTCTTTCTTTTTCGGAGACTTTTTGTTGTTTGAATATAGCCAACTGTTATTTATACATGGTCACATCATCCAGGTTGAAGATTAACCACCTGTCTCTCAAAACTTTTAAATTAATATTTACATTTTCATTCTATGCCTAAATTTTCTTTTTCTGAAGTAAATATACTGACTAGATTAAATTTCAGTAGCTTAGTACAGATGTTCTTTGCATATTTTATCCATCTGATATCCTGAATAATCGACTCTACAGGCATTTTGGGACAATAAGTATATTTTTTACTTTTTTCAGTTGTGTTGCACTGTTATAAATTTACATGTGACTATGTAAATACCTTGCTATATCCCACAAAGCAGGTTATTTACTTGAAGTTGGTAACGCTAGGAATACAGCCTGGCCTGAATCCTTCGAAGACAGTATTCTCCAAGAGCAGCATTTTCAAAAGTGCTGAACGATCCCTGCGTATTCAGCTAGCCCAGCATGCTTTTGAAAATGTTCCTCTAAATGGGAAAGACTCTGAAGATAATGATTAGGATAAGCTACAGCATTAATTTAGTAAAGACTGAACTGTACATGTGTTGGGGAGGCTGAAGGTTAATGTAGCTCACAGACATTGGATCCATTCAGTCTGACCAGCTGAGGCGCAGTCAGCAGCCCGGTGCTCTGTCTGCAGTCACTGGAGATACAGGAAGGGGAGCTGGTGTCAGGGGACAATTCAGCACTTAGATGAGCCAGAAAGCTACACTTCTAACCCTTAAAGTTAATGCCATGAAATGGGGAAGGTTGAATGCAACCCGAAATGCCTACCTCCTTTTTAATAATCTGCCTTGGTGGTTGTACAATGCTGCCGCTAAATCTGTCTTAACTGTGAAGATAGAGATGTTGCATGTGCTGAAAGGGAGCTGCTAAAGAAACATCCTGATTTACCTGGGAAGGAGTATGGCACTGGTTTTTGTCCTTAAGTTGGGGATTTTAGAATATAGAAAAATAAGGTTTTATGAAATAGATGTGCAGCTGTGTGCAAAGAAGGGGAAAACCCTACAGACCAAAATACAGTTCTTTTTTTACTTGTGCATTAATCTACACATAAATAAAGATAGCTTTTTATGAAAATGGCATTTGTCCTTACCAGTGTGATTTGTTAGATGCTGTTTTTATTTGTATACTCAAGTGCAGTCTGTGCTATGTGGACTTTTTTGCACAGACAGATTTGCAAACTTTAAACTTTGGAAACCAGTGCTGTGTGATTTCAGCCTCAAGGCAAAGCTTTTTTTTGGAGTTATCAGAAATTAGTTTGCTACAAAAGAATTGGGTTTAGTTATTATTTTCTAATTGGTTTAGTTCAGTGTCGCTGGGAAGAGTAATGTTTAAAGTAAACAGTTAGTGCTGTCAGTTTAATTAATTGCTAATTAAATTACTGACAGTTAAGCAGCAGAGATATAATTGTGATATGTCATAATCAGAAATTGCTTGGTGTATGAAAATATGGAGGGAAGTTTGTAAATCGGGTGTTGAACCGAAGGGTGGAAAACTGAGTTTTGGGCCAGCCAGATTCTGTCACTGTTTCACCCTGGTATCGCTCCACTTCTGTGTTCACCCTCCCTTTTGTCTTATCTTGACATGTTTGTTAATATAAGTGCTTCTGGAAAGTTCCCATCTCTTATGTAGCTTATACAGAACTGTGGCACTGAAACTGAAAATATTTTGATTCATTTAGAACTTGAGAAAAAAATGTTTTACTATTCAGAAATCTTTTTGCTTTTCAGTCAGATTTCCTATTAAGCTTTGCTGTTTTGTTTGCAGTCAGCTGAATTGCTCTTGTTGAGTACAGAGAGGAACTTCATGTTTAAATATTTTGTATATTTAACAGGTCTGGTTTTAGTGTTTGTTAGAAACAGGAAGCAACGAAAAAAGGTAACGCTTCGTTAGTGGACAGTGCGGCTTTTGTGGATGTCTAATCTCTGCAGAGTGCGTTGCTGTCACGATTCCTGGACATTAGTTCTCTTTCTGTGGTACAGCTGATTTTGTCATAAGCTTGTAAAAATAAGTAAAAAAAGTTCCGAGGGTAAGTTATGAAAACTAACTAAAATAAATACTAGACTCTGTCTTGTCCATGCTGCTCAGTTGTGCCTGTATCTCCCAGACGTGACATGTTGTAGAAGAATTTTGACACGGTAGCATGAAATAATCTGTTTGAAGGCCTCCGGATTGTTTTAGGTTGTCAGGCACTAAAATAAAAATTTTATTATTATTACTGTGTTTTTTTTTTTATGAGGGGGAAAAACTCTACTATAAATGATAGTTGTTCTTCCACAATTTATTCTTGCATCTCTGTAAACAGCAGTTTTGCCTCCTGGGAAATGTTAATATTGAAAACTGAGGAGATTTTGCTGCATGTAAGTACTTTAGGATTGCTGGCATATGTAAAATGTAGGTCTATCTGAAGGACAAACGCATGCTTGTTTTGGTGTTTTCGGTTTTAGGTTTCCAGTACTATTCATTTCATCATGAACTTTTGTTTCCTTTGGTGCTAAGAATGAGGTCATTATTGCTGTGATTCATTGTGCTCTCACATTATCCACAGATTACCAGATTATAAAGGCAGAGAAGGGAGTGTTCTGGCTGCTTGATCTGACCTCTTGCATCACATCGGTCAAAGGATTCCCTTGAATTAAGTCTTTTCGAGTAAAGCCTTTATATGCATCTCATTTTGATTTAGAAGTTTCCAGTTGTGGACAGTCGGTTGCATACCTTGGTGAAATTAATTTAAGGATGAACAGCAAAGGAAAAGTAACTGAAACTTTCAGCACTCCTTTCTTTTTCTTTCCCTTTTTCTTTTTTTTTTTTTAATTGGTGCATTTATAACCTAAGTCCCCTTGTGTTTATGTCCTATTATTTTGTATGTGTATATCTACAACATCAGTGGCTGTCTATCCCTTTGGGAACTTTTCCATATGCTAGGAGTCTCTGCATGTCAAATTATTGTTTTCTTTTGGCTTCAAAGAAAACATTTATCTTATGATTGTGTACTTTTAAAATACATATTATCTGCTGTTTTCAGCTGTTGTTGTATGGTCTCCTGAACTGTTCCAACTCTGAAAAGGAGTTTGAAAACAACTGCCTGTTTTTACAACTACTTCCTGCTGATAATTGTGCTCACAATATTCACAGTAAAGGCCAACCCGTAGCTACTGCATGACTCAAATTTCCCCTTTGCTTTTGCTGCGCTGTGGCAGCTACACGTCTAATCAGGGAGAGAGATGGCTGGGGGCTACCTGAAATGAAATTCAGAAATGCCATATTTTTAATGTGACCTTTGTTTACAATTTCAGTGGACACTTGAACCAGCTTCTCTAAGGAGCAATCATCTGTATGTTAAAGCATCCATAGTGTAGCTCTGAATTGCTGCTGAGCTGCTTGAGCTCTGCAAGTGAATTCCCAGCTTCTTAGCTTTAATCTTTCGTTGTTATAAATGCATGAAGTGTTCTCTGTTTCTCTTTAAAGATGGATTTTTTCCTTACAAGTGCTCAAGTTTTATTATTGTCATCTGTTGCTGAGTTTAGGTCTTTCACCAAGGTGTTTTTAACAATTTGAGGAGGATGAAGAACACTTTGGTATACAGATTTCATGACTGTAACTGAAATGCCTAGGTTAGATGAGTAGTGCTCTGGCTCACCTATGATCTGAATTAGCCTCTGGATGTGATGGTCCCTTTCTGTGGCAGCAGACAGACTCTGGAGCTGCTCATCTGTTCACTTTGGTGCCTCAGTAACTTATGAGTTGCTTTTCTTTTTGCTTTGGGTTTTTGGTTTTTGTTTTTGAGGTTTTGTTTGGTTTTTTGTTTGTTTGTTTTCCTAAATTGTGACAAAATCTATCAGTTATGAGTAATACTTTTAGTTTATCTCAGTGGTGAAGGTATCTGAGGGTGGGCATAAAGCAACCAGACACTTCAAGTCAGTAATGAGCAAGGAACATTTTCAGACCTGGAATGTTTCTTAAGCATGAAATTGATGTAGTGATTTCTCGCTCGATCTGTTTGAGCTGCCAATTAATATGGTTCCTTGGCAACTGCATTGTTAAAGTCTTTCTGTTTCCACTTTTCTCACTATATTGACCAAAAGTTGCATTGCATTTTGTATCGCTTTGTGTGGATTTCTAGGCTGTATATTTTGCAGATTGTTTTTGTTAGCGATTTCCTTACTGTGCTAAAATTTAAGATTGCTTTAATGTCTTGTATAAGATTATCTATAATGGATTTTGGATTTTTTTCAGAGGCATGCTGAGTTTTCAGCTAATTCAATATCCATCTCTGCTGTGTTTTTAACGCTAAAATTAACTTTCAGCAAATAATGTATTGAATTTTTTAACAAATTTTGAGTACTAAATTCATACGCTTTTAAATGCAAGCTAAGGATAGAAATGCTCAAGGATAACTCTTGGCAAGGCAAATGTTTATGTATAAACAGACTATGTTATCTGAATTATTACGCTTCCGTGGCTGATAATGTTTAGGAGAAACGTGTCTGTTATCACTCTGGTATACTTTAAGAAGAACGTATGCTAATACTTGTATTACCACAATGTGCCAAACTATACTGATGTCCTTGTACTTTTCTTTTTAAAGCTGGATTTCTTAACACATTGCTACATACACAAATGCATATACCCTCTCTCATATGTTTTCTCTGCCCCTCTCTCTCTTTTTCTCACATTTGACTTGGGCACTCCTTTTAATGGTAAAACCGGAACCCTTTTAAGGTGTAAGCCACACCTGTGTAGCTGATAGGAGATCAGCATGTGCTCGTTACTGTGATAGCAAGAAGGCTACCTTTGCACCTTAAGCTTAGTGGTGTTTGGTTTTGCTCTTTTTAGATACTGTTCAGACTATACATTTGAAGTAAATCTCAGTAAAATCTAATGGAAATTCATAGTGGTTTTGCCTTGTTTTTAGCTATTATGAATTCCAAGTGTGCCCATAATGAGTGGAAGGGGTGGTGACCTAATATTTTTGCAGCAGCACAGTGTATGAGGGAGAAAGAGGTGATTTTCTTGGTCAGAGAAAAGAGTAGACAAAGCAGCTTTCTCTTCCCAGCACTTTGGCAGGTCCTCATAGAAAAGGACAAAAGAAACTTATAGCAGTTTTCTTAGTTTGTTCTTTCATCTGTTTTTCTGGGATCCTGGGCTCCTAAGCTGCCACGGGAGACAGATGATGCTTTACGTTCTTAGAATATCTTACACTTTATTTATCTTATTACTGATATTTGTTGTTAATGGGCCTTTCTTAGGCTGCAGTATATGGTAAGTATTGTATATTGGCTTGTTCTTGGAGACCATCACTCCACAAGAACAACTTGGGCAGTAAATGCGGTGGGTGCTGGGGAGCGGAACTGATAGCTGTCTGCTGTCTACTAGCAGAAGTGGAGCATCCAAGTCCCTAGTTTAGTTTGGTTTCTTTGAGAGTTAAAACTGGGTTGGTTTCTTCATTTTTTTGGGGTTACTAATGAAATTAGGGAACAGTGTTGCATTAAATAAGCATGTATATTCCTTGACTTCATCACAGACATGTTACTTGACCTCAGTGACCTTCTTCAGGTATGGTATCTTTTTTAGTATTATTTGAAACTTTTGTTGAATTGATAAAATAGCACAGGCTGTTTGGGGTGTTTTAATTTCTCTATGAAGATTCTGAATTGGAAAATCACTGGGTTTGTACAGCAGAGTAATTGTTCAGTGAAATTAAATGTCAGACATTTTTTGTTTTTAATGTTGCAAATAACGTATAAAGAGATAGTATCACCCTTTTGTCAGGGTTCAGAGTCACTGCAATGGCACAGGGTCAGATGTTACACATTTTTAAAACAACAGTTGTTAAAGACAAATAAGTTTTTGGTAGGTAATACTGTGAAAATGGGTAAGTGCGCTGCAGAGATGTGGTTTATAAAACATATTTTGAGAGAAATACATACTTGCTCTGTATGTGGAAATAGAAAGCTCTGCTGACATATGCTGTCCTACTCTCATTCTCCATGTTACAACTGTTTTACATACAATGTGAGTAGGTTAGTTGCATCTATTTTTATCCTCCCAGCTGTCTTGGTAAATGGCATCCTCTGAAGACTATTTATTGCTTGAAGCAATCTGCTGGAATTGCAATAATGAAATGAATATTTAATTCTTAAAAGTAGTAACTTTTTTCTCTTTTCTAAACTCTTACTGAATTATTTTGATTACTTATAACCAAGTACTGCATGTGTACAATGGGAGGTTTATTTCCTTCTAAACACAGGTGATTTTGCGTGGCGATTGTTATGAAATAGAAAGATCACAGTAATATGAAGAATAGTCACCAAACGTGAAGAAGAAGGAGGTATTCTATCTGCAAAAGAAGAAGAGCTATTGTCAGTGGGAACAGACAAGGAAGACTGAATGATTTGTCTTTTCTGCTCTGTACATTCTAGCCAGAAAAGGTGTTGAGATGAGGACCAAAAGGTCAAAGAGGCATAAATGAAGACATGGGAAGAGCCAGAAATAGATCAGTAGCAGGGAAATTATCAACCTCAGAAAGAGGAAAAATGCAAAATGTCAGTATCATGATCTGTATTAATGCATTTAACCGTGTGAAGATTTCTGATGTGCTCTACTTTATAGCTTCTTTAAGGTCAATCTTAAGAAAGAGGAATCTTAAATGTTACTGTTAACTGCAGCTCACCAGAAAGTCCTGTTTAAGTGTGTACAAGCAAGCTTTTTATGATGGTGGCAAAATATTTATGGCTCAGATAGAAAACTTGAGTATATTCTGCTTTAGATCAGCTTTTGCTCACAGATCATGTGCCGATAAAAATAAAAGCAATTAGTTTATTAGACTGTACCATTACCTTCAAGTGCCTTTTCTTTCAAGGACAGATCTGTCATCCTGAAATTGGTCTATGTAATTAATGGAAAAGAAAGGTTGGTGGTGGTAGTAATAGTAGCAGTGGGTATTCTCTTTTAGAGATATTTAACTTGTTCATACTCATCGGAACGAAATAGATAATACTGATCCAGGTAATTGTTTTTCTTGACAAAGTGAGAAAGATGTTAAATTTATATCAGAAAAAAAAATCCCATTTAAAATGAGTTGCTGCTGATCTTCACCACCTCTTGCTTAGATGTGAACAGCAAACTTTGACATTATTCTTTAGAATTTTCTACTTGATTCAGCCCTCTGCTGTGGGAGATGGTGACCTGCAGGGCTGCTAATCATCTGGCTGCAGGAATTTAAGAAAGTTATCAAATGAAGCATCCTTATGGAGTGTCTTCATAGAGGCCTCTGAGTGAACTACTGAACACCTTGAAATAGCTTTTAGTATATTTCCAGGGGAAAAAAAGCGTAACAACCTTTCGTGTATTGCTTCATCTAAAAGCAAACCAAAAGATAAGCCTTGTAACTCTGACTGCTGGGAAAAAGGATAAATGAAAACCTCTGAAAAAGGCCATCCTTTTACCTCCCTGCAGCTGGAGACAATATTTGCTGTGTCATTTTCCATCCCACTTATGGCATCCTCCACATCTGTGATCTTCAACCAGTGCCTGACAGGTGTTAGGAAGACTCATGTCCTCTGTGGCTCACAATATATGAAAGCTGGATAACTAAAACTGAGAGCCATATGAAGAAGATTTAAATATGCTGTTACCTGCAACTCATCGTTTGTTTCACGACTTGCCATATTTGTTTTCTTTCTCTCAAAGTATTGCTTTTTAAAACAAAGTATGATGAGGAGAAACCTTATGCATGACTTCTTGGGCTCTGGTCTGTACCTATTGAAGCATCTTTCTTCTTGTCTTTATTGAATTTCTTTGGGATTTGGTCCCCCATTCCCTATTAAAAAAATATTAAAACCTGTCCCCTCTAGTGTAATACGCTTTTAGCATAGCATTATTCTGCTAAAACTTAGCAATAGATGTGGCTGATTTTGACTGCTAATGGTAGTCTACGTTTAAGAAGTCATATCACTTTTCTTCTGATGCTGATGATTGAGATGTGGGAGTTTGTCTTGTTCCACTGGAGAACTGCTACATTTGATAATAATTTTTTGAGCTTGAAAATTGCTGTCATCTTAGGAAAAAAACACAGTATCCTTGTTTAAAAAATTCTTTTTATTGGAAAGGCCAACTTCTTCGGTACTTTTTCTCCCATTTTATCTTCAGATGAAATATGTCCTGTGTCTTGGAAACCTCCTATTGAAGATGTTGTCAGATTCAGTATCCCTCTGGTGCATGTAGACTTTAAAGCATTACCTGAAGTGAACTAAAAATGTCCAGACCACTGCTACAAATCAAGCTCCTTCCTTGTGCAGAGCAGTCATGTTGCATGTTGATTGAGTTGGAAGGATGATCAATCATCAGTCTCTGACAGGGAAAGTACTTGCTTATATTTTCAGATACTGCATTTTACTTGCAAATATAGTCTTTAGAGAGGTCTGTAATCAGGCCTTTTGTTTGCGTTTTTGTTAGTCCAATCTAAGTGACGGGCCCTGCTTGTTTAAGGGAGTTAAAAAGCGTGTGTAGCCTTGGCCCAACTTTTGAGCAGTTTAGGTTTGCTCATCTGTTTCAGAGCACCTCATTCCTTGCACCAGAATTGTTTGGCTAAAGATTTGATCTCAGTGTGGTGAAATCCTGCCTTTCTCATCTTGGGAAATGGCAGTTTCTTTTTTAGCATCTTGTTATCTCCAGTGCCATGGTCTTTGCAATGTGGTCATAAAAGAGTTTGGGAAGAGGTGTTGGCAGTGCTTTGATCTCAAATTTCAGCCTAATAGAATAAAATTTTTAATGTGCCTTGTGATGTGTCCTGCTGTTAAGTAAGGCAGATGCTTCCTGAAAAGATGTTAGAGCCAGGCTCTTTACAGGACTGCATAGCAGGCGGATTAGCAGCAATGGTCATAGATCATTAAAATGAGAAGTTTTGACTTCATATCAACAAAAGATTTTTCACCATGAGGAGAGCCAAGCAGTGGAACAAGTTGCTCAGAGCAGTTTTGAAATCTCTGCCCATCAAGGTTTTCAAGATCCTGAGCAACCTGGTCTGTTCTTGTAGCTGACCCAGCTTTGAGCAGGAGGTTGGCTTGGAGACCTGCTGAGGTCCTTTCCAACCCGAACTATACCGTGGGTCTAGATAAGGGAAGAGGGTGCACAAGAAGTTAAAATAAGTAACTAGTACTTGCTTAGTCTAGTCCTCCTTCGATCTGTCTTGACTTCAAAACACAACTCTCACCCCCTATTTGTCCTCTTCAGTTTGTCTAGTCAAGTAACAGTAGTTCTTGTCCAGACAGATTTTTATTAAGAGTTATTTTGGTATGTGTATTGTTTTATTTATGATTTTGAAAGGCAGCAACTGGCCTCCCACATTCCTCCATGCTTGGTGCAAATTACTCTTTGACTTTCTTGTATAGGTGGTATGATAGTGGTTTATTGTACTGCTGTGGTGTTGGAGAAGCTATACATGATCAGCAAAAGTAGACTTTCCCTTCGGAGTCCCCAGACTGAAAGCAATGCTTTCAAGCATAGCATGAGAGGAAGCTGCTTAGTTTTGATTTGTGTCTTTCTTTGAACTGCAGTCTGACAAGCTGGGTTTGGTACATGTTTGTAGTTTTGTGTATTGCCTTTTGAGGTTAAAAGTAATGTTCTGGTTGCAATATGGATCCTCAAATTAAGATGTTTCAGCTTATACTGTAGAGAAAGGTAAAATAGATTATTTTTTAAAGACTGTACTCATTTGCTTCAGTTTTTAATACCCTTTGTTCATTTAAAGTTATTAACGTGTTGACTGCATTTGCCTTTATTGCCCCTATGCAAATTGCTATGTTGATTGAGTCAATTTAAACAACCTGGTTGGGACCTTCAGGCATTACTATACTAGAAATGTTAATAATGAATCAAATAACCACAGGTGCCTCTTTCCCCAGCAACAGACACTCTCCTTAAAAACTCATTTGCTTTTCATGCTTGCTTAATTATTTAGGCAAGCAGCCATGGATGTTTCACAGTGTGAATTCTCATCGCGTTCCAACTGCCCGGTCTTTGTCTTTTTAAAAGACAGAAGATCTTAACCACTGTCACAATTTGTAATATTTTTCCAGAATTCTGCACCATGGTCTTGGAAAGCCTGTTTGGAAATTGTTTGTAGTGAAAGGGTATTGATTTATAAAATTATGGAACTTGCTGAATGAAAGATTTTGCTTGACCATGAGCAGTTTTATTGATTACTACTGTCCAGATGGTAGAGTGACCTGGTAACTATATGAATGGGAGATTCCCTGTTTTCCAAAGAGAGTTTAAAATTCTGGAAGGTGTTAGACTGTTGAATGGCCGAATTCCTGTGTAACTGGAAAGTAAGTATGTGTTATTCTTTATAAAAGTGGAAGTATATTTGTATTTGTGAACATATCGGGCATGATGTGAAAGCAAGAGGAAATTATTAAGGGCTTAGAGTCCCTATAGAAATGTCCCTTTGAAATCAGCATCTGATGACTGACAGATGTGAAATGTTTCTCCAAAAAGTACCATGGAGGGCAAAAAGTATAACAAGTAGAAAGATTTTTTTTTTACACAGGTATAACTGAATAATTGGAAGCCGTTCCTTCTCCAATTGTCCCTTTTAACTAATATAAAGTCTCCTGTAACAGAGGCAGAAATTAACTGTTGGTAAAGGACATCATCTTACAGACTAAGTTCTCCTGTGAAAACTTGGGGGTAAAAACACTGGTGGTTTTTGTTTATATTTTTTTCCCTCCAGTGCCTTGGTGAGCACATACTTTTTGCCTGAAAGATGTCTTTCTGCTAAAGAATCTATTTTTTTTAAAAAAAAAAAAAACAACTTGGTGGCGAGTCTGTATGTTTGCAAATGGATTCTGTTAAATGTGAACTAAATACAAAATAATACAATAAACCTATCAGGGTATGAAGGTATTCTAAAATATCCCCTCTGACAGAGCTTGACACCTCTTTGTGTATTAGGTATTGATATTCAAACCTAGTGACTGCATCAGGTTTAGGAAATATCTGATCAAAATGCACAGAGAGAGCACAAGTCTTATGAAAGTCTGTAAAACAATTGTTACACTTTGACAATTTTGACTGGGCAGAGTTTGGGGAAATACTATTTTTCGGCATGATTTTTTTAACTTAAAAAAGGGAAAAAGAGGCCAAAGTTGATGTGGTAAGATTTAAAGCTGCACCAATTCAAGTCTAAGCCAGAGACATCCTTTTAGAAGGGCATTTTTATTTATTTGCCATTTTAAGGACTCATATAAAATTAGGTTTTATGAATGCAAATATCACATGGCTCTAAATTTGGAGCATTAAGCTTTTGATGGATTGGAGTATATGAATTTTTATAAGAAGTTCTTAATGAAGAAAGAACTAGAAATTAAAGTCAGCCTCTAAATTAATTCTCCTAATTTTCTAAGCTTAATGGAGTGAAAAAACCATACAAATGATGAGAGTGAAGAAAGACTCTATCTATGTGCCTATTATATATCTATAATATCTCATCTGTCACAGAATGTGTGTGCATGCATGAGTAATAGATGAAATTAGTGACAGTGGCGTAAAATCTTAGTGAAAGGGCCTCCTTCCACTGAAACCAGAAGTTCTTCAACATCATGTTTCAGCAGTTCAATGCCATTTCAGTTTACTGGGTGAGCTTTATGCCATCTTTAATTTGCCATTTATGAGAAATGTCCCAGAACCTGTGAATATCTGGTAACTTTTAAAGATGAGAAGTGTATTGTTTGAGAGGGCCTGAGATCTCGTTTCCTACTGATTTGCCAGGAAAACTGGAACCAATTAAATATTCCCAAGTCCTTTTGTGACTTTGCCCTGGCATTAAGAATGTGTGAGCCTCATGAGGAAAATAATATAGAGCACGTAATCCACTGTCTCTTATGTTTTCTTTCTAAGTTGGTAGTAACCAGAAACTGCAAAGAAATGCACTTGTGATCAAAAGAAAGAAATTCCCTGATGTACCATTTGAATTTATTATTTTGTGTAAATGCAGTGCCTGCACCTTGAAGTTGGTCATAAAACACTGATGATGGGGGTGAAGTGGAAAAGCAGGTTAGATTTAACTATGTTACTTCTCAAAGAGACTATGGATCCAGAGACTTTTAGTTAGGCTGAGGACAGGAAGATGAGAAACAGTCATCGAGCAGTTTTGTTATGCATTTGTCTTTGTTTTGGATTTAATTCAGCACCTACTTTGACTGTTAGAACTTCTTTAAAAAAACCTGCTTCTTTATGCCTCTTCATATTTAATTGTTCTTTGATGTTTGCATTTATGGAAAGTTTGCTTGGGAGGAGTTTATTAGAGAGTGATGTGGTTTGATGGGGACATGCATCAAGTATTTGTATGTCACGACAACAAAAGTCAGAAGGAGAAATACTTGTCTGAATTTGAGGGGTGTTTTTTCTAGACTAAAATTAAAGAACTAGATGAGTTTGTGAAGCTTCTGATGGAAGCATCATATTTACTTGGCTCCATTGAAGTAACTTCATTGATTTGTGCAGTGAAATCATCCTTGCAGAACAAGATTGAAGTGATGAGGTTCAAGATTTATAGTAACTTGGTCAGCCAACTTTGAAGGCCGAAACTACAGCCAAAACCCCACTCTTTATGTTAATATTCCTTAGACAAAAGGTCAAAACAAGCCATTCCAAAATTGCAGTGAATGTAGAGCATCTAAAGCCAACTGAAACAGTGCAGATATTTTGCTGTAGTAATGTCTGTTCTGTCTCTGTGGCTCATGGAAAGTCACATGCTCTCAAACTCCTGCGTGAATTGCCAAATTCAGTAGGTGCTTATTTTTCTGTATAAAATTCAGTGACTTATTTCCTAAGAAATACACTTCTTATTCAGAAGGTATATTTTGTTTACTTCCTTCACATAGAATAGCGTTTCTGTGTCATCTGGTTTTTAAGGAAAAAAAGAACAGTAAAATTTAAGACTATACTTTTATATCTTCTATGTCAGTCCAACAAAGCATGGAAAATATAACACTTTCCACTAAATATGGAAAGAATTACCATTGTATCAAGTAAGCGACTTGATTGGGCAGTCACTTTCAAGATACGTAATCATTCTGAGGATTTATTTGAAGTTCTTTTTTTTTGAAATTTGAAAAAAATTGTGTTAAGAATGTTTTCACAGACTGAAAAAATGCTAAGTGGAAGGCCAGTTGAAAATGTGTCGGTATTTATTTTTTGAAAATATGTTTATTTTTGCTAGCTTCATAAAAGCATTTATACACTTGGGAGTAAAGCTTGCTTTTAATATATGTATAAAGCTCACAAAAGTGAAACTGCAAGAGAATATACTTAGAAACAGAGGGTTTTGTTTCTATAGGTTTGTACCATGATGAACAACTCAGTTCTGTAATTGACTACTTAGTAAACACCTTTGCAATCCTGTTACAGGAAAGGGAGGGGCTGTTCTGTTCCATAAAAGCAATAGAATATATACTAGCCTTAAAAAAATAACCCAGCTATTTGTTTGGGGTGTAGGAGGGTGGAAGGTTTTTTCCTGCTAACTTTGACCTTTATATATGCCCTGGGGTAGCAAGGTGTTCATGGAGCTTCGTGGGAATGTTGGGAGCTGATCGGGAACTGAAGTATATCCTGCCTTTCTTGCTGACCACAAAAACACATCTCAAGATAGGGAAAGAAAACTTCCTCAGACTTTTAAAATACAAATGTAGTTGCCTGTGCTGTAAATTGCAAATCGGCGTATGAAGAGTAACTCCTCCCCTTAGGTTACATCCACCCGAGTGCCACGGTGAAGGAGGGGAGGGGAGCAGGGCTCTGTTCCTGGCACCTCCACAGGTTTGGTGTGGTTTAGGGTTTTTCTCAGTTTATTTATCTTTTTTTTTTAAAGTGGGGTGATCTGAGGCAACATCCAAACAATAAGAAATGACAAATAACCCTTGGGGTGTGTAGCACCACTCCTTGCTTTGGTGGAAAAGTTTGGTGTGTGCTTGTGCAATACTTAATTATCCCACTTTACATGATCATGCAGAGTTGAAATTTGTACCAACCTGTGAGTATTTGCTCAGGTTTTGTTATGCTACAAGATAAATGACACTTTATATATACTGATATTATATTAAAGTGTACTTAATGCTTTAAGATGTTTGGTGACAACTGAAAAGTTGTCCAAGTACTAGGGAGCAACACTGAGCCCACTGAAGAGTACGAGGAACAACTTTTTTTTTCAATATAAACTTGTGCTTTGATTTACAATGCTAATTTGTGCAGTTTTTGACAGGCATTAAGTATTATTCTGTACCTGTGAATAGTGCTTCTATTCCTTCAGTTGATTTTCTTTTAAAGCAGGTTGTTTAAAATTTCAGAAGTTGGAGGGTTTTTTCCTTTCCATATAAATGATCTATTAAAAACATCTGTGGTTTAAGATTTAAATAATTTTTTTTGTCTTTTAATAGGTGAATGTCTATGTGCTGGGAAAAACGTTTCTTCTGTTGGCCAGAGAACTCTGCATAAATGCTCCAGCCATAGGTATTTTTTTTTTTTACAAGTTGACTTTTTGAGTGTGTTGGTGTTATTTTCTGCATGGTTACTTTAAAAGAATATAAATGTGTGTATGTGCATGTGTAGGTGTAGTATTGTGTGCTAAATACCAAAGTGGTAACTTAAAAATGAAGCTGAAATCAGGCTGAAGAGCAGTGATGACCATTACAGCCTGTTCTCCTTTATGTTAAGATTTTTTGGGGAGCTAGGTGCTGTTTTGTATTATGAGTAATTTTGCTGCTTTTTCTGAGTGCAATTCAGGCTGATGTATAACAAATCTGTGTGTGTCCACAAGCTTGTACAGGCCTATCACACTTTAGTTCCACAGAGACTGAACACTTGATAAATATCTGCCAAATTTACTATGTCCATCACCTCTGAGCTGTTCAGTGCTTGAAATACAAGTGGCTTGATGGAAAATGAGCACACAAATAACTTTTTAATTAGTAGGTCATCAATGAACTCATAACACAGTGAGAGGAAGGTGGGTTAAAAAGTAAAAAATCTGTTGTTTAGACCGTGTAGCTTTTAAGCCAAGGAATTTGTGTTTAAATTCCAGTTGAAAAAAGTGCATTTATAGAGAGGTCATGTGACTGTTATCCCCCTCTATGCAGGAATTTTCTTCCTGTATCGTTACCACTCTCGCTCCTACTCTTCTTAATCTGCAGCAAGTAATTGGATGCCCTTGTGTTTGAGAATAACACACACACATACCCCTTCAGATGTCCTGAGCTGGGGACATAACTCCCTGCCATTACAGCAAGAGAGCCAGCAGTTCACATATAGAACATCATCATAACAGCATCCAGATATTATGTGGCAGCGCACAGCCATTGTGGTGAGCTGGCTTAGTTAGCATAGCCTGATACCTGGTAAAAAGTTCTGGTTTCCAGTAATTCAGTTACCTTCTTATTTTTCATTTCTTTTTTTAAGAGACAGCGGACAGAATTTGTATTGTAGCTTAATTTCAAAGTGAAAATTAATGCAGCCTAAGAAAAGGTGAATAGAAACCCCATTAAGTTAAATGTAAAAGTACTTGTTAAGACTTGGAAAAAAATACTGGTTTAGACTGCTGTTTGAGTAGTCTTTCCAAGGTCATTATGAGAAGAGAGACTTACAAAGAACAGTAAGTATTTCTAATTGCCTCATCTGTAATGATTGTCAAACCCAAAGAAACACTGCAAAAAGGTACTTCCTGGATCTTCCCCCTCCCATTCTTTCTAAAGGCATAGGGTCCCTTCTATCCACCATCAGCAGGGGCCTTTAGAAAGAACAGAGGGAGAGGGAAGACTCAGCAACTTCTGTTTAAGGTGGTGTATTTCTAATTAGTAATTTTGAGTGAACTTCAAGACCAATAGTGCAAGTATTTCTCTATTGTCTGCCCCTAAATCTGAGATGGGATGTATATTTAGAGAGTGCCTGCCAGCATTACAGCTCTGGGCTAAGTCTGTGATGAAGCCTGTCACTGCATTAAGCTCCTATGTTGTGACTCTGGCTGTTGAAGTGGGCTGCAGTTGACAGGTACAAGTGTCAGTGGTGCTGTTTACTGGTTAATGCAGATGATGTGCGTGAATGGGCGTTAGAAGCTTTCAAATATAACCACCGGATGATTTTGATCAACTTCGATTACGCTCATGGTTTGTCTAGCTTCAGCTCAGGCAACACACAAAACCCCCTGCGCATCCACATGTGTCAGCTCCCTTTTTCCGTGAAGGAAAATAAAGGCTGCTGCTGGATAGTCTTAGTTACCAGGCAAGGGAACCTTTGTATTTGTTGTGATAGCTAATGCCCTGTGTAGATGCGGAGAGGGGACAGATGACAGTATTGTCACCTCCATTAGCTGCACTGTAGATGAATTAACAGACACAAGCCATAAGATCAGCAAGGATCAAGTACACAGGATTTAGGGCAAGTTTAAAAATGTTTTATATTTCACAGATCTGTAAACTGCTCTAGTTTAGAACATTCTGTTTAAGTCAGCTGCAGTCTGCAAGTTAGTTATCTATATACAAAATAAATGCACAGTACGTGCGAAATTTAACATTTTTCTGCTTATTGCAGTCTTAATAATTAAGTCAAATAGCTTATGAATAAATAAAATAAGATTAAATTCAAGAGCATTCCTTCACTTATTTGTATAGCCTGATGTAGCAGATAGGTAAGTAGCGCAACATTCCACACTGCTGCAGAGTTCGTAGTAAAACTGAAAAATCCCTTAGTGCGCATCATTGCAGTACTGGAATACAATCAAGGTGAAATGCATCATGCATAGAAAATGAGCTCAGGTATTTGTCCTCCTTGTACTCCAGTTCCATTAGTACTGTCCGAGGAGCACTGGAACTGGAATGTCACTTTCCCGCACTGCACTTCAGTCATTCCCTCTTGCCCAAAGTAACTGAGTTCGTTACCATCGAGGATAGCACTTACATTGTAAAATGTGTCTTGCTCAACCTGCACAGGGTGTTCAAACCACACAGAGAAAGTGTTACTGGAGCCGTCGGAGGTAAACTTTGTCAGGTTTTGAGCAAGGACAACTCCTAAGCGTTTCAGTTCGATTTTTACGCTGTATTCAGCTTTGCCGCAGCTCGACCCATACAATCCCAGTCCCGCTATAAATATCCGTTTGTCTACGGCAAACTGAATACTGTCACACCGCCCTCGGTACCTCCACTGATTGCTGCGATACGCAGATGACTGAAACCGGTGGCATCGCTGAGGTACAAGTCCTTTTCTTTTTGTCAGTGGAAACTCTAGTTTGGGTTTATTCGCGGCCGTGTACCATAGGAATATGTTGTGAGTTTCCTCAAGGGTGAGGATGTCAGACTGGGCAGCTCCGTTGGCAAACTCTTCCAAAGTCATGGTCGGAATCCGCACCAAGTACAAAGCTTTTCCTAATACATTCCGCTTATTGCGTGGCGTAACCGGCAGCCCTTGCCTTTTGCATTCAGCCTCTGCCCAGTTGAGAACAGCCTCAAAAACTACCACTTCCTTGGTGTTGAGCGCCTCCCGGGTTACAATGATCTCTAGTGTTTGTTGATCTATCTCACAGAAGCCCTCTGACTTCAGTGCCATTTCTGCTTGAGCATCAATCACTTCCCAGCAGCGCTGCGTCAGCTCTGGCTCCTCGAAGAGCCTGCTCTGAGACAGCAGGACACAAGCGTTCTTTGCTTCTAAACTGGTCTCCAGAAAATTGACGCAAGCCTTTGCTAGGGCCGGCACGATGTACTTCTTGGCAGCATACAGCGTAGCCAGAACCGTGTCAGCTTCCAGGTCTATTTCGTCACTGTACATGTATCTAGATGGGGGAAAAAAATAGTTTTTTAGAGGGGGGAAAAAAAGGCCATGAAAGATCGATCTATGGTCATCTTTGCTGGCAGCTAACCTGACATGCAGTATTCGTCAGCTCATTAAGTAAACAGTAATAAGTGCATATTGCACAATGCCAATTAGGAGATGTATATTTTATAAGCTACTTTGATTCCGTCCATGTAATTAGTAGACTTGTAGTGGCCACTTACTTTAATAGGATTAGAAAGGCTGCAGGTTCCACATCTGGTATATGGATTTCGGATTTGACCTCTGCGAGATCGCCATAAAACATCGCGTAGAAGACAGAGCTACCCACTGCCAAAACATACTGGGAAAATAAAGAGAGAGAAGCCTCAGGAATACGGATCAGGAATAGCCGAGCTTGCTGGCTTTTGATAAGGGCTGCGCTCGGGGAAAGTTAAAAGCTACAGTGGAGGAACAAGACTGACTTAGGCTGTTCCTTTTAATTGCAGCGTGTGCAAATTGCTTCTGGGATTAGACGAAAGCCGTAATTACAAAAAAAAAAAGAGCCTAGCTGTAAGGAGGGGGGGAAGGCGGCTGCACAGCGGTATTAAAAAGCCAAAAAAGATAATCCGCACAAACCTTATGGGCAGGAACTTTCTTGGATGCCCCCGGCGGGCCCACGATGAAGTGAACATCAGCCATGAGTTCGTTATTGAACATCAGCGCGTTCCTGCAAGCGAGGGGAGGGCGGAGAAGCCCCGTTAGCAGCCCCCGTGTCTCCTCCGGCCCCCCCAGCCCAGCCCGGGGCGCAGGTGCAGCAGCCCGGGGAGGGCCAGCCCTTACCTCTCCCGCAGCGTGGGGTGGAAGGACTGCCAGTTGGAGCTCTCCAAGTTGTTGTTGTTGATGTTCTGGAGCTGGGGCGGCGGGGAGGGCTGGGCGCTGTGCTGGAGCTGCAGGGCGTTCTTCTTGCTGTTGGCAGCGGCGGCGTTGTTGCTGTTGGCGATGTTGGTGTTGTTGGTGCTGGCAGGGTAAAGTTCTGCAGCCATCTTCTTCTTGAGGGACAGGGGCACTATCTCATAGCATCCTGGCGCCTTGCCGTTTGGCCTCACGCTCTTTTTGGACTTCTTTAAGGTCTCTGGAAGCAGAAGAAAGAAAGTCAAACACTTCATGATCCTGCCATTGAGGCAACCATGGGGCAGTGGCATGAGCAGAAGAACTAACAAATCCCAAACGCCAGTCCCACTATCTGGATGGTTTTGCACGCTTCTAAGACGCAGGGTGACTGGTTTGGTCGCGGTGCGGGTTCCCAGCCCCGCTGCGGGAGGACGCGGGGACGATGTTAGGTCGGGTGGGACCGGTGCCAGCGCTCACCTTGGCTGGAGCGGGGGGGTCCCGGCCCCCACGGCGCTGCCACGACTGCAGCGGGGAACCCGAGGTGGAAAAAAAATCAGTAAGGAAAAAAAAAAAGCCAAAATCCAGCGAGAAGTCCCCCAGAAATCCAGCCGAGGCGGTGGGTCAGCAGCGAGAGTCAATCCACAAATACTCCGAGGGTGCAGCGCAGCCGCCCGGTCCCCGCTCCGCTCCGTCCTTCCCCTCCCGCCGGGGGCTCCTCCGAGCCCAGGGGCGGCTTCTCCAACTTTGCTGCCTCTCCCCGCGGCCGCTGCTCCTCCCTCCCGCCCGCGTCGGGGGCGTCGCTGGCCGCCCCGGCTGCTCCGCGCTGGGCGGGCGGCGCTGCCCTGGGCGCTCCCCTCGCGGCGGCGGCGGCGGCGACCGGGACGCGGCTCTGCTGGGCGCTGCCTCCGCCTCCCGCACTAATAGGCGGCCGCCGCGCCGCGCGTCACCGCCACCCGCGCCAATGGGGAGCGCCGGGGCGCGGCGGGGGAGCCGCCTCCGCGCTCCGTTTTACGTGAGCGCCCCGCGCCCGCAGGGGGGCGCTGCGCCCACAACGGGGGTGG
>JAUMJL010001436.1:0-61112 GCA_033558185.1 Dromococcyx pavoninus | reverse complement strand
CGTGCACACCCCCGGCACACCGGCCGTGATCTCGCGAGAGCGCCGTGCCCAGAGGTCGGGAGGGCTGTGGGGGTCTGCTAAGTGTCTCGAAACAGCTGAAGAAACGTGCACCAGCCCCACTGCTTTCCAGGGACAAAGGGAGCGCAGACCCGTGGCCAGCACGTGCTCCAGTGCTTCCTGGGGGCAAGGGATGTGCAGACCCGTGGCCAGAACCAGCTCCACTGCTTCCTGAGAGGGGACACCTTCCCCCGGGCCAGCCCTCTCCAGCATTGCTGTCTCAGAGGATGCAAACCAAGGCGTCTTTGTCTTGGCTACTTTGTCGAGGGGGTGTCCCGACTGTCCTCCATCTTCAATCCCTTCCCGGGCCTGTACCAAGACCTGCACCTGACGCCGTGGTCGGCTGAAGGAGGTGACTGTGCCCTCCAGCGCACCGCTGCCCCTGAAGAGGAAGGCCCCGTAATCAGGGTTGATCTCGCAGGGCGGGGCGGCCGCCTCCCCGCCAGGGGGCGCTGCGCGATCTCGATGCTTGAGGTTTGGCTCCGTGGCCGCGCGTCTCGGTGATCACGTGACCGGAAGCGGAAGCGTTGCGTCATGGCGGCGGAGAGCCGGGCAGGTGTGTAGTGGGCGGGGTGGGACTCCGGCATTCGGCAGCGTCTGGGGTGGGTCGGGGGTCAACGGGTGGCGCGGCCTCACCCCTCCCGGAGGTCCCTCAGGCCGTGCCCGGGCCCCTCAGAGGGGTTCGGGGAGCCCCGGGCACCGCGCAGTCCATTCTGCCGTCTTGGGAGGGGCGGGCGCGGAGACCGGGGGTGTTCGCGGCGGGAGGAGGTGCTGCCCGGGCTCGTTGTCGCTGCTTTCCTCAGGTGTCGGGGCCGGCGTTCGCAGCGCTTGGGCTTTTGGGCACGGAACGGCTCCATTCGGGGTGATCTAAAAGGGTAAAGAAGAGGAGAGCCGTGGACGATAGCCTGCGGTGGGAAACCTGGGAGGGAGATGCTGCAGGGAGCCCCTGAGAGGAGGAGAGTAGTGACAATGAGGGAAAGGAAGGACTGAGGCAGAGCTGGAGCTGGTGCTGTGAAGAAGAGCAGAGTTTTCTTTCGGGTATTGTCAGTTTTCTGTCGGGTATTGAGAGGATCAGCAGAGCCTGATTGTTAAAGGAGGGTGATGCAACTCTGATGCAGCTCTCTAGCACACAGAGCAAACACACAGTGGGAGAGTTCCAAACCTGCAGTTTGTGTTCTCTCTCAGTCTGACTCTTGTTCCAGTCCAGGTTTGGCTGCAGGTCTTGCTGCTGCTGCTGCTGCTGCTCATGCAGTGACCCTCTTCAGGGTGCAGGGCTGCTGCCCAGGAGGTGTTTGGGGGCAGCTCTGTTCTTCCTGGCTGGGTGGCATCGCTGTGGGAGCCCCTCTTAGCTGTCCAGGTGGTGACTCGTGGCTGTGTTGCTGTGCTCCTGAAAATGTTTTCCCAGAGAAAATAAAATCTCTTTTCCTTGCAGACCCCCATCCTGTCTGTTACAGTGCCATTGCTGTATTTGTGGTGTTTAGAATGTTTAAAAAACTGGGATTTGGGTCTTTTTGTATAGCTACATTGCTGTTGGGTTTAGATTACATCTATTTGTGAAATTAGGGTTTGGTTTGTGTTTCACTCCCAGCATCCAAGCAGCTGCAGACTAAAACACGCAGTGTTTTGTGTTCCCCTCCCTTTTCTCGCCCTGTGTGTGCGTTGCTGTCTCTTAGGCAGGTGGAGCGGGTTCCTGGCGACTGTAGGGGTGTGGGATTTGCAGTTCATGGATGCTCACTTGCTGCAGGGTGGGTGCTGTCCTGGGCACTGACACACGGTTCTTTCAGTAACCCGGTAAATAAAAATTACATCATATAAAAAGTGGTCACGTGGCCAAGGCCCTTCTCGTTATTGACTGCTCAGCTTGAAATGGATGATGGCCAGCAGAGCACACAGAGGCAGCGCCACAGAGCGAGGAGCAGCTCTGCTGGTGCAGATTTGATGTGTCCTTTCACCAAGAGAAGGTTTGACACTTAAAGGCTGTGCAATCCATTTAATGAGTCCCTGATCCTTCATCGTTTGACCCTGGTACGGTTCTTTCCCTGTTCTAGTCTGTCCTTCAGCCTTTGTGTCCTATGTGTTTTCTTGGGTGAACCTTCAGTGATTTCCCATTATCCCCATAGCTGGGTATCCAGCTGTGACAGGGAAAGGTATGATGTGAATAACAAGGGAGAACCAAAGCCCTAAAGAAGAGCTGTTATGTGTTCAGCAAGGCTACCAATACCTTGATTTCTCATTTAAGTACCCCTCTTTTGTTCCTGTCTGTGATGTCTGACCCTTGCTTATGGTTCTTGATTGCTTTCCTCCATTTCCATGTGGAGATCTCCGTGCACGAGGAGCTGTGTCCTGTGGCTATGTGCTTTTCAATGTTGTTCAAGACTGATTTGCAGGCACAGAGCTGGCAAAGATCCATTTTTCTATGTACAACACATGAGCTTCACTGAGCACTGAACTGACTGCGTTGTATAGCTGTACCATTTACTGGTGAGTGCACTGGTGATTTGGTGAAGAACTGACTCTTGTATCGTCCTTAAAATCACTTATTAAAACAATGTTCAAAAAAGCCATTGCAAAGTGAAATTCCTGTGCAAGCTCCATAGTGTGTGTCTTGTGTTGGACTTGTGGCAGCTCCAGCCTGGGACCCCCTCTTCACCATGCAGTGCTGACCATGGTTCCTGGTACAGCCTGAGGCTTCTTGCCCAGCTGGTTCAAGTCTCCCCATTTTGGGCTCACTTCAACTCTCCTCACTCCTCTCTCGTCCCAATCTTACCACTGACCCAGATCCACTTCCTTTGTGAGCCCTCACTCAGGCTCTTCCTGCATTGCTGGTTTTTGCCCCCGTGCTCATGCAGGTTCAGGTGAATCCCTTTTCCTCCTTGATGCTGTTGCTCAGCTGGTCCCTATCCCTCTTATCCCAGCATCCTAACTGGGATGGGTACCATCTAATTACCAGCTGGTCTCCTCGTTGCTTGTCCCCTCTTAGGCCTTCCCACAAAATCTGCTGATGTGCTCCCATTTTCTCCCCTGATAATTCAGAGTTGTCTTCCAGAACTGACTCTGGCTTTTGTTGCCCCTTCACCCACCTACAGTCCTGGTTTCATAGAATCATGGAATGATTTGGGTTGAAGGGGACCTTAAAGTCTATCCAGTTCCAAGCCCCTGCCATGGGCAGAGACACCTCCCACTGGATCAGGGGTCTCAAAGCCCCATCCAACCTGGCCTTGAACACCTCCAGAGATGGGGCAGCCACCACTGCTCTGGGCAACCTGAGCCAAGGCCTCACCACTCTCACAGTGAGTAATTTCTTCGTCAGATCTTATAAAAATCTCCCCTCTTTCAGCTTAAAACCATTCCCCCTCATTCTATCCCTGCAGTCCCAGATAAAGAGCCTCTCCCCAGTTTTTCTGGGGAGCATCTGATGAGACATCTGACTTTCCTCTCTCTGGTCCAACTTCTCTTCCCATTACCCTTACATCACCTGGTGTCTTTGCATAGGCTCCAGCTGAATTAACAACAAAATGTTCTCCTGCTGTCTGGCCTGTGGTGAAGGGGAAGATCTGGCTGTGCTGTAAACCCAGAATGGTGTTTGGTAATCACACCTAGAGACACACAGCCTGGGGAAAGCTCCCAAGTGCCATGGGGGGCAGTTTAACTCTCCCAGCACATGGCTGGGGCAGCAGCCATCGGCTCTGATTTGAAGACAGAGTTTTTCTACAGTTCTTCTAGGTTGGCAGGCAATTATTAGACTATTGGAAACTGGTTGGCTTTATTGTATTGGAAATCTGACTTTAAGATTTTTGGTGTTTAAGCAGAATCTTTTTATCTCACTTGTGTGGCTAAAATGGGGGAAGTGTTCCTGTGCAACTCTGGGTCTGCCTGGGACACAAACGAATCAAGTGGTTTGTTAACTTGAGATAAGCCCTAAAGCTGAGAAGCAGCGTTTAACTTGGGTATCCCAATCCCTGTGCCTGTCTGGGATCCCTGTTGTGTCCTGGGAAGTGGCTGGGATGGGCTGTGTGAAGTGCCAGGGAAGGCTCGGCTGTGTTCAGTGTTATCAGGTACTTTGCAAACAGTTGTCTGTATTTAGGATGGCATTGAGGTCGTCTTTATTCTCCCCTGCCATGGAAAGGGAAGGCAGCTGTGTGTGATCAGGATTAGGAGTGTTTCACATTTCTAGCCTAACCTTATTCCAGAACAATTTGCAGTTGTTTGCTGTTGTGCCAGAATTGACTTTGAGTTTAAATAGTTTGGGGTTTGTCCCTGGTGCTTCATGGAGTTACAACTTGCTTAGGTCCTGTCCTACAGTGGACCCTGTGTTTTCCTGACTATGTCCCAGCCTTTCTCTGTATGTGTTCCAGCTGGCCTTAATTTATCTTGCCCAGGGATGACCCAGACATTCAACCAGTCTCAGAGGCACAGCAGTGCTTTTGCAGCTGTCACTAACACTTCCATCATGGAGGTGTGCTGGAATCTGGCTGGCTGGTCAAGCCAGAGAAGGGCTCAGAGACCATTTCTGAGGCAGTGTTTTCTTTCTTTTCTCTTTTTACCCTTCCACTTATTAGGGCACAGCTCTGCAGTCCAGGCTCCCCAGCAAACACAGTCTCCAGGAACCCCTCTGCCTTTGTTTGTGTTGATCATTTGTGCCACTGAGACAGAGCTGTAGTCAAAACTGAAGATGCCACTCTTCTTCCGTAAGAAGAAACCCAGTGATGATGCTCGGAAGCGCCTTGAATACCAGATGTGCCTGGTAAGCAAAGCTGAGGCCTTTTCTCTTCTGTGTGTCTAGTGCAGGATGCCAGAGGACTTGGTACATCCCTTGTGTTCCCAGCAATTGTGATCTCCCTCTCACCAAGATAGCAGGTTGTCTTCCCAACATACATCAGAGAATTCCTGCCTTTCCCATCTCCTTTTGCCCTCCCATCCACAGGTGCCCTTCATGCTGCGTCCATCCCTTTGTGGTTCCACATAACATCCTCCACACCACACCACCTCCTGCTAGCGTGCATCTGGGACCCCATCACTCCTTTCTCCTCCACACCCCTTCACTCTTATGGCTCTCCCAGTTTGCTTTTCCTGCCAAGGAACTGTGACATCCCAGTCTTGTCACACCTTGCTTTCCTTGTGCCCTTCTTTCACGTGTCATGGTCATTTCTTTTCTTCCTGTCACTCAGAGGATTGACTTGTCAGATGTTGCTGTTTTCCTGGACTGGGATTTAGCCTGGATCCTCTTGGGTGGATCCTCAGCAGGCTGCTCTCGTGCCAGTGAGGTCGGCAGAACTCCCTGCTGTACAGCAGCTGCAGAATTAAAGTTGGCTTTCTGAAAGCAATCTTCTTTTGAGTTCTTTCACCTGTTCTGCCATAGGAGCTGTGAGCAGTGCTGGCATGGGAGATCAGCTGTGCTCTGCCTCAGAGGCACCTGTGTGTTAGCAGTGACAAAATGATGCCTGTTGGGTGTCTGTCAGGTGTTTCATAAAGGAAGGTTTTGTTAATGAAACCACTGTTACTGAATATATTCAGTTGGAGGGTTTGTGTTCAGTTCCCATGGGGCTGGGGAAGGACAGTTTAATCTGTCTGTTCAAGAATTAGTTATGTATTGGCTGTGCTTAGTTTAGGGTCAGGATATCCAGTTCTGAAGACTTAACAGAGGCACTGACACAAGCAATTTTTACTGCCTCATGCAGTATTTTATTTGAGACAATAATTCCAGAGATACAACGCTGCTGAGTGTGAGGTTTGTCTGGTTTCATTGCTCTTGGTAATGGATGCAGTTGATTTGAACATGGAAACCACTTTAGTACAGAAGCAGTGAGTCTGTTACACAGCAGAGCTGGCTCTGCAGGTCCCAGGGAAGCCAGAGGGCACTGGTAGGTTGTTTTGGTGTCTGTGCACAGTTCAGAAGGTTCAGAAGGTGGGGTGAGATGTGCCAGTGACACAGCAGGCTCTCTGCAGGCCGGGGTGGCACTGCAGTTGTTCTTAGGAAGTGCCTCTCTGGCACTTGAGAACCCATTGCCTCCTTTCTGTATCATTGCAGTTACAGTTGCAGAATTAGCTCGTGCTTTGGTTCTTTGTGCAGAAATGTATTGCACCAAAAGCTTTTCTCTGCAGTTTGGTTTCCCAGTTGCTTTTGCTGCAGTCATAGCAGCACCTCTGTGTTTTGAGCATCACCATTGCATTACGTAGTGTGGCAGAGAACTCTTAATTGTGTTTGCTAGAGAGCGTCTGGTTGAGTCATTTGATCACTCTGCAGCAAAAGGCCACGTGTCTCTGCGTGGTCTGATTCTCCAGGTACCTGTCTTCTCTCCCCAGGCAAAAGAAGCTGGTGCTGATGACACTCTTGACATATCCAAATGTGAACTCTCAGAGGTACGTTCTCTGCAGCTTCCAGTGTTGGCTCACAGGCCTGATTCCTCCGACTGCTGCTCCTTATCAGCTGCCTTAGGATTCCTGTGAGCCTTGAGACAGAAATGACTTTGTTACTGGTCCACTTCTTCCTGTATCTGCTGAGCTGTGGTGGGGGTTTCATCCCCATTTGGAGGGAATATTGCCTGTCCTACCTGATGCTTCAACAAAATTTCTGTCCTGGGAATCCTTTTTCCTTTGACAAGATGGGAAGGGCAGAGCGGTCTCACTGGTACCTTGGTAGGACTCTGGTTTGGGACCTCATGGCCTAATTTTGCTTGTCATAAGGGACTTTGCTTGCCAAAGGCTGACTGTTTCTAAACATAGAGCTACAAAGTCTGCCACCCGTGGTTACAGGGTGCTGGTTAAGATGGAAATCTCACTTCCAGCTTGGCTTCCTTTATGGAAGCCAACTAAATTGGAAACAAGCTGTCTGCTGGAGTGCAAGCTGTTAGTGACAGACTAGCAGACTTTCAGAGGAGACAGCTTTTGGTTCTGGCAGCCAGGCAATCCTGCTAAGCAGGAGCTCATTTCTGTTTCACTGTCAGTTTTTAGTCATTGTCTCATGTTTCTAAACTGTTGGGGCCTGTGTAACCTTTTGTCACAGGATGCCTTTGCCAAGCAAACTCGTAGATGCTCCTTGGGGGAGATTTGGGACCATCCTGGAGAGGACAGCTCTGCTGTGCAGCATGGAATGGCTTTGCTGAGCCTGTGGGATGTTTTGTTCCAAGACCAGAAGCCAACAGCATCTTGTGTGTAGGTTTGAGCTGTGTGGGACAGTCTGGGAGCCCATCTGGGTAAGAGAGTCGTGGAGGATGGACTAAGCCAGCTCTGTTCAGAGCCACAGCTGGTCCTGGATCCCCAGCAGCTCCTTTTGCGTTTGTACCATAAAGCTCTCTCTTGCTGTTTCTTTTGAGCCTTTATTGTTTCAATAAATAAAATGATAAAATTCGGTCTTAAAATTAACTCTGGACAAGGGTTTGGCTGGTGCAGGTTCCATGCTGCAGTGCAGGTCACGGTGCTCAGCTTTGGCTGGCCTGGGCTAAATTTGCTGGCCTGTCCATTTCCTGACTGCCCCTCTCCTGCAGAGCCTGGCACACACAAGGACACCCAGTCCTGCCTGTTGCTCACCTTTCTCATTCAGCCCACCACAGCGTGTTGGTCGAGGTTCCAAAGCTGTAGGATATGTTTGTCTGATGACTAACTGAAAATATGCCTGAACTCCTGAGTCATCTGCACATTGGTAATTAAATCAGGCAAGACTGAACTTCTGCCTAAGCCTCAGTCTCTTTGGTGCTCTGCAAGACACTGCCTTGTTGTGGGAAGCCATGGCAAGCTGTTGAAATGGAAGCCAGCTGGGAAGTAGTGGCATCCTGGGCCAAAACCAAGGGCCTGTAATTTTAAGTATTGCTTGTGTGTTCATTAAAGTCAGTTACTCACACTTTACAGGTGGAAGTAGAAGTGCTTACAAAGTTCTTGAGAACTCTAACACAACTGGTTTTTAATTATTCCTAGGTTCCCTATGGAGCCTTTGCAACTTGTAAAGTCTTGCAAAAAAAGGTAATGTTGCAATCAGAAATTATTACTTAATTCTGTTACTGTGCTTGAGCATTGGTGTGTTTGAAATGACTGCATGTGGTTGTTCCTGTGCTGCCCCAGAAGTTTACTTGTAAGGAATTTGGCCATTGGCATGATTTTACCTAGAGAGCAGTTTGGGAAGGACTAACACAGTCTGGGTGCTTTAGAGCTAACATCTATCCTGAAAGGTCAGGTGGTTGTTTTGATCTTAGCCAGTTTAATGATATTTCTCATGTAAAGGACTAGGTTTTTGTTTAAATCTCCTGTTAAATGTTTGATCTATGAAAACACTTCTACTATTTTAATATTTTCTATGATACTGAATAAGATACTGAGCTCTTATACAGCCTCCACAGTTAAATCTCAACAAATGTGTCTGTTGTAGACATCAGTGTCTTGTGTTCATGTTTCATTGGTCTTTTTCCTCTGCAGGTGCTGATTCTTCATACGAATAATCTGACATCTTTAGTTCCAAAGTCCTGCAGCCTGCTGAGTCTCATAACTCTGAAGGTAATTGTGGTTCTTAACAGTTAATCTGCAGCCTCTTTTCCTTGCATTCCAGCTGCATTAAAACACACTGGCCCAAATAAATCTCTTCTGCCTGTCTGTCTTCACCAGGAATCAGTAACAAGGTGTGGAACCTGCCTTTCCCTGGTTTGCCTCCCGGGTAGACAGATGGCAGTCACTGAGTTGTTTGTGTAAAATCATTATCAGTTCTAGGACTCATTTAGTTTCCTTGTAACCCATATTCCCCCCTCAAGAGCCTCTAAAGGTGGTGGTGAGTCAGGGCTGAGTGTGTTTGGGGTAGATCCATCTTTCTCTGCACTGGTGGGAGATTTGAATGTGAATGAAACTGGTGATGGGTGACTTTGTGTGATGAGCTGTATTGCTGTCTCTGTCCTAAGTGCTGAGCACATTCAGCTCCACCACTCTTGTGCTGGGGTTCCACAAGAGACAGTCATTCCAGCAGCTCACTTCTCCCTGTGAAGGGGGGTCTCCAGTTATTGTTGGAGCAGTTCAGTTCACTGATCCTGCACAAAATGGCTTTTTCTGCCAGGCTGGCTCCATGGAGATGATTTATCCAGTTGGCTCATCCAGTTTTGTGGAGCTGCTCTCCTTAGTCTTGTGTTTGTTTATCACTCCATGGAGGCTTGAGGTTTCAAAGGACCTACAGGAATTAAGTGTCTGTGTCTCCTTGAGAGCTGAAGCCGCTTTTCAGAGCCGCATTGGAAGGGGAGTGATTTTCATTGCTAGATGCTTCACGACCACGATTCATTCTTGCATCACGAGTTCTTTTCCCAGCCTTGATTGATGAACTCACCTACTCTTCCAGGTTCTCGACCTGCATGACAACCAGCTGGCATTGCTTCCTGCTGATATTGGTCAGCTGACATCTCTGCAGGTAAGAGATTTGCAGCGGCGTCCCCAGTGTCTGTAAGGGATGTGTAAGTGGGCACCACGGATATGGGGTTACTAATTCTGGGGTTTTAATTAACCACAACTTAAAGGATGGTCCTCAGAGTGTCAGATCTGTTCAGTGGCTTGGCTGTTGGTGCTGAATGGTCTTGTTCAGAGAAGGGTGGGTGTGCTGAGTTACATAGACCCAGACCAGTGCAAGGGCTGTCGGTCCCAGTGGCTCGTACTGCCAAGTGAGTGCTGGGGGCGAGAAGAGCTGGAGCTTCTAGTCCTGTTTATTTCCCAGAATGTTCAGGTTTTCCCATTCTTCCTGGGGTGATTATGTTAGGAACTCAGCATGGTGGGTCATAGTGCACCCTCGTGGTCCCCTCTGCAAGGGGGGCAGCTTTAGGTTCAGTCACCGCTCTCCTGTGGGAGCTGGGATGGGGCAGCACTGCCCTGAAGGGGAGGACACTCTGCTTCCCAGTTCCCATATCTGGGATCAGCACCTCCTGCTGCTGGTGGTTGTGAACAGGGTTTCTCACTGCATGTGCTAGCTAGACGTACCTTGTATCCAGGGCTGACTGCAAAACAAGCTTTATTTAACCCAGAAAGTCTTGTCTAAATCCGATTTCAAGTTGTCCTTCTGGGCCTGAAACTAGTCCCAGCAGCATAGATGTGAAGAAGACCTGAGGCTTGTGTAAAGAATATCTTGAAAATCTTTTTTGTTAATACTTTAGGTCCTAAACCTTGAAAGGAATCTTTTAAAATGTCTTCCACAATCTATAGGAGACCTTGCCCAGCTCCAGATGCTCAATGTGAAAGGTATGGCACATATTTCTTGTCAGTGCTCTGGGCAAAGCACCATTTATTACCTGGGTCATGTTGAACTGCATTAATTATTCCTTTTAACCTGAGAAATTATTCCTTTCATCCAAGGCAAGCACCAAATGGTTTGCACTATGAATGCTCAGGAAGAACACAAGAAAGATTTGAATTCAAGTAGTTGGCAAAGCAGGAGAAATCATCTAATCAGAAACTGGGTCAGACTTGGTCCATGTGATGTTTTCGTTCAGCTCATTGCCTTTTCTCAAAGGAGAGGTTGTTGGGTCATCGTGCCCAATCTCAGCAGCTGAGGGCTCACTTGTGTGCCTGCATGGGGACAGCATTTCACAGCCCCTGCTGTCACATTCCTGTGGTCAGGAGTGCTGACAGGGATGGAGGCACAGGTCTTCCTCCAGGAGCACAAGACCCTTGTTGTGCTGGAGGTGCTGTGTGTGTCCTGCAAGAGGAGACCCAGGCCAGGGTTTTTCCTCCTCTGGAAGAAAAAATGAATCTAAAAATCCCTAACTTAAGAAGGATATGGAACTGTTGGAAGATGATCAGAGGGCTGGAGCAGCTCTGCTATGAGAACAGACTGAGAGAGTTGGGGTTATTCAGCCTGGAGAAGAGAAGACTCCAGGGAGACCTCAAAGCAGCCTCCCAGTACCTGAAGGGAGCTACAGGAAAGCTGGGGAGGGACTTTTCACAAGGGTTTGTAGTGATAGGTTGAGAGGGAATGGCTTTAAACTGGAAGGGGGAAGATTTAGATTAGGCATTAGGAATAAATTCTTCACAATGAGAGTGGTGAGACACTGGCACAGGTTGCCCAGGGAATGTGTGAATGCCCCATCCCTGTTCAAGGCCAGGTTGGATGGGGTCTTGAAGAGCCTGGTCTAGAGGGAGGTGCCCCTGCCCGTGGCAGGAGGGGTGGAACTGGATGGGCTTTAGTGTCCCTTCCAATCCAAACCATTCTGAGATTCTGTGCAGATTTGAGCATAAGAAAAGCAGCAGGTCTTTGGCAGAAGCAGGTCAGTAAAGCCAGCAGAGCAGTCAGCCCAGATAAGTTGAGTTACAGTTGTCTGCCGACACCTCGAGCTCGGTCCTGTGAGCCTGTGTGTAACCCCACAGCTTTGCACAGCCCCAACACAAAGGTGACAACTGTACCTCATGGGCATTTTCCAGATATGCAGACACATAAATTTGGGAGAAAAAGGAGGCTTTGTTACAGGGAGTTGTTGCTGAAACAGGGGAGGAAATAGAGGGTGAGGAACTTGGAAGTGCAGCTGTATCTGTCTGCAGCAGCTGCCCTCTGACCCCTAGATGTGCAGATGTGTAGTAGAGCACAGAATGTGCCACAGCTGTGATCACAGTTTGGTGTTGCAGCAGGTGAACTTGCTGGGTCCTGCTTTGGAAAAGGTAGGTGGTATTGAATGACTTTTCCCTCTCTCTAGGTAACAAGCTCAAGGAGCTGCCTGTGACTGTGAGTGGCTTGCGGAGTCTGCGCGTTCTGGAGCTCAGTGAGAACCTGCTGCAGGAGCTGCCGCGGGGGCTGGCTTATGTCCGCACACTGGAGGTGCACAGCCAGCCGTGCCTGCCTCTCTCACAGGCTGCTGCCCTTCCTGCTTGCTCAATATGATAATAAATTTAGCACAGAAAGTGAATTTTTAGCTTTTGGCCTGATCCCCTGCTCTTTGCAGTTTGTGGTGTCCAAAATAGCTCTTGTGTATTCTTCCCGCTTTGGTCCTTTCTGATCGCTTTTTGCCATGGTTTAATGATGACAAAAGCAATCCACAGGGAGTGAAACTCTAGGCATTATCTGCCAGGGCCATCTCTCTGAGAGCATGAACCATGCCCGTGGGTTCAGGTTGGCTCAGCCCCTTTCCACCACAGCTGATTCCAAACCAGTAGATCGGATATTTCTGATTGGGTTTTTCTCCTCTGTGGCCATGACAGATCTCTGACTCGTTATCAGCCTCAGTGGGTTTCTGGCTCCCTGGAGTGAACATTCAGGATGGGACAAGCATTAAGATTTTTATGGCTGTGTTACCTTCTGTCAGTACTGCATGGTGCAAATGTCAAACACAGGGCTGAATCAGACACCAGTGTGGAGGATGTGGTTAAATGCTCTCCTGTCTCAAATTAGGCTTCACTTTTCTTGTGGGCAGTCTCTGAGATGAGGGATCTGTGCAGCTCACTCCCCTGTGCTTGGTAAAGTGGATCCTTTCTAGGCCTTCCTGCCATGCCCTTCTCTAATAGAGGAAAAATTAGGTGCTTTTGGTGGCCACAGCAGGACAAAAGAGCAAGTGGTCCTTCCCTTGTTATTTATGGTACTCCCCTTCTCTCCATGCCTTTTGTATCACCATCCCTCCCGTGCATCGTGCTTAAGGGCTCTGGCACACTGAAATGGAGTAGAAAATTTCTGTAGCTGAGAGGTATTGTCCCCTCTTGTACTTAAATACAAGGCTGACACGTCTGCATGAGGGGGATGCTCCAGTGAAGGGCCAGCTCAGAAGCTCCTGAATGAAGGACAGCAGAGTCACCTCTGAAAGGTGTCCGACCCCCAGCAGAAATTAATACAACCTCATATTTGTGTCAGGATTCATGTTAACACAAAGTTATCATTCCATTAGTGAAATTTTGGGGGGCTGCAAGGGAGGACTCTGGCTGAGCCATCAGAATAACCTGGAGCTCTGTGTGTTTTCTCTTTTGGAGACGCTGACCCTGGACGCCTCTTCCATGACCTACCCATCACCTGATATTTGCAGTGCAGGTACAGAGTCCATTCAGCAGTTCCTCTGCAAAGGTAAGCAAGAAGAGTCTGTAGTGAGAACTTAGGGGGTGCTCTGTGCTCTGACTGGGGGCTGTGGCCTCTTCAAAGATTGCATTTACGAAGGACAAACATGTTGGCTTTGCTTGGGGTGGTTCCTATTGCTCTTCTCACCTGGCTGATCAGTGAGTTATGTCTTTGCTGGCAAACAGCAGCTCAGGAGTTCTTCTCTGAAACTTATTCTTACTGTCACACTGAAATCTGTATTGGTTTTGTTAAAACATGAGAGTAGCTGGGTACAGTCTGAGTGACTGTAAGGAGTCATTGCAGCTCCCTGTGGTTTTGTTTCCTCATTTGTATTTTCTCCAGTGGGAGGATTAGGCATTGTCCAGGTCCTTGGGACAACAAGGTAGACTCAGTAGTCGCTCGAGGTGCCTTCAACCCTCACTTTCCATGAGAAAGGACTCGGGGGCTGCAAACTGGTGGGTTGTTAAGAGAAAGATAAAACCAGATGGAAAACTCAGAGGGCACAGATGTAAATTTGTAAACACTGTTTAACACAGACAGAAAGGTTTAATAGATGTTTTATGCAGAGGAAGTGCCTTGCCAGATGTTGGGCTGATCCCTGAAATAAAATGACAGAGCTTATTTTGCTGTGGGCAGGAACATTTGCAGCCCTGCAGAAGGCAATGTACTGTACCCATGTGAAGGAAGCATTTCTCTGTGAGCAGGTTGGCTTTCATCATCTTCCTGGTGGGAACAGGGTGGCACTGTCTCCTCTCAGAGCTTCTTGTTGTTAAGCTGTCTGAGCTGAAGGAGCTCTTTTGGGTGCTGGTCTTTGTGTGGGGAGAGGGAGCACGGTTGAAAGCAGTCTCACACACCAGCCAGCTCTTGACTGTGCTGCCAAGGAGGTCTTTAAGCACCAGATGTTCTTGTTTTGTGTCTGATACCTTGCAGAGTGTGGAATTGCATACTGCCCTCCTTCACAGTATCTGCTCCCTGTGCTGGAGAGTGATGGAGGAGGAACATCAGTGGATGGGGAGGACACGGCAGTGCGAAAGTACTTGGAGGACAGTGAGTGGCAGGTGAGGCACCACTGCCTGTGAAATTGTGCAGGAGGCTTTTGGACTTGTCTCTCCACTCCCTCAGTGGATCTCACAGCACTTAGCACATCATCCCTCATCACATTCCTCTGCCATGATGTGTGTCTTTTGGGATGAAGAGAGTGTCAGTGCTCAGAACCAGGCATAGCGAGGGTGTGGGTGGCTCCTCTCCTTTCTGAGCGTCCATAGAATCATGGAATGACTTGAGTTAGAAGGGACCTTAAAGCCCATCCAATTCCACCCCCCTGCCCTGGGAGGGACCCCACCCACTGGATCAGGGGGCTCAAAGGGATGGGGCAGCCACCACTGCTCTGGGCAACCTGGGCCAGGGCCTCCCCACCCTCACAGGAAAATATTTCTCCCTAAGATCTCATCTCAATCTCCCCTCTTTCAGCTCAAAACCACTCTTCCTTGCTCTGTCCCTGCACTCCCTGATCAAGAGCCCCTCCTCAGTTTTCCTGGAGCCCTTTTCCATTCTGGAAGGCTGCTCTAAGGTCTCCCCGAATTGTGCACTTGCTGCCTCCTGGAAGACACATCACAAAGAACTATCCCCATCCTCAAAAGCAGTGATGCAGTAAAGGGACAGGGGTGACAGTGTGACACGGTGTGTGCAGCATGGCAACACCTGTGTTTTGGGGGGGACAGCAAACTGCAGAAGAATGTTGTGACTCCCAGCCAAGTGCCAGACACGTTCAGCCCTGCCTGGGAGAGGGGAGGCTGGGCATGTCCTCATGATTAGTTGTGCTTATTCTTCTCCTGTTTGGTAAGTGCAGAGTAAATTTCTTTGTCCCTGGAGAAGACAAATGACTGGGCTTTGTGCCTCTGTTAGTCTTGTGCCTTTGGTTGATGTCCTTTCTCACTTAGTGGAAGATACAATGTGGGATGATAATATCTACAAAAAATTGCTCCTGGGAGTAAATGTCTGCTGTTACTGCTTATTTTTCAGAACAAATTCTTGGATTACGAGAAGAGGAAGGTAAGGAGGAACATTTGCAAATGCCTTGTCTGCAGCACAGATCTGCTTCTGTTTCTTGTTTTCCATCCCTTTATCTGGTTTCTCAGCCAAAGCTGAATGTTTTGAGACAGAGTTCTTGTAGAAGCCCCCCAAAAGCTGCTCACTCCTCACTGCAGGAGACAGATGGGAGCACGGGGGAATCTGTGGCTGCTTTGCCTGACACACCCAGCTGATGAGCTGCAGTCTCTCTCCTGAGCCAGCAGTTCCAGTTTAAATCCATCCGTGTTTGCAGAGCTGCATCTGATTTTCGCAGCAGGTGGCTTTTTTTTGCCTCCCCATGCTGAAAGCTCCGTTTGTTTTTCACATGAGGTGGGCAGATGTGTGTGAGCATTCCATGAACAGACTGCTCTGTCCTCCCCTGCCCTGAACTCCAGCCCCTCTGTGACTGCTACCTCGGCCCTTTGGTCATAGTGCCGCTGTTCCTGCTCTCTCCTAGCATTCCTTGTTTCAGTCCTCATTCCTGTCACCTGGCTGCACTTTTAATTTGCTCTTCTCTTTATTTCAGTGGTCTCTGTCTCTTCTCCAGTGCAATGCTCACTTTGAAATAATCAGAAATTCCTGTCATGCAGTTCACCTCTCCTTTTGGCTGGAGCTGCTCTTGGCTGGCTCCTTCCTTCAGACAACCCTTTCCCATCTGGGCTGAACACAACCTGAATTTTGGGATTCCCCCTGGGTGTTTGTGGTGGCTGTTGTGGGTGTTTGGGTTGATGCCCAGGGACTTCAGTTTTCTGACTATGGAATGAGTTGTGGGAAGTTTGGAGAACATCACAGAGAGAGCAGCAGCTTCTGCCTCACCAGTCTTGGGTTCCTAAGGGAGAACGTTTCCATCCACTAGCCAAGCCTCCTGCTTGCCGTTTGGCTTGCTGTCTTGTCTTCAGGGGGTTGCTGTGCCTTCTTTTATGTTTTTGCCAGGATTTGTTCTTGCTTGGGAAAGGGCAGAGCCACTGGTTTGCTGATTGCTGGCACTCATCTTTCTTCTTATTTCTATCAGGAGAAAAAAATGCAAGAGAAGCTGGAATTTGAGCGGCGCTTGAACATGGGACAAAGAGAACACGCTCTGCTTGTTCAGCAGACCAACAGCCAGAAGGATGAGATACTGCAGACTGTGAGAGAGGTAGGTCTGCTCTGAGCAGGCCCTGTACCAGACACTGCCTTTCCTAAGCTGACTGCTTTCTCCTGTGGTTCTCTCCTGCTGTGGCCTAGGACCAGCTGAGGCTGGAGGAGGGTCTGACGAAGCGCCAGCGCTACTTGCAGGAGGAGCGCCTGAAGCTGCTGCAGCAGCTGAAGCAAGCGGAGCAAGGCGTTAGCAGCCGTATCCAGAAGCTGCTAGAGGACAACCACAGGTGGGGTCCCAGGGTGGCTGGCAGTGATCTCTGTCCCTCGGGAGCTTGTGATATTTTGTCCCATTCAGAGCAGCTCATTTTGGCCTTTCTGAGTGCTACGGAGCTGGTCAGGATTGATGTCTGCAGGAGCTGCCTTCGTTGTTGAACTTCCGAAGTCCCGTTCAAAGAAAGTGGAATTTGACACCTTAAAAAAAGTGTCTGCTGTGGGGCTTTTGCAGAGCTGTAGAAAAGCATTTGAATTCCTCATGGAAGGTGCACTTGAAGGTACCACTGTGTGGATGTGCTGGATCTCATGCTGGGCAGGTGCTGATGTGAGGTTCCCAGCCTGCTTAAAGCTGCTCTTCTGTGCATGAGAAGCAAAGTCTTTTTCTGCCCTCTGGAGGATTAGGTTGTCCTGCTCAGCTTGATGAAAACCTTTTGTTTTATCTTGGTTTTTAGGCAAAAGCAGAGTTCAGACATTCTGAAATCCTTGGAGAATGAGAGGTGAGTCTCCTTGAAATCAGCTCTTCTAGAAAAAGGGCAAGAAGCTGGGAAGAGGGCTGGGAACTTCATTGCAGAGCCACCAGGGGAGGTTTATCTCACACCCACAGTTGCTTTTGGTCACTGTTGGAGGCAACACACTGAACTAGATGTGCTTGGTCTCACCCAGTCTAGCAAACCCAGTGGGATGGGTATTTTACCTCTTTTTCATCTATGAATTGTCTTAGGTAAGGAGTTTGGGAACAAAACCCTGTGTTCCTCTGTCAAGGACCAACAGAAATCCTGCATTTATTGGAATGCAGGGCATTTATGAAGCTGATCCTGCACTGTGTGCACGTTGGGAGGGATACATTGGAAGCAATGCTGCCATTCAGACAACACTCTTTGGCTTTGCCACCAAATGTGGTTGTCCCCAGCTCTCCCTGGTCTGTGTGACCTCCCTGCAGCCAACTGTTTGTGCTGTCACACAGTAAACTGGATGGGGACACATCTGGGCTGAAAGCAATCCCTTTGTATGTCAGATAGTTTTTCAGCCACACCAGTTCCTGATGTGTTAAGTGGCATTGTGTGAGTTTGCACTGGGACAAGCACAGGGCAGGTGGGGCTGGAGGCCAGGCTGCTGCTTTCAGCAGCACTGTTCCCTTAGGTCACTTTGAGAGTGTTTGTCCAGCCTAGAGAGAAAGGAAAGCAAAGAAAGGGCTGGCATCGTGTTTGGTGAGAGTGATGCACGTTGCATAGATGTTCTGTTTCTCAGAAAGATTGACTTTCCAGTTTAAGAACCAATTGCACCCTGGTTTTGAGCAACATTTGTGTTGTCTCCCATAGACTTAGAGGTTCCTTACCCAGAAATCACTGAAACATTTGTGTTTCTGATAAGCCTGTGGCTTTCCTGAGCGGGTGGCAGGGTGAATCTGCCCAGCCTTTGGGCACTGAGCTGGGTGGGTGGAGGAGAAGCGAGGTAGTGCCTGTTTGAAGGAGTGGCTGAGCTGTTCTTGTTTGTTCTGCAGAATAAGGATGGAACAGCTGATGGCAATAACACAGGAGGAGACGGAGCATCTGCGCCAAAGGGAAGTGGCCTGTAAGTCCAGACAACTCTTCAGGGTGGTAAGGTGCAAGGAAGGCTTGATTCCTCTTGGAGATGCTCTGAATAGGTGACAACCACGTGGGAGATGCTCTGTCACGCACACACTCTTGCTGTGTTGCTTGATGGGGGGGCTGCAGTGCACGTGGTCCATAGCTGGCCCACTGCTCCCACCTTCAGCTCTAGGTTCTCCTGGAGGTGCGAGCTGTGCTCCCTGTGTAGCACCAGGAGCTGGGTGTAAGCACACAAAGTGCTTGACATTTAGGAGGTACCAAGCACGTGCTGACTCCAGGAGCCATATGATAAACAAGAATGGTGCTAGGGAGGATTTCCTGCTCGGGATGATCGTGATCTAGGGTTGCAAGGTGTGTGTTTTCACCCCAAGGATGGGTTACTCGCAGTGGGACGGGCCGAGCCACAGCCCCTCCCAGAAGAGGTTCAAGCACAGGCAGAGTGGAGTTTGCTCAGCTAATTTCCCAATAAATAGCTGCTCTGAAAGGAATGACATGGAAAAAGCAGGACAGGTTCTAAAGGAAAGAGAGGATCCTGTTGATTGTAAGTGATTGTAGCAGCAGGAGTAGATGAGTGCCTGTGCTAGACACCTGCTTCTGACGCAGGCTGACAGCACTTCTCTCTCTTAGCTGCCATGCAACAAATGCTGGCTGAGAGCTACAAGAACAAGCTCATCCAAATGACCTACGAGGCTCGTCGGCAAGACCTCGTCAACCAGGCCTGCTCCAGGTACAATGGGGCTGGTAGTGCTGCTGTAAAGTCCCTTTCTTTCCAGCAGTCCCTGCTGTAATTCCCATATCATAGAATCATAGAATTGTGGAGTGGTTTGGGTTGGAAGAGACATTAAAGCCCATCCAGTCCCACCCCCTGCCATGGGCAGGGACACCTCCCACTGGATCAGGGGGCTCAAAGCCCCATCCAACCTGGCCTTGAACACCTCCAGGGATGGGGCAGCCACAGCTTCCCTGAACAACCTGGGCCAGGGCCTCCCCACCCTCACAGCAAAACATTTCTCCCTAAGATATCTCATCTCAATCTCCCCTCACATATACACCCAGGAACTCTTGCAGCTGCTGTAATGCACTAGGACAGCTGTGTAAGAGCAGGTGACAATGCAATTTAAAGAAACTGTTGAACTTGATTAAATGAGGCAGCTTCTAACCCCAAGGATATGCAAGTTAATCATACTTTGGATGAGCTGTCTTTTTTTATGCTTTTTGGTTTACTTTTTACATTCTGCTAAACATTGAGGATGAAATTAGACTGTTCCATTAGCCAGTTCAGTGTCAAACTCTAGCACAGAACTTTCTTCGCCTCCCAGGTGTGTCTGAAGGATGCTGTTTGTATGCACATAGGAGTTGTTGCGTTGCTATAGGTACAGGGAGTGTTCCAGCCTGCTGTATTTACAAGGAGGTGAGAAATTTTAATCTGGCAGCATCTGGCACTGAACAGAAACAACCCTGTGTTCCTGTGACCTGCACAGCAGCGGAGAGAGGGCCAACGTGGTCCTGGCTGCACGTGCAGGCAGTATGTGGTCACATTGCCTGGATCTCCATCAGCACAGCCTTCCCAGTGCAGAACACCAGCGTGCAAATTCATCACCTGATGGGGCAGCTGCAGCCCCTGCTTGGACTTTGAGCTGTGCACAGGCAGGCAGCAGTGCTGCTGCTCTGGCTTGGCCTGTGGTGCAGGTTTGGTTTGGTTTGGTTTGGTTGTAGGGAAGGAGGTTTTAAATCCATCAGCTTTCAGTAACCCTTGTTCAGTAACAGATTTCCCCCTTCCTGGGTTCCCTGTTGCCTGCTTTTTCTCTTGTTTGCATCAAGAGCCTCAGCCCCAGCAGTAACTCCATGGCAAATCCATCTTCTTGCAGCCTAGCTGAGATGGATCAGAAGTTCCAGCAAATCCTGGCTTGGCAAGAGCTGGATCAGAGCAAAGCCGTTAGTCAGATCCTGCAGCAGGTAGGCAGGGGAGCAAACTGCTTGGGGGGTGAAGGGAAAGCAACTGCACATGGGAGTGGGATTGGGAGGGATTCACAGGAGCAACAGTGGCTGGGCTGCAAGCAGAGGTTATTTTATTTAACACTAAATGGTAAACCTCGAGAATCTGTGATATTCTAACAAATGGACTTGAGTGGTGGAAAGAAAAATGGATTTATTTTTAAACTAGTCAGCAATTTTTCAGAATAGACAGCAGCACAGATCATGGGAAGTGAAGCTGGTCTGCTGACTAATAGGATTCTGAGGCAGAAGTGCTCTCTGTTTGGCAGGTTTCCTGGGAGACTTGGGGCAGGCTGCTTACAGGAAGCATTTTCAAACCTCTGCTCCTTTTGAATGCCTCCTTTGCACCTGAAACCTCTGAAGCTCATTTTGCAGAAGTGCTGGGCACAGCCCTGGGTGCTCGGTGCTGCTGAAAATGAGAGATGAGGTTTGTGGATAGCATTCAAAAAGTGTGTTTGAAGATGAATATAACTGTCTGTAAAGTGGGTTGTACCTTTTGGGACTGTGGGTTCTGAGTCATGGTGTAGTCACGAGACTGTTGCCCAGAGTAAGCACTGTTCAGGTGTTGTGTGTGAGTCACTGCGAGGGAACAGGGCTTCTCAGCCCAATTGCCACTGCATCAGCAACCTCACTCAGCAGGATTTTGCCTCTCCTGTAGATTGAGATGCAGAAAGCTGCCTTTGAAGCTCTCCAAGTGAAGAAGGATCTCATGCACAGGCAGATCAGGAACCAGGTGAGTCAGCAACAGAGGAAGGAGCAGCCAGCTCTTATACTGCCGTTCGATGAGACACTGAGGAAGATCGAAGTGCTGTGAGCACAGAGCAGGGTCTGGAGGGAGCAAAGAGCTCTGGTATTGCCAAGAGCTCTGTAACAGCTTTGGGCAGTGCTGGTTAAACTACGCTCCCCCAGCTCCGTAGGAGGGCCTGTCAGTGCAGGTTTAGGTTCGTGGAGGCAGTGGAATTGCCCTGGCTTCAGTCATCTCAGCGCCGATGGGGATGAAGTGCTGGAGCGTGGTCGCTAGAGGAGAGACCTGCCTTGGCTCCGTGCCCGTGAGAAACCATTGCAACTGGGGTTTCCTTCAGGTTGTGCACTTAGCAGGGCTGCTGTTTGCACATGAGTCCGCTGCATCTCCATCCAGCACATCAGAACTGCACCCTGAGCCATAAGTTCACCTTTTCTTTCCCATTCCCAGCCTGCCTTTCCGAGCTCCATTCTGCAGAAGGTGCGATGCGATAGGCAGGGGGAGAAAGTAGCAGTGGTTGATGCAGGAAGATGAGAAAACAGTGGTGGTTGATGCACAAACACAGGTGGCTGGTTTCTGACACAGGGTTCCAGAGTCTTCCCTCTCCTGATCTGACACAAGCAGAAAAGCCTTGGGTGAGGAGTTGGTGAATAACTTTAAGACCTTGGATATACTGAGTCACTCAGTGACCAGTCTCGGCCAGAAGCCTATGGATTGTACATGGGCAGTCCAGGAGATGGATCTAACAATTCTCTGTTGCTTGAGTTCAAACTGCCCTGCAGATGGATTGCACTTGCTCTGTAAACAAAGAGTGTTTGTTCCTTGATACCATGGCTGGACCTTTTGCTGTTGAAATCCAGCCTCCCCCCCACCAGCATCCTGCACAGGCAGTGAACGGCCACAGAGCCCCAGCGTCGGCCACAGTTCTGTGGCTGGGGACACACGTTGAGCAGCGTGGGCTGGGGATGGTAGATGGCCTGGCAGATAGGTGAGCTGGGCTCTCAGCTTGGCTTTGCTGTGGGATCTTGGGCAACTCACTTCACCTCTCTGTGTCTCAGTTGCCCCACCTGAAAGAGCACGTATTATTTACGGGATTTGCTGGAGCACCTCAAACCCAGGACCTTGCCCAAGTTAATCTGCAGTTTGAGATGTGGTGCTTGGAGGACTTTGACAATCAGTTGCTGCCTTCCAGAGTGGCTGTAAAAGTTTTGGCTGAACAAACTGATTGCAAATTGCTTCTAGACTTGAACAGAATGAATTTAGAGTAGAGAGACAATTAGAAAGTGGGGGCCACAGCTCCTCAGGGCAAAGACAAAGAGTGACCCTAAGAGCGTGTGTCACAGAAGGGCATTTGCAGGCTCCCCAGGTTTGTGGGTGGCTCTGCAGTGCTGTCCCTCCAGGGCCCCAGTCAGACCTCATCTTGAAACAGCATAAATTAAAGTCATTTCAAATGTCAGTAAAAAATGTTTCATCTTCTGTTTAGATTAAATTAATAGAAACAGAGTTATTGCAGTTGACACAGCTGGAGTTAAAGAGGCAAGAACTGGACACAGAGACGCTGCAGGTATGTAGGGCTCTGGGGCTGCCCCACCACCCTCTCTCTGCTCTGGGATCACAAAACCTCCCTTTGCTTCTTTTGCTCCTTGCAGTTTGCAGATGGTTTTATGCTTAGTCAGAGGGGTACTTACCCACAGGACACCACAAAAACCTCTTTGTTGGGGTAACTTGGTAACCTTGCTGCTGCTCCTAAACACCTCGGTGCGTTTTTAGGGGAGAGACAAACGAGCCCTGGTAGCACTGGGCAGTTGCAGGTTTGCTGGGTGGGGAAGGATTTTGTGATCCAGTTGTTGGCTGTCCCAGAACCGCCTGCCTGCCACGCATCGCTGTCTTCCTACGTTGTTGGGTTGTGTTTTGGTTTTAAATACCTGCCAGCAGTGGCTCTCGGCTCTCCAAGGCTGCTCTGCCCACCATCCCACCGTTCGATGGGCTGACTTCATCAGCAGTCACACACTGAGGAATATCAAGTTTGGCTTTAACAGCTTGGCTTTACATTTTGTTATTATGCCTTGGCATCAGTTGTTTTCTTGCGTGTGCTGTTTGCTGGATTAGGTCAGCTCTTCAGTCAGCCCAAAATCGGTAGCAAACACCTTATGCTTCCCAGGAGACGTGCACCCAGCAGAGTGGTGCACGTTGGCTTAGGACAGGACTGCCTGGACAACTTGAAGTGTGAGATTTGGGTTATGCTGCTTTAATTCACGCTGCTCCTCCATATAATGCTGCAGTGTTGGAGGCCTGATGGTGGGGGACTGTCCTGAGTCCGTGCAGGGAGGACCAAGGAAACCCAGGCAGGTGTAGTTAAATGCTACAGGACTTGGGGGATTCCTGGTGGGTGGCCACAGGAGCTCTGCCCTAGGGACCCGTCTGCAGAACAGTACATTGGAAACTTCAGCACTGGACACCAGGAATCATAGAATGGTCTGGGTCAGAAGGAACCCATCAGAAGGGATGGGATCTGGCCCATCCGGTTCCAGCCACCCAGGGGACACCTCCCACTGGATCAGGGGGCTCAAAGCCCCATCCAACCTGGCCTTGAACACCTCCACAGATGGGGCAGCCACCGTTTCCCTGGGAAATCTGTGCCAGGGCCTCCCCACCCCTATTGTGAAGAGTTTCTTCCTAAAGTATAAAAAGGAAACAGAGTTTAAGCCAGATTCATTCCTCTTCCCTCCATCCACCTGGCAGTGTACAGCCCAAAGGATCCCTGCAGCAACTGAACCCCCAAAGTGTGGGCAGTGCCCACAAATGCTTTGGCAGGAGCTTTTCTGCCATCCTGCGTGATCCCTCCCGTGCAGATGAGAGTTGCTTCCTCCCCTGATACACAGGTGCTTTAGTAACGAGCTTGATAAATCATTGGAAAGTGGGAAGAACCAAAAGCACCCTGAGAAAGGGAGGTGTTTTCACAGGTCTCCTGCAAGGTCAGTTTGGAGGAGAACGATCCCAGTGGGGTATCCACAGTGTGGGGGACAGGGGAGCTCACCTCAAGATTAGCTGAGGCTGCCTGGGTTCCCGGCTGGAGCAGCTCCCATGTGTCATTCGTTGTCCCTCTGGCACAGAAGAGCTTTCCTGCCTCTGTCAGGCCAAAGCATCTCTGATCAGCTAATGGTGGGGTTTACCTGTGAGAGGAGGCATTCCTATCTCCTGTGTAAACAAAGGGCCGTGTCTCTGTGTAGGGGCCAGATGGGAATCAGTGAAGGTTTCCCCACCGTTGTTTGGGAGGTCATCCCTTTAGCAGCATCGTGTCCCTTTGCCCATGGACATCTGAAGTCTGTGTGCCTGATGACTGCTGGCCTCTGCTCTGTTACTGATCCTCCCCGCAGGTGTGAGCTGGCAGAGATGCCACAGGGTCTGGTGTTTCTGAGACAATCGGCCTCTCTGCTGTGATGACTTTCCCTGCCCTGGTACCCAACAGAGATTGGTGTGAAGCCAATGAAAGGATGCAGGGGTTGCTGCCTCACCTGTCCTGCATTCCTGCAGGCTTCTAGACCTGGTTCCAGGTTGTTCTTCTCAGTTCAAGAGGGGCACCGTGAACACTTGTGATGCCATTGACCTCTGATGGCACCAGCACGGTCCAGGGTGTGCTGGGGGTTGGCACCTCTGGGTAATGGTCAGTGTGGGACTGGAAGAAATGGCTTCAGCCATGCCAGCTTGCTAGGAGAGGATTCAGGCTCAGCAGGGCCAAGGGCCTGTGGAGCACAGAGCTTCCACATCTGCTGTGGCTGCTTTGGGATGGTAAGTGCTTTGCTGGAAATCAGGACAGGGTGGTTGCTTGCAGCTCTGGCATGGAGGTGGGGATGCCAGAGTCCTTCTGTTGCAGGAGGTGATCGCAGAGCAACGCCAAGCGCTTGGCTACCTCCTGCAGCAGCTGCTCAAAGAGAAGAAGCAAAGGGAAGAAGAACTGCGACAAATACTGGTAATGAAGGCCCCTAATTAGGTGCTGTAGATGAGGAAGCTCGTGGGCTGGCTGCTGGGAGAGAGCCATGGTCAGCATGGGAACAAAGGGGAGCAGAGAGAGCTCTGAGGGGCTGTGCCTGGATCCAGAGGCTAATTTAGCTTCTGAAAGTGCTAATGTGAGCTCTGGGGGGCACAGTTAGTGCTGCTCTCAGGTGCAGCATGAGGCACCATCATCATCGTCGTCACTCTCCCTCATCAGGAAAGGGAGCTTTAGAGGGGATGAGCACAATCCCACAAAGGCCCTGCACGTGCTCTTGTAATCCTGAAACCTCCAGACTCTCCTGAGCCTTAGGAGACCAGGCTCCAGTGTCTGGGGCAAAGTGAATGGAAGGGCTGCACAACCCTAAAGTGCCTGGGGGGCATCAAAGTGGGACCAGCCTGCAGGCGGCCAGAAATGCCCGTCTTACCATAGCTGTGCCCATCACAGCACTCTGAACTGGCCCTGCACAGCCCAGGCTGTTGATTTCCCTCCCCACACGTCCCACCCAAGCTTCCCTGAATACCATTTGCAATGTTCTCTCGGGCTGTTGAATGAATCAGTTTGTCTTTTCAGCTGGAAATGGAAGCAAAGAGCGAAACCAAACAGGAGAACTACTGGCTGATCCAGTACCAGCGCCTGCTGAACCAGAAGCCCCTCTCCCTGAAACTCCAGGTCGCTGCTGCTGTCAGTGCTTTCACTGTGGCTTTGCTCTGCAGAGCACAGGGTGGGAGCAGAGGCAGCTTTGCCTGGGCCCACAGGCTCAGCTAAGGCCAGGAGCAGGGCACAGACCCCTCACACAGGCTGACAAGCCAGGGGAGACCCCGGGCTGCCCTGCATTGAGCTGTTGTGCTGAGTGGGACTGCCCAGGAGCCCTCTGACACTGCTGTTTGGAGCTCTTGGTGCTGCCCAGGTCCATAAGGAGCCAATTCCTCAGCTCTCTGCCAGCCAGAGCTACCATCCCACCACCAAACTGCTTACCAGGAGCAGAGGACTCAGCACCTTCCAGACAGGGCTTTTTGTTCCAGCTAAACCCCAAAACAGCTCTGCTTGGCTCCCCATTAAATATCCCTGCAAATCCATCTGAATGCAGCAACTCCTTTCAGTTCCTGTCCCAGCATTGAGCCAGAGATTCTGGGCTGTTAAAATACCTGCGGGGTTGGCCACAAAGGGATGGATCCAAGCTCTGCCCCTGCTGCAGAGGAGCTCAGGTTTGCAAAGCGGGTCCTGTTGCAGCCATCAGCTGCCAAAAAGATTACGTTTTGAACTGTGCTTGTAAAATGCCTGAGGCCAGAGCTCCCGCTTGGGTGTCTGAGTTTTAGTGTCTTCAGGGATGCAAAACACTTGAAGCAGGGCAGAGGGCAGGAATGTCCCCGTGCTTTTCTCAAGAGCGAAGTCTGGGAGCTCGCCTTGTGTTTTGCAGGAGGAGGGCTTGGAGAGGCAGCTGGTGAACCTTTTAATTGAGCTGTCTGCGGAACAGTACGTGCCAGTCTTTGCACACCATCGAATATCCCTGCAAACACTCAGCACCATGACTGCCAGTGACCTGGAAAAGGTACGAGAGCAGATACAGGGCACGGGGAGAGACCGACGGCGCTGGGGCTGAGCCTGCCCTTGCTCTGAGCCGGGCTGTGTCCGTGGCTGTGCCCGTGGTCTGGAGGGAGGGAATGTTGGTCCTCCTGGAGTGTCACCTGCCAGCGTGGAGAGGTGCTACTGCTGCCTTGTCTTTTGACAAGAGCTGCTGGAGAGTGTCCAGAGGAGGCCCCAAAGCTGGTGAAGGGTTTAGAGGGAAAGCTGTGTGAGGAGCGGTTGGAGTCACTTGGTCTGTTCAACCTGGAGAAGAGGAGGCTGAGGAGGGACCTCATTGTGCTCTGCAGCTTCTTCACATGGGGAGGAAGAGGAACGGACACTGGTCTCTTTTCTCTGAACTCAAGAGGATGGCAGGAAGATGGGCCAGGGGAGGGTTAGGTTGGATATTTAAGGAAAAGCTTCTTCCCTCAGAGGGTGGTGGGGCCCTGGAACAGCTCCCCAAGGAAGCAGTCACAGCCTGACAATATTCCAGAAGCATTTGGCCAAGGCCCTCAGCGCCACGGTGTGAATGTTGGGGTTGTCCTATGCAAGGGTCTGGAGTTGGACTCCATGGTCTTTGTGGGTCCCTTCCAGCTCAGGTCATTCTGTGATTCTGTGACATCCCTCAGATGCTCTTTGTGCCACAATTGCACTGGGGGAATTCCCATCTCTGGCTGTGACACTTGCAGGAGGCGCTTCCCTTGGCATGGCTGGGGCTTGCCAGTCCCTTGGGGGACATTGGTCTCCTCCTTTCTTCTCTGAGAGCAAACCAACAGCCCTGCTCTTGCTCTGCAGATGGGCGTGGCAGAGGTTGGCCTGCAGCGTGCCATCCTCAAGCGAGCTCAGGAGATCCTGGCTGTGGCAGAGACAATCCCAGGTACCACCAGTTCTTCCTTTGATGCTCGCAGTGAGTACCTGAGCCTTGGCTGAGGAGATCTGTGGGGCCAGATGCCTCCCTCTGGGGAGCAGAGCTGCGCAGCGCTGGTGTATGAGGAGAGGCAGGGCAGGGAGCACGGGCAGAGCTCAGGCTTTCATATTTATCACCTTTCCCATCACTTTCCTTATTTATTGGAGCCCCATCGCTGTGTGTGCCGGGTGGGGGGAGACCGGTGGCTCTCCTGGTGCTCAGAGCCACTGCTTGTGCTTGCAGAGCTGCTGAGGACGGTGGACACCGAGGTCCCTGCAGCCCCAGAACCCAGTGCTCCCTTTGAGGAGACTCCGAGCCCTGTGGTCCCGACAGCTCCCCCGCTGCAGTGGGAAGAGAAGAAGTCGGAATGTGTTGTCTGCATGGAGCAAGAGGTGAGACTCCGGCACAGGGAATGAGGGCAGCATCCAGCACGTGCTCCCGTGTGGGTGTCCCCAGCCTGGCCCTGGGCACTGCCTGGATGCCCTTCCCTCCAGCTCCTGAGCACGTGGGGAGGGCGGCAGGGCAGGGCAGGGCTCCTTGCAGGCTTGGGAAGGTCCTGTGCTGGTCTGTCCGTGCTGCAACCGTGGGAAGTTTGTGGGGCTGCTCGGCTCAGCCCTGACCGTGTCCCTCCCTCAGCCCCTTTCCCTCCTGCTCTCCACTGTCCAGACCCTCGTGCACCCAGGGACGGAGCGCAGGGTGCCAGGCTGTGACACCCCCAGGGATCCCGAGCTCCTCCAGCCCCATTTCCTCTTGGCATTTGGTGATGCTGGGATGGGTGCTAGGGGACAGCAGCACTCTCCGTGTCCTCTCCTCTCTCTCTTCCCTCAGACCCAGATGATTTTCCTGCCCTGTGGCCACGTTTGCTGCTGCCAGAGCTGCTGCGAGCGGCTCCACACTTGTCCCCTGTGCCGCAAGGACGTCACGCAGCGCATCCGCATCTTCCACAGCTGCTGAGCAGGACGGGGAGGGCGAAGCTGCCCGGCACCGCCTCCATCCCCTCCTCCTCCGTGTCGGTGGTAAACAGACGCTGGCCCAGCATGACCAGCACTGCCCTCCCCGTGCACTGCCCCGCGCTGGCTGCCGGCTGTTCCCGGCACTCAGCATCCTCCACATTCCCTGGTGGCTTCCCAGCCTTGGGTTCCCTCTGCATCCTGTCTTCCTGCCCAGCATCCTCTCGCCTGGAAGCACTGGGTGATGGATCTGGGCACACTTCTGCCCTCTCCTCGCTGGATAACGTGCTTGCCTTTAGACACAGTTGGTGCCATCTCTGAAGCCACTGTGACCTTGCAGCTCCTCACTGAGCGCTGTTGCCCAGTGGTGGGTGAATCCCCCATGGGAGGACTCGGCCAGGGCTGTGTGATGCTCCGGGGTGCTGACAGTGCCTTGCACCTTTGTCACACCAAAGGCTTTTGCTCTGGAGACCCACGGGTGCGCACGGGGGGCACTGGTGGGCACCTGACCCCTAATTCGTCCTCCTCTTGTAGGGGAGAGCCTGCACCGGGCCTGGATCTGGGCCTGGAGGGACCTGCTCTGGCCAGAGGAGCCCAGCTGGGTTCCTCACCCCAAAGCCAGGGGCTGTGAGCAGAAAGCCTTGCTCCCAGCGGGTGGGGGGAGGCTGGGCCCGCGCGCGGGGCAGCTCTGGGGAGGTCTCCATTGCCGTTAATAAGTAACGATCCCTGTCCCTCGTCTGCCTCCTGACCTTGAGGTATGAAATGTGGCCGCCAGCCCCGTCCTGCTGTGGCTCTTGGAGCAGCCAGTAAAAGCAGCTGGTTCTGCTGGTGGGGTCCTTATTCCTTCTGGGGGGAGGATGCTCGGAATCTGGGGGCTGTGGGGCAGTGGCAGAGCTGCCACCTGCCCGATTGTCACCTCCTCCTCTCCCACATCAAACCTTGGGAGAACGGGAGGATCTTGGACTTCTCTCAGGGTGTTGCTGCAGAGAATTCTAGGCAGCAGGAGACCCCGGACCCCGGCTGGGGTCACCCTCTGGGTGCTCTGCCCGGGTGTGCGGCCCTGGGGGGGGGGTGGTTGGTGCTGCCACCAGGGACCCACAGCAGCTGAGCCCTTGGGGACAGCCTGGGGATGGATCCCTGCTGCAGCCCCTGCCTTTGCACTGAGCTGCTGCTGACTGTGGGAGCTGGTAGATCCCATCCAGGGCCTTCTTGGGTGGGGATGTGGGAAGAGGATGCACGTGGAGCAGCTGGAGATCGGGGTGCAGTGAAGGGAGCCCCAGCAGCGATGCCTGAATGAAGGAAGGGAGGCTCTTGGAGGGGGTCACCTCCCCACACCCCTCCCTACTCCCTCTCACCTGGGCGGGTGCAAGCCCCACACCTTCCAACCCTGCTCCTCCAGAGCAGCCAGTGACCACACTGGGACCCCCACATGTCCTGCTGGAGAGGAAGGAGAGACCCCTGGTTCTGCTCTTTGCCCCAAGACCTGCTCAGCAGCAGCAATGCTGCAAACTGTCCCCTCCATCCTGTCCTCTTGGGATTGCTGATTGCCTGAAGTGCCTTGGGGCATGCTTCGGGGTGGTAATGGGTGAGAGGAGCTCAGGGCAAGGTCTGTCTGCCCGTAAATAAGTACCAGCTGTTCTTAGAGCTTTTCCCCCTTGTCCACAAGGCCACCCTGAACAGGGACACCACGACAGCCAGAGACTGGGGGCTGCCAGTTTGTCAGTGTGGAGCAATGTCCGGTGTCACCCCAGGGTGTTTCCAGTGATTGCCCTGCTCAGCACAACCAGCCTGGGGGTCGGGTTGTGTTGGATGCTGGTGGCCCCGTCTGCCACGTGTGTCTGAGGTCACATGTGACATGGACACACGGCAGAGCTGTTGCTGCTGAGCTCACCCTAAAATGAAATACTAATAATTATAATATATACAGATTGTTTTGGGAAATGAATGATGGGCTGGAAGAGACCTCAAAGCCCATCCGGTTCCAACCCCCTGCCATGGGCAGGGACACCTCCCACTGGATCAGGGGGCTCCAAGCCCCATCCAACCTGGCCTTGAACACCTCCAGGGATGGGGCAGCCACCACTGCTCTGGGAAACCTGGGCCAGGGCCTCCCCACCCTCACAGGAAAACATTTCTCCCTAAGATCTCATCTCAATCTCCCCTCTTTCAGCTCAAAACCACTCCTCCTTGCTCTATCCCTGCACTCCCTGATCAAGAACCCCTCCACAGCTTTCCTGGAGCCCCTTTCAGTGCTGGGAGGCTGCTCTAAGGTCTCCCCAGAGCCTTCTCCTCTCCAGGCTGAACATCCCCAACTCAGCCTGTCCTCGTAGCAGAGGTGCTCCAGCCCTTGGATCATCATAGCCCTCCTGTGGCCCCATTCCAACAGTTCCATCTCCTTCTTACGTAGGGGATTCCAAATGCTAAAGATATAATGGATTTCTGAAGGGGAAGAAAAGCAGTTGTTTTGGGGGCAGCTCCTTTCCTCGGGCAGCAGAGGAGGAGCGAGTGCCGCTCCAGTGCCTGCCCAGCACCCCTGGGCTAGACTGAAGTTCAGCAGGGGCACAGCCGGTGGCCGCCTCTTGGCTTCAAAAGCGGCGCTGGCCGGGGCTGCGCGGGCCCGGGGTCACCATGGCGGTGGGGCCGGAGGCCGGCGCGGAGTGCGGGATCTGCTACGAGGCTTACCGGGGCGCCGGGGGGATGCGAGCGCCCCGGCAGCTGCCCTGCAGCCATTCCCTCTGCCTGAGCTGCCTGCGGAAGCTGGTTTGCCGCGCGGCCACCATCGCCTTCGTCAGCTGCCCCTTCTGCAGGATGGTGACGCTGGTGCCCGAGCTGGCTGCGGGGACGACGCCGGCCTCGGGGATCCCGCGTGGGGAGGAGGAAGAGGAGCGGGAGGAAGGCAGCGGCGCTCCCCCAGCCACCCGCCAAGCCTCGGTGCGCTCCGTGCCCGCGGAGGCGGCGTGCGCAGCTCATGGCCCCGTCTTCGCAGTGAGCGGCACCGTGTCCCCCTGCGGCCTCCGCCCCGGCTCTGAGGCATCGGGCGCCTTCGTGCTGGGGCTGCCGGGCCGGGGGCCCCTGCTGGACACGCAGCCGCCCCTCGCCTCCATGGAGAACCTGCGCCTCGGCTTCGCCGCCGGCATCCTCGTCCTCATCGTCTCCACCTTCTTCCTGCTCGTCTTCCTCAAGTAGGTCTGGATGCAGGAGCTGGGATGCCATCCCGCTCCGCTCCTCCTGCGGCGGATCCAGCCGTGGCTCGGGGGCTTCGCAGGCCACGGACGCTGAGCAGGCAGGGAGAGGGACGCGGCCAGGGCTCAGCACCCTGCAGGATGCAGCGCGGGATGCTCGGCTGCCTCGCACACGAGCCCCGGGGCATCAGACTTTAAAAATTAACTTATTGCAGAGCTTTCCCTCCCCCCCCCCGGGGTTTGGCTGCTCTCGTGCTGTACTCACAACGCTCCTGACCCTGTGGTGGCTCGGTAGGAGGCGCAGGCAGTCCTGGAGGCTGGAAAATTCCTCCCCCAGCTGCACTTCAGTTCGGCTCATCAGGCAGCAAGGACGGGGTGAAAGGGGATGGGAAGGGTCCCATTTTGCTTTTCCATGGGTGAAACTATTCCAAAGCCATTAAAGAAGCCATTTCTCCTCAAGAAGAGCACCCGCACAGGATCTGCAGAGGGACCTGGGGGCTGCAGAGGCACGCAGGGTCCATAAAGGGGCCTGGGATCTGCGCAGGGCCGTGGGGTCCAGAGATGGACGTGGCAGCAGGGCAGGGCACAGCCCTGCACAGACACATTAAAGACAGACGTTGGCCCGGCCCTGTCTCTGATGGTTTTATCACGTTCCGAGGCAGAGTTCTGCATCCTGGCCGATGCGCAGGGCAGAGGGCAGTAACCAGGGCTTGAGTACACCAGAAGGGCTCATCCTTCCCTCAGCCCCTGAAGAAGCAGGTGCTGAGCTCCATCCCCACCCAGCAACAGCTCCTTGGGTCCATCCTCCATGGTTCATCCACCTCCCAGCCCCAGGCAGCCCCCAGCCCCCTGTGACCAAGTCTCCTCCCAGAGCTCACTGGCCCCCGGGAGCCCACAGCTTCCCTCCATCCACCCTTGCCCCACGCACAGAGAGCAAACACTATTTTAGAGCCTGAGACCAAGCCATGAAAACCTGGGAGCTCAGGGAGAGAGAGACAGCAGCACAGGGAAGGGCTGCACCCCTGTGACAGGGTTCAAATCTGAACAACTGCTCCCCAATCCACACACAGAGGCAGAGCTGAGCCGCTCTGAGCTGGGACAACTCCTGGGGAGACACCTCCCTGCCTCCAGAGTCGGCTTGGGAGAGGCCAGGCTGCTGCAGAGCCCAGTGTGAAGCTCCCAACCTCTCCTAAAGAACCAGATGTCACCCCTGTGCAGGTCACGATCACCTCTTGTACTTCAGCTTCTTGCACAGCAACACAACAGCCACCCAGGGGCTGCATCCACAGCACCAGGGACCTTCCCTCCTTTCCCAGGAGAGGCATTCAAGAGCAGGAGCACTTCCAGATCCAAGCATTCCTCATTTGAGGCAGAGCTGGGTCAGTTTTCAAGTGCATGGAAACAGAGGGAGCCAGAATGAAGCAAAGCCCATGCAAGGAAAAAAATACAGGTCTAATTGCACTTTATTGTTCAAGAAGTGAAATGCAAATCCCTCGGGTTCTTTATGTGCAAGGGGAAACAAGAAAGGGTGTTACTATGAGCAAGGAGCTCAGCCAGGACCCTGCCCCAGGGGGTGCAGAGCCCAAGTCCCATTGCCTGCACAGGGCAGGGGAGCCCTGGAGAATCTGGATTTCACACCCCATCCAATTCAACCCTCTCTAGGGGGCTGGTGCTTTGTTCCTGCAACAGCTCCCCAGGAAACCCCAGCTGCAAACACTCACCCTGTGAGCCAAGTGCCTGCAGGGCAGCTCCTGCCCAGGCTTGGGTCTCATCCACAACTGTACCTGCATTTGGCCTGTGTGGTGCAGGACAGGGACAACCCACACTGCCACCTTCCAGCCCAACGATGCCCGGTGCTCTTTTTCCTCCCAAAAAATTGCATTTAAGAGGACACAGATCAAACTCAGCTCAGAGATGATAAGAGACAGCTGCTGAAACTGAACTGCAGTGGAATTAGTTTAAGCACTTTCATTTTATTAAGGAAAGAGGGGTTAATTTGTCATAAAGACACTAAGAAACTGCTCACAGTTTTAAATTGTGTAAGTGCTGAAGAGCAGAGAAGGGCAATGAAGAACCCAACCCCTTCCTGCTCCTCACTCTTGGTCCACTTTGATGCCAAAGTCACACCCTGGCAGAGCCCGGCTGAGGTTTGAGTTGCAGCCTCTGTCCCAGCATCACAAAGTCTGAACCTGAACCACCACACATTGAACAGCAGCGAAGAAAAAGGCACCAGAGCTGTGCTGCCTGGGGTAACGCTCTGCTCCAGCAGCAGTGCTTCACACCTCAGCATCGCTGCCAGAGACCAACCCAGTAACAAACACAACATCTCCCCTCCAGCCCCGGAGAAGAGCGGAGCTGCCGGCACCGTGAATCATTTTGGTGAGGCTCAGGCTGCCCCACAAAACACAGCTGGGGAGGTGGCTTCCTACAGCAGCAATTCCACCTGTGCTTGGAGCACAGGTCTAGCAGAGCCCTGACTTCCAGCACCACCCCCAGCTGGGTCACCCCCTGTGCCCCAACTCTGACCCCACAACAGCCCCACCTGAGCCCCCTCGGCCCTGGGGCTTCCACAAGCGGAGCCCGGGGGTGGCAGGAAATGCCTGCCTGGAGGCTCTGCTGATTCCCACCGTGCGCTGGCTCATACCTGGTGAGGAGATGGTGTGGAGTCCCTGGGAGCCACCCTGGGACTAAGGGACATTCCAAAGAGCTCGTCACTGAGGAAGGAGGAGGGATTTTTAGTCTGTTTTGACAAGTCCTTACTGCCTGCAGGGTGCTGCCAGACTCGTTCTGAAGCGCTCGGCGGAATTCATATTTGCATAAAGGTTCAGCCTAATGATTCCACGGTCAGCAGGAGGAGGACAGTGATCCAAACGTGCCATAAGATCAGTTGGTGCCTTCAGCTCACCCCCAGCCTCCGTGCATCTTGGCCAGGTCAGAGCCATGGGTCTGGGTGCCCATGAAGGCAGAAAGAGCCACCAGCTCAGCTCCGTTTGGCTGCAGTACAAGAGCCAGGGAAGGCCCTGGCTGGTCACAACTGTCCCACCACTGCTCATCAAGAGCTGCACACGCAGAAAGAGGCCTCACCCAGAGGAGAGGGCTCACAGGCTCACCAGCCAGCTCTTCATCCCAGCCAGTCCAGTTCATCATCGTCATCATCACCAAAGAGTGGAGCTGGAGGGGGCCGCCCCTTCATGCTCTGGAAGTCAAACCAGAAGGAAACTCATCAGTCTTAACAACTTCCCAGTATTTAGTAATTGCTGCACAGTTCTGGCTCCAAAATCTCCATCAGCTTTGTGGAGATGATATCAAGACACCTCATTGCTGAAGTTTCTGTATTTTCACATGATGGCTTCATACTCCCAGGGAGATGCTCAAAGGGACAGGAGAGGGGTGAGACACTAAAACCCAGGCACATCTCACTAACTTCATGCCAGCAGGAGTTTGTCTTCACCATCACAGCCCAGGTAACCCCTCCAAGCACAGCAAGAAACAGACAAGATACAGGAAGCTCTGAGCTCAGTGAGCGGGAGCCAGGCAGCCCCCACAGCCACAGGAAGGATTCACAGACAAGAGACAGGGTAACCTGAACCCCTTCAGTAGGAGTGGAAAGACACAAACACGTACCACTTCCTCCTCATCCTCCTCTTCAGAGGGAACTCGAGGCTTCTGTGGTTTACAAGATGCTGTTTCAAAGAAGTTGTCATCATCAAAGAGTCTAGAGGAGATAAAGAATGAACAGTTCTCTTGGGATCTTGGTTTTAATAAGTCCTTTTAAAGAATGATGGAAAAGTTTTGTTGCTGAGGCAAACTCGTAAGGCACCAGTGCAGAATGGTTCTGCAATGAAACCTGGCAGCCACCAGAATCATGGAATAGTTTGGGTTGGAAGGGTCCTCAAAGCCCATCCAGTTCCAACCCCTGCCATGGGCAGGGACACCTCCCACTGGATCAGGGGGCTCAAAGCCCCATCCAGCCTGGCCTTGAACACCTCCAGGGATGGGGCAGCCACAGCTTCTCTTGGTAATCTGGGCCAGGGCCTCCCCACCCTCACAGTGGAATCATAGAATGGTTTGTGTTGGAAGGCACCATGAAAGTCATCCAGTCCAACCACCTTGCAGTGAGCAGGGACATCTTCAACCAGATCAGGTTCCTCAGAGCCCCATCCAATCTGACCCTGAATGTTTCCAGGGATGGGGAAAAGCATTTCTCCCTAGTATCTCATCTCAACTCCCCTCTTTCAGCTTAAAACCATTCCCCCTCATCCTATCCCTGCAGTAGAGAACCCGCACTCTCCTCTCCATGCTCAGCTGGGAACTGATCACCAGGGATAAGGGCGTTGCTGCCTCCACCCAGACACGAGCGGGTTCCACAGAGCACACCCTGGGCAGCCAGGTCTCTGCCACCCCCGGCTCGCGCTGCCCAGGGCCCCTCCTGGTGCTCCAGCCCTGCCCGCGCTGCCCCGCAGCCCTGAACCAGCCTCCAGCCCTGCTCCTGTGCCAGGCTGGGCTGAGCAGCAGGGAACGGGACCGCGGCCACCCCAGCAGTCAGGCCTTACCCAGAATCCCTTTGTCTGAGGGTGGGGCCCTCCTCCTGCTCTCCTGGGGTTTCTCTGGTGGCAGCTGAGCTGGGCTCTGCTCTGGTGGGTACTGCAGCGGGGTCCTTCTCGGTGCCTGCTCCATCCCTCGGGTCTGTGCACTTCCCTCCCTCACCGTTCAAGGGAGGGGGCTCAAAACCTGCGACGGGCTCCTCTGCCTTCTGCTCCACAGCTGGCTTTTCTGGAAGCACTGCCACACCTGCTTCTCCCAGCTTGGTTTCTAGATCAGAAGGTTCTGCACCTTCCACCTGCAAAGATACTCTGGAAGGACTGCATTCTACCTCTGCTTTCCCGATGGGACTGCTCTCCTGCCTTCGCTCAGCTGCCACAAAGTCCTCCTCCACCTCAGAAACAGGCTGTCCAGCAAGTGCAGGATCCAGGCAGGATTCAGCTCTGGAAGAGAGATGCTCCTCCTGGACCTTCTCATCTTCTGACACCACGCTGCTCTGTGTCACCTGCTCTTCCTCAGGAGTTCCAGGCCTGGCAGACAGAGGAGCAGACTCGCCTTCCTGGTCAGACGCCACAGAGCCTGTGTTTGCCTCCCCAGGATCAGCTGGGAATGCACCACCCTCTGCTGGGCTATGCTGCACGGGCCCTTTGTGCTCTTCCTTTGCTCCAAGCGATCCCTCCTGTCTTGCTGCTCCAGGTTCCTCCTTGTTACTGTCCTGATCCAGCCTCTCCTGCTGCCTGTTGAGGAGCTGCAGCGTTACAGTCTGAAAAACAGAGAGAACACAGGTTACACCCCAAACATAACCCACCACAGATCTCAGCATCATCTTCTGCTGGGCTGCCTTGGCACTCACAGCAAACGTCTGCTCCACAGGTAATTCAGACTCACAAGGGAAATCTGCATTTTCAGCCCACAACTGGTTCTGTCACAGCCATCACCCTTTCTCTTTTATCACTGTCGTACCTTAATAGTGTTCATGACAACTCCCAGAACCGTCCTGCCACTGTAGGTCTCCTCCAGCTCAAATTCACCCCGAAGGGACTGAAATACACTGTTCATTATCTTCTTAACCTGGAACAGAGCAAGACAAGGAGATGATTCATTAACATGTGAAGCACTGGACTCAAGATGAGATAATTCCCCAGGTGAAGGGACAATAAACCCAAATACACACAGTTCGTGTTCAGAGAATCCACTTTTCAAATCAGAAATTCCAGTACCAGAGCAGAATACACCACACCATTTAATTTAGAAGCATCCCTGTGAAACTGAGGTAAGTGGCACAAACTCAAAGCAGACAACACTTACTTCTTATAATTCTTCCAATTTATAAATCTAAACTTCTAATCTTAACTTTTAACCTAAGAATCAAGCAACAAAGTGGGCAAAGGGAAGAGCACGTCCTTTCCTCCTCTGCAGACCCTGCTACCACAGAGCTTCTGTGGAGAAAACCATGTTTATCCTTCTCATCTCTGCTCAAAGAGAATTAGCTCAAGGCAAATAGAATAGATTTGCTTATTAAGGAGAAATACTGGACAGTCAAGCTCACTTCTTCTGTGAAGTCTGCAGGTGAAGAGCTGTCCCGATCCTTCTCCAGGTCTCGGATGCGTTCCTCATAGCGAGCCTTCAGCACCACAACATCAGACTGCAGGGCTGAATACTGCCAAAGGGAAACCAAAATCAGAACAGCTCACAGAGCCCACACAGTGAACCCTCTGATGGGTGGGTTATCTGGAAACTGCTGAGTGGAGTTTTAAGCAGAGCTTTGATAGGGAGCTGCAAAAGATTTGGCTGAAAGTAACAGCACCAAAATAAATACATCCAGCCAAGCCAAAACCTTGGAGAACCAGAACCACTTGCTCTTCAAGTGACACCAAGAATGGGGACAGCATTACTGAGATCCCAGTGGCTGAGACTCATCACTGGAAGCAACGTGAAGTTATTCCTTCTGGAACCCACGTTCTTATCACTGGACACAGGCAGCCAGAGGCCAGTGATCACTGCACTCCAGTTGACATTCAGCTGCTGTGGTATCCCCTTTACCTTCTCTTTGATAGGCTCCAGTTGCTCCAAACGCTGCTGGAACTCTGACAATTTTTGCTCCTCTTCTTTTTTCGAGTGTTTTAGAGCCGCAAGCTGAAAGACAAGAACCAGAGCCCACTGGTTTACAGCGTCACCCACTTAAACACCTTCTGCACAAAACCAGTGCAGACAAGCAGAAGAAATGGTAGTTGTTGCTTTAGACTGAGGCTGACATCACCTTGGCTCTCCCTCACTCAGAAGGGCAGTAAGAAATTCACTGGCCCACCAACCCAACAGATGCAAGTACAGACACATCCCATGGACAACACCAAATTCCACAGCAGTCAAGAAATTAAAGAGACAAGGCATAATTCGGTGGGAGAGGACTGTTAGTTGTACTTACAGGTTATTTAGCATGACATCTCAGCAAAGAACAGCCCTTTACCTTCTCTTCCAGCTGGGACACCTGCTGCTGCAGGGAATCTCTCTGCTCACACACCTCCCGGTACTGTTTGAGATGCTGCTCCTTGGCCGAGGCCAGCGTACGTTCACACTTGGCTTCCCACTGGGATTCCAGCTCTGCCTGGATCAGTGAGATCTGCCCATCACATAAGAGAGACCCTTAGGAACACACACACAATCTGTATTTGCACAAGTGGCTGAAAGCTTGGGGCTGGACAACACCAAGGCTGGAATACCTGCACTGACACTGTCCCGCTCGGATCAATTCCAGCCATGATCCCCCTGGTCTGAAGATCTGGCTCACATTTCAGATCTCTGGGAATATTTCTAAGCAGTCTCCCTCTTACCAGCAGCCTTCTGCTCTTCTCTGCTAAGAACTCAATTTGGTGCCTCTCCTGTCCTCAGTTTGACACAGGCTAAGGCTGATACCACTGGTGCTGCACCAGAACTCTGCAGCCACACCGGTGGCCTGTGATTCCAGTCGGATAACAGCCAGCACCTCGCAGCCCTCCTGCCTACTGAAACCATGCACTTCCTCGGAGAGACATCACTGCAAATCCCAAAGTCAAAAGCAGGGCCAGTAAACACCAAAGAGTGTAAAAAGGCAATGACAAAGTGAACCTGTGTTACAGTCTCTCCCTAGAAGCAAGTGGATAACATTTTCATTCTTTCACTGCCTGAGCAGTTTTCATAGAATCACAGAACGGCCTCGGTTGGACCATGGAGCCCAACTCCTGTTCCTGCACAGGACAACCCCAACATTCACACTGTGGGGCTGAGGGTCTTGGACAAATGCTTCTGGGATATTGTCAGGCTGTGACTGCTTCCCTGGGGAGCTGTTCCAGGGCTCCACCACCCTCTGGGAAAAGAACCTTTCCCAATGCCCAACCTGACCCTCCCCTGGCCCATCTTCCTGCCATTCCCTCAGGTCCTGTCATTGGTCACCAGAGAGAAGAGCTGAGTGCCTGCTCCTCCTCCTCCCCATGTGAGGAAGCTGTGAACTGCTGTGAGGTCCCCCCTCAGTCTGCTCCAGGCTGAACAGACCTTCAGCCTCTCCTCATACGATTTCTCCTCCAGACCCTTCCCCAGCCTTGTGCCCTCCTCTGGACACCCTCCAGTAGTTTGATCTCCTTTTCATACTGTCGCACCCAAACCTGAACACAATATTTGAGGTGGGACTGCCCCAGTGCAGAGCAGAGCAGGACAATCACCTGTTTCATTACTGTTTCTTAACTGCAGGTTCCTACAAGTCCTCCAGACTCCTGCTGGAGGAGCTCCCATGACTCCTCACCTGCTCTGTGGCTGCCTGGTCAGTCGAAGTCCGGGCCTTTTTCAGCAGCTGCCGAAGCTTGTCCAGCTCCTGCTGATACGATCTGCGTATTTCTTCCATCTCTTCCTCTGCCTGAGCTCTCTCCGAGAGGGATTTCCTCTTCCTCTCTGCAAGATTCTGTGATACAGAATAGGACTGAGAATAGGCCAGACTGCACCCAAGGAGCTTCTCTTCCTTGTGCACAAAGCTTTGAGCAGAGAATTTTATCACTCTCAAATCAAGCTGAGGTTATTTTAGAGGTAGGATGGTTAACATATTACTGGCTAAGATATATAAATATATAAATCACAAAGCACAAAGGATCCAATAGCACAGGGATTCTTGTCTGCAGATGAGTCAAGATTCACCTAACTTGCATATTTACAAGCAAAAATGTTGGGTTAAATTTCAGCAAACATCTCTCTGGACATACCCTTTCCAGAGTCTCCTTTTCCACTCTCAGGTCTGTTAGTTCTTCTTCCAATGCTGCAATCTTCATGTCCAGCTGTTTGCGGCTCTGCTTCTCAGCTTTGAATCGAGTCTGAGTGTCCTCAGAGGCTTCTTGGAGCTCTGCAAAAATGCACTTTACTGTGGGTTTCGGCACGTATTCCAGGTTAGAGCATTTGGGGGCTGATAGGAAGGAACAGTGTCTCTTGCACAAGGGAACTGACAACAGAGCTTGCAGCTGCAGTGGGAACTAGAATTTATCAAGAGCTGCTTCTGTGAAATGGCAATGCTTTTATCTTAGCTTTTCAACCACTGAACAGCTCTGAGCCCTCTACAAGAGGCTGCTTCTGCAAAAGGCATCCCTGTGACACAGTGATCTTGTTTGTAGATTCAGCCCACTTCCCTTTTAGCAGAAACAAGGATGCAGACACCCTTCTGACATTTCAGGGCATCAATACCCTCTTCAATACCCTAGGGCAAGCAGGAATGGATACCCCAGAAAAAAGGAGACAGCTATGGCTTATAAAAAAGGAAGAGGAATGACACAAAGGAGCTCTCACAGAACAGGCACACGAAGCCTGACCTGCCAACTGTGCCTGCAGCTTGTCGAGCTGCGCCTCGTGGCGCTCCGCCTCCTGCAGGGCTGCAGAGAGCTGTCTCCGCAGGTCCATCTCCTTCTTCTGGTGGGCAGTCAGCTCCAGCTGCAGCTGGGAAACCTGTGCTGTGGCAGCTGCTAACTCCTCTGCAACCTTGGCCTGGATCACAAAACAGGGTGGGGAACAGGAAGTTTAAAAAAAAAAAGGATAAATGGGCGTAAAGAGGCACCAGAACTGTTCTCACAGGAAGAGCTGATGGGTACTGGAGACCTTAGCAGGGAAATGCTGGGATCCAGCACCTCAGACATTTCCAGACTGAAGTGGTCATGATAACCTGATTGCCACGTTATGGTGAGTTGCTTGTCTGTAACCCATCCAGGCTCACTAGAAAGTTGCACAAGGTCACCCAAAACCTCACAGTTCAACTCTCAGTTTTCCTGAAAAGCTTACATGTGTTTTTAAGACCAGTACCAGCACCTGAGGGCCCTGCTCTGAGTTTTCAGGCTATGACAACATCTCTTCAAGTAAAAGCCTGGGCTCCAACATGCAATAATCTTCAATAAGCTTATAAATCACTGAAAAGCCACACAAAATGTAGGCTTGTTCCAACCAGCACCTTCCCTCCAGAGCTCCCAGCATGTAGTCACCCTGTGGTTCACTGCACAGGCAAGGCAGTTGGTCTGGAGCACAGTTCTCACCTTAATTTGTTGACCTGTTTAGATTTTCTATTGCTCAGTGACTCATGGACAACCAGGTATGAATCCAGCTTGCTAGACAACTTGGAAATGTGTTATGGGAGGTTCAAGACAAAGACAAAGTTCACATTCCCAGTCTCACTGCACGACACAGACCTCAGAGGAGTCTCTGCAAAGACAGAACTGCACCGGTTTGAAAACCTCACTCGCTGCAGGGGATGCCTGAACAGCTGCTCTGCCTTTGCCCACGTTCAGATTCCCAACAGGCCATCACGTTTGTGTGACAGTTAAATTCCCCTGAACTCCAGTTCCTCCCAGAGCCACCTCTGCAAGAGAACTAAAGACTACGACCACTGCCTCCTGGCAGAGAAGAACTAAAAGCAAAATTGTACCAGCTATGGTGAGGATGAATGTGTGCTGACCTGGAGGGCTGGGAAACTACACCATTCATTTTAAAAAGGAGCAGCATTTCCACAGGGACTGGCTAAAGCCAAATCTGCTTTCCTCTTATGCTTCCATAAACGTCTCATTGCAGTCCAGGATACGAACACTTGGCATGCTAAAACCAAACCAAACCCCACGGCACATCTCTAAAGGTTATTCTTAAACTTGCCTTTGCATTTACAGCACATAAAGAAAGAAGAAAAGGAACACCAGGAACTGTTATCAGAATTAAACTTCTGCAGTGAGTGCTTCCTGTCTATACTTGCTTACCTCCAGCTCTTGGGTACAAAGAAATCGTCAGAGCAGATACAGATCACAAATATCTGATCATGTCCTGCTTCTCCCACAGGGGAGGTGACACGAGCAGCGAGGGACAAAGTTCTCTGAAAGGGCTCCCCAAGAGAGAGGCAGTCAATGGCTACACCACCAGTTATCAAACCCTTTTCCAAGTTGAAAATCTGTGCTAATTCAAGATCTGAGACAATTCTTTGAAGAGGCAGCTGAGCTGGCACTACCTAGGGCAGAATTACCCATCACCTACACAGTCAGCAGACACTGCCTCACCTGGTCCCAGCCCCGATCCACCGGCAGCATGTGCTGGGAAGAGAAAGCAGCAACAGGAAACAGGAAGAGTTAAGAACACCACTTGAAAGGCAGAGGTATTAATCATCATCAGAAAAGCAAAACGCTTCATTACAAGAGCCTAAGGCACACCAGAGTAGCCTCTAAATTATCCAAAGAGCTACAAAAGCTCAGACAGAAAAAGGCAGCGAAGCCTGGCTTAAAAAGGAAGAATCTGAAGGGATTTGTGCAGGCACATTACACACCATGGATGTAGGAGTGGTCCTACACATGAGAACCATTTCACTGCACTGGAGATGTGGGGCATTACTGATCCTCAGGGAACAGAAGCCTGTGATGTGCTGTGCTAGGGGCAAGGGTCTGTAACACAAAATCAGCAAGGCACTAACACCTCTTCTCAGTGATCCTGGGTGCAGATGCCTGGCCTGCACCACAAAATAAATGGTGAATCCCTATTTTTAAGCAAGGAATGGATAAAATAGCTTAAAATTCTTTTCCCTGATCCTGTCTGTTCATAGTGATCTCAGTAATTGCAGTCACAGAGCAAGCTAGGGGAGATAAAAGGAAGAGGGAGGAATACCAGCCTTCCTATTTACAGTCACTCTCACAAAACCAGGGGAAACCTTCTCCAGTGCAAGCCATGGCTTTTCTGGTCTTAGCCTGAAGTCTGTTCATATCACGGTGTTACCACCTCGGCAGTGCCTGTGGAACCAAGTGGAGTCCTAGTGAAGATGAGGTCCAAAAGATTCCTGAAGATCCTATCCTACATTTCCAAAAGATGCCTCTTTCCCAGGTTATTTATCACACAAGCTGGATGTTATGGCTCTTGGACAGAAAGGAACTTATTTCAATCTGGCTCATTCCTGGTCAGAACCTCTCACACTTCCTACAGGCTATCGGTATGTGACCTGGGCTCTCTTGGCAAAAGACAGTCTTCCCTCTCTGCCTGCTCACTCCAGCACACAATTACAGCCATCTATTGCTCTGTTCTCTACTGAACTGGACAGAGTAAGACAACCCAGCAGGGAGCACGCTGCAAGACTGAACTTGGTGTAATTTAAGCCAGCCCCCCTGGGCTGGGCTGTCGTGGTGGAACTACCCAAATCCATTTAACTGCTTTGAAAGCAATTTCCTAATAGCCCCTTTCACAGAAGCAAATTACATTATCAGTAGAAACAACCAGCTTTTGATTATTGTAAAACAAGTGCAATGAAGAAATTCTAGCAGGAAAGAGTTTTTGCTTATCACTACATTCACTCAGTTAAAACTTCTGAATTGTCAGAACAATGACATAAATGAGGTACATTTTCAACCCAAAAGTCCTGTGATACACAGAATTCCTGACCATATAACAAGTAACATATACCTAGGGTTCACTTGGTTACCCGAGTTAACCAAGTTCCCAATAAATCAGACACTTTCCTGTAAGTTAAGACTGTTCAAGCCATGACAGCATAAAGAAAGATCTATGTTGACATCCTCTGTGCTGCCTTCCTTACAAAAGCCATGAAAACATTCAAATTATTTCTCAAAACAGCTTTCAAAACACAAGTCAGAACTGCAGTTGTCTTGTAAGAGAACCGACTTCAGCTCTGATTAAGGCTTCAGTGTGTTTTAGTGCAACAAGCAGCCCCTTCCTGGCTGCAGCCAGAGCTCCATGGCTCTGCTCACTGCCACCATTACCTTCTCCTGCTCTGCATGCAACACTCTTGCCTGTGTGTTTTCATTTGTTGTTTGCAGTGAATGGTTCCTCTGCTCCATCAGCAAGTTACTTTGTTCGACGTATCTGCGAAAGGGGAAGGGAAATGCCTGAGCATTTACATAAATACATGACTTGAGGCAAAAGGCTCAGATGGAAACAGTGGTATTTCAAAGCAGTTTTCCCCATGACAATTCCCACACAGTTTTCCATGATGCCCTGCCCTAAAAGACTGATCTCAAAAGGGTGAGATGGGTGTGCCTGGCGCAGCAGAGATGGTATCAGTTTGGACAAGTGCTTTACCTCTTTGCAACAGGTCTAATGTTCCTATGGCACAGGCGAGAGTTTCGATAACCTGATACCCACTGGCCTTTGCCACTTCCTTAAACAAGTTATTCCTTCCTTAAACAAGCTATTCTCCTTCTTAAATTGAATGGAACCGTAAAAAGCTCAAGTAAAATAACTCTCAGCAGCCAACCAAGTGTATCCATAGAAGAAGGCAGGAGGGGGTTTTGTCCATCTTTTCCACATTCACACTTCCTATAATCCACAGTTTTGGAGATAATGGCCTGCGGGGGTGGGGGGAGAAACCCACCCTTTTAATGACTTAAAACCAATTAAAAACATCAGAAACTGTCACTGTCCTAAAGAGCACCCCTCCTGGCTATGCTTAACCAAGTGGAAGCTAGAAACTCTTTGCAGCTGAAAAGGCTCCCAGTCCTTACCTCTGATTCCGCTCAATCAACTCGCTGATCTTCTCGTTTTGCTCCTCAATCCGACTGCTCTTCTCAAATATCTCTTGCTTCAGTCTCTCATTCTCCTAAAGCACAGCCCAGCATCAATATTCATATTCACCTTACTCAGACTTCCTTACAACAGCTCTTAAACCTTTGTTCTGTACAGAGGCAGTACAGCGTTGGACTTATCCCCTTCAGTGGTAACACCACGGAAGGTGCTGCGCTACACCCAGTGGGAATCCCAGCACAAGAAAGCAGTTGCCAAACCACATTTTAGAGAATATTGAGTCTGGCTGACTTTTTCCACCTACAAAACTCAAGATTGTAAGGCTGATGCCCAGAAAAAGTACAAAGCATCAGACTAAATAGTGGAAAATAGAAGTAGGTGGTTCTTAAAACACAGTACTTTAGCTGTGAAACTCTGTTCTGCAAGATGCTGTGGGTTAATTCTGTAATGGTTTAAGAGGCTGATTGTGTCTCACACAAACCTTTTCTCAAAGCCTATTAAATACCAATATATCAACTCAGAAAGCACCCAAACCACAAACTGCTGAGAAGAGTTTTTGTGAGGGGAAGAGGGTGGAAGTCATTGTGTAGCTCATGCTCTTGCCAAGGCAGGTGTTTTTGGCCATGCAAAAATAGAACACATGGGTGGATGGACATTTAGGTCAAATCTGTACAGCTATATTCAGTAAGAATAACACAGAGGAGGGCTCCAGTTCCTCAGAAATAGTTAGATAAGGCTGGCCATGCTCACCTGGATTATGCGTTGGATATTGCTCATGATCATAGAGGCTTCCATTGTAACAGAGGAGATACCAGGCAGCAGCGAGCTGTTACCAGCATTCTGTTTCTTCAACTCCTCCACCTGCAGGAATAAGCCATTCTTAAGCCAGCTGAAATGGGTTTACAGACATCAGACATCTGCAAAGATCCATTTCACTGCCCCATCGGCTCAGCTGTAGGGTATCTACTACCATATCAGCTGTGACACCTCCTGAAGGGCAATGAATGTCTCCAAACACAAGGCATTATATGATATTTAAGACAGGAAGAGATAACACCTTCCCCCCAAGCCTAGTCTTAGCCTTTTCCTAGTGGCTGAACTGCTGCCACTTCAAGGTCTGATAATATTTCAGTCTTCACCAAGTTAGTACCTCACTGACAAACTTAATGCAGGTGTTAAAATAGAGCCAGCTCCTCAGGCTACACCTGGAGAGCACAGAGCATTTAACAAGCCAGTTTATGTCACACAGTACCTGGGCAGCCAGGTGATCCATTTTATCCACCACTTTGCTAACAGCCATTCGGATTTCAGTGTTGTGCTGCCGAGCTTCTGTCATCAGAAAGGAAGTAACGTCCCCAGGTGCTTGAACAGGAAGAGAGATCCACAGTCACAAGGGGAAAACACTGGCATACAGACACAACAAAACCACAGCTTGGCAGTTTGAAGCCTGCTGGATAGGTCAGCCACTCTCTCCTGAGAAACAGAAGGGACATTTTATCTGGAAAACTAATAATGTAGTTATTTTCCAAATAACAAGAACAAGCTGGTTTGTGACTACAGGAAATTCCTGAGCCACAAGACAGTGCTTAGGTCAACAAGAGGGAAGCCTCCAGACAGACCAAGAGCTACTATTAAAGAATAGGAATGAAGGCTGGCTTCTGAAAATTTGAACTGAAAAACCATGCTGCAAGAAAGGTTCAGCTATGCTCTAGTCTTCACCAACAGGGATTACCTCAAGGGTTCTTTAAAAGCCTTTAGCCCTTCTTAGGTTGCACCTTTTTCTGTGCTGCTCCTCTCACTTAATAAGGGCCCTTACATCTATGCTTAAATTGTTGCCCTGGCTGGTAGGATAGCTGTTCACTATTTCAGTTATATTTATAACTGGAAGCACCAGCTATAAAATACCTTCAGTAACTCACATCCTCACATTCCATCTGCTTTCACACTGCATAAAAGATGGATATTTAATAGGAAACATTTGCCCCTAACTGGTATTAAGGAATAGAAATTTGTGAAACAGAAGCATTAGAGACAGGATGAATACATCTGGGGATGCTACCAGTGCCCCCTAAATCACTGTAAACATTTCACTGTAGGTGAAAGCATGTCCTTTTTTAAACATACCTTGATAATGTGCAGGATACATCTGTCCTACAGGCTGGAGTTGAGACGCCGAGGCAGCAGTTTGGGGATAAGCAAATGCCATTCCTGGATACGCCTTGGGGAACGAGTGCAACAGATCAGAACGTGTTTTGATATTCCACACATGCCCACACTTCAGTGTTTTTTATGTTTTAAGCCCCAGAGCAAGAATGGTATTTGGAAAGGGAAAAAATAATTGGAAAGAAGGAAAAAAAGAACTGGGGAAGGAACACAAAGCCACTTGTCTTTTGAGGCACCACAGCTTAATGAGCAACCTTCGTCACTGATGTTTAAGCAAGAGTGTGTTACCTGTGTTTGTGAGAGGCAAAGATCAGCGTGGGAACAGCTGACAGAGGTGCAATAACCTGAAGTCATGCTAACTTGAACACAAGGCCATTCCTAGGACAGACTCAAACAGCACAACTCGCCCACAGCTCTCCTGCTCAGCGCTCTCAAGCAGCCACACAGACTGAAGAACGCGCGAGGCGCTGAGTGCCTCGCTTACCTCAATCCCCTCTCTCAGGCAAGGAAAAAAATTACAGTACAACTTGGGCCAAGTTCTTACAGGAATTCAGGACACCAGGGCCAAACATTCAAAACAACACATCCAAATCACTGTCAGATTGAAACTTCACTTTAATGACTTGTTTCCGTTTCACCAAACACAAAAGTCTATCTTCTTTTTATCTTGTTACTTGTCACAACTTTCTCATTTTCATACAAGGAAAATGCAAAGGCAAAGCAATGCACCAGGCTTGTTTTGTTTAGTTTGTGCCTTTGGTTATTTTATTTTTTCCACATGAAGTGTTTGCATTCATTATCAAATATTTTCTTCCTCTGCCTGGACTCTTTAAAAATAAAGAGAGCTTCTATGCAGCACAGGCCACTAATTTCCACACCCTCCAAAAAATGAGCTAGGTGAAAACAACACAGAAACCACAGGGTAATAAGCTTAGTTTTAGCTGTGTGCTCAAGTCTTCACTACCTGATCTGGCAAATACTTTGTGTTAAGCCCCCAAACTTCCCTTGACAGCAAGCAGGTTGCATCACTCCACAGCAGCAGCAGCACAAGACTTTTGAAAGGATTATTATTCTGCTGGATGAAAACCCCTGACCCACAAACACGTTAAGTGTGCAAATGATCTCTCTCAGAAGCACAGACCATGACCAAGAACAGTTTCAATTAAAATGCTTTATTGTATCCACTACAAAAGTAGATACTAAAAGCCTCCTTCATTCAACTTCAAGAAGCCATCAATAGGCAGAAAATTTGCCCTTTTTCATTAAATTCTAAGAGGCATGTGAGGGAAACCTGAGAATGCCAAAGAGTATCCCAGGAAGCAGCCTGGGAATCTCATCCTTACTGCTACAGAGGCCTTGCTCCCAGCAATGGAGAGGACAGTACAAGTTATCAGAAAGAACAGAAGTGCCAATATTCTCCTTGATTTCACTGGTACCTGAAAACCCTGTGCTCCTCCAGGCAGAGCTGAATGAGCCTGCATTGTTGCTGGTATTAAAGCAGCAGAAGATATCGGGGGTGTAGAACCAGATGGTTGAGGTACTGAAAGAAAGGAAAAAATTCAGCATGTTATAAAGTGAAATGGCCAAAAGTGTCACTAAAGGGACAAAAATTTAACACAAGTCTGACTGCAGTCTTTTGAAAATTAATTATGGCCAAACAAGCAATAAAAGGTCAAGAAAAGCCATCTTTCACAGGAATTTCACTTCTAGCTACACTTAGACCACCTCTTTTTACTCAAACAAAGGTGGCCTTGAAGTTCACCAAAAGCTGCTGCTTCTTTTCACCTTCCCTTGGCAGCGCCTACAGGAAAGCTGGGGAGGGGCTCTTGATCAGGGAGTGCAGGGATAGGATGAGGGGGAATGGTTTTCAGCTGAAAGAGGGGAGATTGAGGTGAGATCTTAGGGAGAAATGTTTTGCTGTGAGGGTGGGGAGGCCCTGGCCCAGGGAGGCTGTGGCTGCCCCATCCCTGGAGGTGTTCAAGGCCAGGCTGGATGGGGCTTTGAGCCCCCTGATCCAGTGGGAGGTGTCCCTGCCCACGGCAGGGGGGGTGGAAGTGGATGGGCTTTGAGGTCCTTTCCAATCCAAACCGTTGTATGATTCTGTGATGTTACTCTGACTCTAAAGACAGCTCTGCTGACCACCAGCTGACATCACATTGCATCATGGGAAGGCGAGTCAAGCCCACTCCAGAGCTGTGCATCCTCTAAAGCCCTTCACTCTTACTTCCATCATTCTCAAACAAAAAATCTTCTCACTGAGAAAGGATTTGTACCAGTCCCCTTTCCAAAACACACGTCCTTAGAAATCTCAGTGCCACTCCAGCACACAGATGACAGAGCAGCTCATGCACTGTGGCTGCTCCTCCTCAAGCAGTAACTTCTGCACAGGATCACAAGGACATGCTCCAAGTCTTGTGATTTATGAATTAGTTTACCCATGGAACTTTGGATCAGCAAGCCTTATTAGAAACTATCTATCAGTTCTAGAAAGGAGCCCTCTATTTGCTTAGCCCTGGAATCTGAAGCCTGCCTGGTGTTTCTACAGTCCCAGGCCCACCAACACATTACCTTGTGTCGACACTGTGGGCAGCACCACGTGAGCTGGCTGCGATGGTCTCACTGAAGGTGGAGCCACTGGTTGTGCTGTCCCTCTCAGTGTATTTGGATCCTAAAAACATTTCTGCATATTAGAATGAGTGAACAGTTTGAACCCAAGATGAATTGAGAGTAGGTGTTACCCAATAAAGTAGAAGGCAACAGTGGAATCATTAAATCCTTTGCCACAGAAAGGGCATACGCTTTCCCTGTGCAGAGGGGGAGACGTTGCTATGGCCTCCACTTTAAGGAGCTCCCACTGTAGAAAAAGCATGAAAAATGTCCCATTTATGTGACTGGTGCCATACCTCTATTTCTGAGTCACTGGAGTCGAGCTGACTGCCTGCTGTCCCAGCAAGGAAAGGCAGCATGGGCTGTCCCATTTTAGCCATCCGAGAGATCAGCTTCGCCTTCGCTACATCTGGATTCTAAAAGAAATGTTTGCAGTTACTCCTCTGCCTCCTAGCACAGGCTTTTCAGACATTACAGACACATCTATCAGGATTAGAATCTTCAAATCACTGACAATAATTACAGCTCTTCCAATTTTTTCACTGGCTGTGTGAAAAACTCATTTTCAAGCAAACAAGATAACACAGTGGATTTGTTCATCTGGGCTGCTTTCTACACTCTCCATCTGGTATCACACCACTGTCGTTACACAGAATACCTATCCCTGCACAAAACACAGCAACAAGAAGAAAATTCATGAATTAAGGAAGCTGCTTCGCAGCTTTTTCTATCCTGAGGCAAACACACACAGTCTTTTGGGTAGCTGTTTAAATTTTTACTGAATGTTCTGATTACTCCTTGTCATCCATTTAAAATTTGCTCATTTATCCAAGACAACAACTGGCCTTGTGAGTAGCCACGTGGTCAAGGTAACTTCGTATTAAAGCACAGGAACTGGGGCTGAGGTTCCTCATGTTCTGGTGACCCCTTTGAAAACCAGGCCCTTCTCTGCTGTGAGGTGAACTTTTGAGAGTGCTGTGCGTGCATGGTGTTCACTTTTTTATCAGCAACACTGAATGCAGAGGGGAAGCAAACCCACCTTCCCTACTTAAGGCTTCAAATTAGTTATGAAAAAGCACCACTTACTGCTAGCTGCTCACTGATGGAGTTGGACTTGGCCCGGACAGCCGGCTCCCTGAAAAGCCAAACAGATGTATGTTGATATTGGAGATGAACAAAACCCCCTAAAACGTAAGACTGACACATTGGGTTAATTTAAACAACAAATCACAATGTAAAATTTGTAATTAAACAATTCAGCCATTACCCAAGACCAATTTATGACTACACTGCCACCTAAGAATGCTGTTGAACCCATAGCTAATCACGCTACAGCTCAGTAACATTGCAGAGGAATGGACTTCTTTCACCTGTGCCCATTTAAATCTGAGAGTCAGCATTCAGGAAGAAAGCTTCCTGCAAGTCTCTTGAGGAAGCGTTCCTCTGCCACCTGGGCGGCGCTCTGCTGGCACACAAGGAGCTGCATCTGCCCAGCGATGTGCTAACACAGCGTTGTGCCAGCTGTTTCTGAGCACTGCCTTCCTTTAACACAGCAAGGTGTCTGAGCTGTGCTGCTTCTTACCCAGGTTTTGGAGGTATTGTCGATGGAGGCAATAAACCAGCCTCTGCACAGAGGCCATCTGAGTTGGGAACAGGAGAAGGTGCGGCAGAATCCCTTGAACTAACGCTCAGTCCATCCGAACCAGCGCATTCCTTCACCAACTTCACCTTCAAAAGAACACAACAAACAAGATCTTTTCTTGGGTTCACAAATACGTTTTCAGCAACTTGTTTCCTTTTGATGACTTACTCCTGTGTCCAGCTCATGCACTTCAAGTAAAAGCATACAACTGATTCAGAACTAAAAGACCCAAATCTTTAGATCCTGTCATTCCTCGCTATGAGAATTTTGTTTTCCCAAGTGACTCACAAATAAGACAATGAAAAGATCCCAGGACAGTTAGAACAGACACATCTTGGTAAACAGCCTAGAGGCATTTTGGGGGTTTAGGGGTTTGGGGTTTTTCTTTTTTTAATTAAAGATACATAACTTCCTGAGGCATTTGGTTGGTAACAGTTTGAGCTGTAGTTCTCATGCCAACAGCAGGTTTTCACCTTGCAAACAGGCGTTGCCACCCATCAGCCACAAAACAGATGTAAAATCAACACCTGGCAGGAGGCACTCACCCGCCTGACTTCCACTTCAAAAACCAGAGTCGAGTCCGGAGGGACACGTCCAGGCACTCCCTGAGCCCCGTAGGCCCACGCCGGAGGAATAATGAGATACCTGCGGCCTCCTTTCTTCATCCCCATCATTCCTTCTTCCCAGCCCTTTGGTTTCCAGAGACAACAACAAAAGAGAAAGGGAACGGTTTGATCAGTGATGTTACAGTTTCTTTTGGTTACACTGATTAAAACTGCTTCAGGCACCAGTTATAGAAGATTCCAGAAGAGAGATTCTTGTAAAACCTTATTCATTACGAGTCTGCAGCACTAAATCTTGGTCTTGCAACAAGTCATAGTGGTCAATCATGAATTGCAATAAAACTTAAGAATAAAAATGCAGCTCTTGATATGTTCTTTCCCAGAATCAAACAGATACAGCAATGTCAGATGAAGGCTGGAGACATCCAGCTCTCAGTATGGTTACAGACCTGGTTCAAGTTTTAGATATTGTAGCTTACACAGCTATCATGGATCACACTGATACCCTGGAGAAAAGAACTGTGTGCACAAATTCTGCAGTTGCAGGGCGCACAGTGGTGACCTCTCTCAGCATTCTGGGACAGAGCAGGACTCCAGGTCACTGAGAGAACAATTCTGAACTGCTATGGTTATATTCGCAGAGCACCCACAGTGAACAGACGCAGAAATCAGAGCAATGCACACTGTCAAGGGGATGCCAGCATTTAACAGTGTGAGTACCACAGCCTTCAATAAGATACAGGTTAAACAAAATAAAGTAGAAAAATAGCACATCTTCAGTAAAGACCAACTATAACAGGTCATAGATGAACTATTCCGGTAACGGAAGCGACCTTAACAAAAAAGCATCTCTGATTCACACCTGACTTTATGGAATAACTTAAGGGAGTACCACAGCACCTGGACTGAAAAATGATGACAGTCAAACCCCTCAGTTTGGTTTAGAGGGTCAAACCACTCCAGGCAGTATCTTCCACTGGATCACCCTAGAACGTGTCAGTTTTCTTCACCCTCCCATCCCTTCTCCTGGGTGTGGTGTCAGAGCTGTCTGATGCTCTGCTTCTAAGGCACAATGAGCAGGGAGGAAGCTGAACATGTTCTCAAATTGAAATCTTTTAGAGACAGGGTTCCCTGAGACCAAGGTAATGGCTTAAATGACTTCCAGAAAAAAAAAAAGACAAAAAACCACCCCAAACCTCAGCTCTTCAAAACAAGGAGCTTCTCTTTTACCCAACAGAACAACTTCTAACACAGGCACCGAGAAGGAGACTTGGCTATGTTAAGCAAATTAAGAAGAAAATAAAGCTTGAGTGAGTCACTGTAATAGTGTTTTCTATCAAATGAAACACATAACAGAAATAGTGTCTATGAATCCTGAAGATCTTCAGTAATTCAAAGCTCTGAGACTTCAGTTACTATAATGAAGTGCCAGAAGTCCTACCTTGATGACCTTTCCAGATCCCAGCTTTAGCCGCAACAGCTTGTCTTTGTTAACATTTGAGTCAAACACCTGCAGAGATGAACAAAACCACAAAACCCATACAATTCCCAACTGTTTCGAGCTTCTGAACACTATTCTACATACCCTATAAACTCTTACAGTCTCTTATGTGCTGTTTGCCACTCTGCTAATTCCAAAATTAATTCTCAGACCTACGACAGAGCATGGTCAGAGCTTCCAGTCCATCACACAGTGTGATTTCTTACAGTGAATATTAGCTGGAGACTCAGACTTCAAAACTGCTTTGAGCTTGATGGCCAAGACAGGACCAGGCCCAAGTAAATCAGTACACAACAGGCTTATATCAAACATTGTCTAGAAGCTCTGCATATTACCTAAGACACACGCAGCTGAACAACTCTTTCAGATTAGAAACTGCATACCACTGGTACATAACAGACGTGTGCCAGGCAAACCAAGAAAAACAAAACATCCCCCAAGATGAAAAGCAAAAAGCCCTTCTCTATAACAAAAAGATTCAGCTGCAGATGGATGCAAATGCAAACCCCTTTGCCATGAACACTGCTAATAGTAAAACCAGCAGAAGTGTTTTAAAGGTCAACATCAAAGCATTCTTTTACTTATTAGCAAGCTGGATTGGACACAGCTGTAGGGGATGTAAAAGCAATCTCCCTGTTAACATTCAATGTGCTTTGTGTCAGACAAGGCCCTTCTTGATCACTTCTTCAAGCCATTTCCAAAGGAGCACAGCAGCTTCACTGCCCCTTCTCACCATTTTCACTAATATTAATATGTGAGAGTGCCTATGACAGCTTCATCACCTCCTCCTGAACAGTAATAGAATCCCTTCTTTTTCTACAGGTAACAGATACAATCTCATTTATGGTGCTGTAAGTGACTGAAAAAATGCCTTTAATGTGAGCACCAATGCCAGGGTGCCGATTCTTCCTGGAACTATCACACTTGCTTTGTATTAGGAGGCAGAAATGTGTTTACCTGTCCAAGTCCATTGTTCTGGAACAGCCAACCTGTATAGGCAACCTCCAGGGAGTCTCCTCCTTCGACCCCCTGCCCCTCTCCAAGGAGGAGATCCTGGAAGAGGACAGCATCGAGCCCTGGGGAACTGTTGCATTTGGCAATGCACACCTGCAGAGGGAAAGCCTGTCAGTGTCTCCCTTTAACAGAGTGAGTTCTCCTGTGACTTGTTACAGATCTGATCCCTTTCTTACTGCTGTGATTGAGCCCAGGTTACAGATGTGCCTACGAGATCTTCCACATTGCCTTGGGCTGAATTTGGCTGAGCTATTGACTTAAACACCCTCTGCTCTACAGAGCTGTTGTGCTTGAGAATCCTGACTAGAAATCCCATTGGAAGGATGAGGCTCCCTGCCTCAGAGAGGGCTGTGAACAAAACTCAGCCAAACCAGTAATGTAAAAACCCAGAGTTAAACTTAAATGAAAAAGTACAACTCTGACTTAAAGCCTTTCAGCAACAAGAAGCTCTGAGATAGATCTCAATTTGCCTGTTGTTCTAAAAGGCCAGCAACTCACCCCTTGCACAAATGGAGTAAGCAGTTACCTGTTTACTGAAATCCATTGCTGCCTTTTCTGACTCAAACATGATGGACCAGTTTTGCCTCTGATCATCATAGAACGTGCTGTAATTGTTGGGTTGAACCTGCGGCAAAGGAAACCAGCCCTCTGTGATAGAGGAAACAACACATCCAACTACAATAAAAGAAAATCCACATCCAAAAGAGTCTTAAAGCAAGAGCTACTGAAACTAAGCAGGAGGAATCCTGCTGTATCACCACCCAAGTTCAGAATGCACAAATCAGCTCTTATTTATGCTCATTACTGTGGAAGAACTACTGCAGCTCAAACACTTCAGCAAATATTGAGCTCTTCATAAATGCTGCAGCCTTCACAAAATGGTGAAAGCTTTCACAAGCTCCTTTGAGGCTGGGTTTTATGATATGTACTGAGATCTTTAAGTGTGAGTAATCTCCTTTTCTTAAGTATTGAACATTCTCAGAGTTCCAGCATGGATTGGAGGAGTCACTCTGTCCTTGCTTCTAAAAATCCATGTAGTAGCTGAGTGCATAACCCATTAATCTCCGAAAATGCACTTATAAAGCTAAAGCAAACTATCATCCTGGTCAGAAATTGGGACTGGAATTCTATTTCAGAATAGAATTTCTATCTATCAAACAAAGAAATTCTATGTCACCAGATGACAAGCTACAAGCAGCAAATCACCACACTGATTTTCTGTAAAACTGGCAGAGAACAGAACTTGCTAAGATCCCATTTTAGCGCTTACAACGCTCCAAATTGTTCTGATGAGCAGGAAAATGCTGACTGAAACATTTCTGAGAGAAAACACTTCCCTGCTGTCATTTCCTCCTGCTGGCTCAGCTGTAGGCTCTCAGCCACTTCACTACAAATCACTTGTAAGAGGTATTTTGTTGTTTCTATCCATTGCAGGCCTGCAAAACTCAAAACATTCCTGTGATGCAGAGGTAATAATACACCTCCTGCAGTTTCACATTATGAAACCTCTGATGGAGCACCCTGCAGAAGGCAGACTGAACAGTCCCTTGTGCAGTGCACGTCAGGAGGAGGAGCAGAGCAGCGCTCTCCTCACCGTGACACCTCCTGCTGCATCAGCTGATGTCTCATCTCAAAGGCCATCATTTAAGGCTGAAGAAAGCACTTCAGAGGTAACTCCTGTTTCCTGGGAACAACACAGACCCCCTGGAAGCTTTCTCATCCAGAGTCTTACCGTGAGTACGAAGCCTGGATGGATCCTTGCAGATGCAATCTGTTGCTGCTGACTGATGTAAAGGAGGATTCTGTACTGGATTCCACAAGAAATTGCACAGGGAAGAAGAACAAACAGCAGAAACTCAAAACACCTTCAATTGTCACGTGTTCCATCAAATTCTGAGGCTACAGCATTTATTTGTCAAACACACTTTGCAGCAGCATCTTTGACAACACACAAGCTTTATTTAGCAACAGGAAACAAGCAATTCAAACTAATAATTTTGCAATATGCAGGATGTTTTCACTAATTCCACACTTTTCAGTAAACTGATGGTGCATTAACCCTTCAATGCATAAAACTCATAATACATGGTATACAGGTATAGAACAATGTAAAAGATTAACAGTAAGTTGGAGGGAACTTTCCAAGTACTAAACCACATGGATATAACATTATATTGAGATATTTGGCTCTACTAGACATGACCTAGGAAGGAAAAGTGTTCTCCCCTTTGTGTGCCTGTAGCAGCAGCTCCTTCACCCAACACAGCTTGGTGGGGAGTTATCCGCCATTCCCAGCCATGCTGGCTGGCAAAGGCACCCTGGGAAAGGCTGTGTTAGCATCATTCTGCCAGCCCTGTCTTTCCCACAAACCCAACACCTGAATATTTCTCAGATCAGTGACTTGGGAATTCATTTACAAAACTACCTTTTTTTTTTGCAACTTACTGAGAGGACACGAATTTGGAATTGGGGGCTACAAAGCACCATAAATACCAACATTAAGGACAGATCTGAGTATTCAAAGTATATTTTATACACATCAATTTACCAGGCACACCAGTGCTGTGTTCTTAGATGATTACTTGGGAAGGGGAGGTGGTTTTGATGCTGAAACAATGAAACTTGAGCAAAGCCTCTCTGTACTATCAGACAAAATTTTGCTTTATACTGTTTTGTGGTTTGTGACGCAGTTGTCAAAGACATCCTGAATAAATATCAAAAATATCACATCCAGAAACATCAGAAAAGCTGCAGCACCTGAAACATTGGAAAAAAAATATCTCAGGCACAAGCTGTAAGACATCTTACGAACTCATGGATTGCAGGAAAGAAAGATGGCACCAAGAAAAATGGCTGCACTAAAAGGAAACCCAGGCAGGCAGGAAGGTGTAAACAGCAGTGGAACCAAGACCTTCAGCATCAAAAGCAAAGACATTCTGTTGAGCTCAGGGAAATCCTGCCTCATACCAGCACACTCTCAGTATGAAGATGTTAAAGAAGTGAATGTTTCTCACCTCTTTAGCAGAGTGGTTCCCCACTACAGCGGCTCCGTATTTGCCTTGCTTCACGTACTGCCCATTTGTGCTGGAAGACAAGTGAGATGTTCAGCTGCAGCACCCTCCCTGCCTCAGACTTCTCTCTACTGTTTGTAGAATCACAGAATGGTTTGGATCAGAAAGGACCTCAAAGCCCATCCAGTTCCAACCCCGCTGCCATGGGTAGGGACACCTCCCACTGGATCAGGGGGCTCCAAGTCCCATCCAACCTGGCCTTGAACACCTCCAGGGATGGGGCAGCCACAGCTTCTCTGGGCAACCTGGGCCAGGGCCTCCCCACCCTCACAGCAAAACATTTCTCCCTAAGATCTCCTCTCAATCTCCCCTCTTTCAGCTGAAAACCATTCCCCCTCATCCTGTCCCTGCACTCCCTGATCAAGAGCTCCTCCCCAGCTTTCCTGGAGCCCCTTTCAGTACTGGGAGGCTGCTCTAAGATCTCCCCAGAACCCTCTCCTCTCCAGCCTTAACAAGCCCTACTCTTTAGATTTCAGGTCTCTCTCCTCGTTCCTAAACTATCTTAGCTTGAAGAAACTGCAATTTTCTTCCTTGCCCACAGGTTACAGGTGTTTACATTAGTTTGAGTGGAAGACTCAGGTCTGCCACAGATTCAGGACAAATAAGTTTTTACGTGATGTCAGATGGACAGAGATTGTACATTCAAGGGGACAGACATTCTACTGCTGTCACTCTGTGCTCACACCTCTGTTCTCCACGAGGGAACGTGTGAGCCGTAAGCACCTGACACAGCTGCTTGGAAGAACTGCAACGACCAAGCCCTCAGCCCAGCACACCCTGGAACACCCAAACATGGAACCTTCTGTTTCTTTGACCATGGCAAAAGCCCCAACTGCAGCACAACTGATGTTACATTGGAGCAGAAACTTGCATCGACCTGCAGCATCTGTACCATACAGAGAATTGTCTATAACCAATGCTCTCTTCCCACTCATCCACAAATATCTTCCCTCTAGGATTAGGTCTCAAACTCCTGGAGACACAAACTCTAACAGGGAATGCAGGGAACTGCTGCTGCACTTACTATCGATAAGCGTGAACCGCTGTGGCCACGAACACTGATGGAGCCGATGGAGCTGCTGGTGCCACCGGAGCCTTCGGGGCTGCCTGCCCTGCTGAGGAACAAAAACCAGGAGTACCTGTCACCAACATAGAACCACCACGTCTGCTGGCCAGTGACAATGCCCTGACACATTCCTTCCCCCAAGGAAAAACAACTCCAGAAGAAGGAAAAAAAAAAAAAACCAGAGTGACCTTTCAAAGTCCCCCAAGGTCATTGGAGTAAGGAGGGGATCAGAGGATAATGCCATTCTGGACAGCTCAGGGAATTATTTGCAGTGCTGCTCTTCCCAGAGGCCGGTACACACTCGAGACCAGTTCCTTACCAGCTGATGTCTGACCCTTCTTCGGTTGCTTTGGGGCCGTGTACTGGAAGAATTCATTCCCATGGCTTGAGACTGTTTGATCCAGACCAAAGAGAGAGGCCAATCTGGCACTAGGAAGAGAAATAAATTCCTTTACCTTATATAACTCAGGTTGTACAGATAACAAACACCATTATCATAGAATAATAAAATGTCCTGAGTTGGAAGGGACCCACAAGGCCCATCAAGTCCAACGCCTGACACCGCACAGGACAACCCCAACATTCACACCATGGGGCCGAGGGCCTTGGCCAAATGCTTCTGGAATATTGTCAGGCTGTGACTGCTTCCCTGGGGAGCTGTTCCAGGGCTCCACCACCCTCTGGGGGAAGAACCTTTTCCCAATGTCCAACCTAACTCTCCCCTGACACATCTTCCTGTCATTCCCTTGGGTCCAGAGAGAAGAGATCAGTGCCTGCTCACCTTTCTCCCCATGTGAGGAAGCTGTAGAGCACAATGAAGTCCCTTCTCAATTTCCTCTTCTCCAGGCTGAACAGACTTCAGCTGCTCCTCATATGACTTTTCTTCTAAACCCTTCACCAGCTTTGGGGCCTCCTTTAGACTCTCTCCAGTAGCTTTAGATCCTTTTTATCCTGCGGTGCCCAAAGTTGCCCCCAGTGCTCAAGGTGGGACTGCCCCAATGCAAGCAGAACAGGAAAATCCCCTCCCTCTCCTGGCTGGCAATGCCGTTGTTCTCTTGGTTGCCAGGGCGTTCTGTTGGCTCATGTTCCACTTGCCATCGACCAGAACCCCCAGATCTATTTTGGCAGGGCTGTTATCCAACCTCTCGCTCCCCAGTCTGTCTGTCCACCCAGGATTGCCATGTCCCAGGTGCAAAACCCAGCCCTTGCCCTTGTTAAACTTCATATGGTTGGTGATTGCCCAGCTCTCCAGTTTCTCCAAACACCTCTGGAGGGTCTCTCTGCCCCCAAAAGCATTAACAATTTCATGTTATCTGCAAACTTAGTTATTAAACCTTCAGGTCCTGCATCCAGGTTGTTTATGAAGATATTAAAGAGCCCAGGCTCTGAGTTACACCAAGTATAAGGCGTTTGCCATCACTTTGGAACGAAACACAAGGATGCCCGTTAAGCAGCTCTGCATTAATTAGCTGTGTAGTTGCGAAGAAGCGGAACTTTTGGATGGGTGAGTGGCTCAGCTGAGTTTCATTTCCTCAGAAGCGACCATTGGGCCTAAGCAGGGACTGAGGCCACACAAGGAGCCACGCGAACGGCAGGAAGATCTTCCAGGAAGGGTTAGGTTGGACATCAGAAAAAGGATTTTCCCCCAGCAGGCGGTGGAGCAAGGGAACAGCTCCCCAGGGAAGCAGTCACAGCCTGACAATATTCCAGAAGCACTTGGCTGATGCCCTGAGACCTACACTGTGAATGTTGGGAGTGTCCTGTGCTGGGACAGGAGTTGGACTCGATGATCCTTGTGGGTCCCTTCCAACTTAGAGCATTCTGTGCTTCTGTGACTTGGACTTGGCCCACCCTCACAGGCAAAAGCAGCCGAGAAATGAGGTGACAGCAGGGAAGCTGTCACAGGGAACCCACTCTGTACCCGGGTCTTCATTCAGGAAGCATCCAGGGTTCGGTTTTTCCCCCCTGTAACAAGGGGAGGGCCCCTCCGTTACCGGCTGATGGTCTAATTGCACAGGTCGTCCCTACCGCTTCCCCGTTTGAGGTTTCCTTGCTTCATCCCCACTCCCCGCACCGGAAGCCGAGGGGCCGATCCGGACCACGGACCGTGCCGGTCCCTTCCCGCGGGCACCGACCCGGCCCGGCCCCGCCGACCCGTGACAGGCCTGGCCGGGCCCCGCCTCTGTCTTGCCACGGCTCCCCCCCCAAGGCCCCGCCGGCCGCTCACCCGCTGCCGGGGGACAAGAAATCCGCGTCGTCCTCCTCCGCCGCCCCGAACATGGTCACGGGCCCGCGGCACCACCGCTGCGGTGTCGTAAACGCGCTGCGGGGCAGTGGAACGCTTTACGGCCGCGGCGGGACAGGACCGGGGCAGGCGAAGGCGGAAGGGCCAGCGCGGAGGGGGGGGGCGTGGTGTAGGGAGGGCGGAGCTTAACAGAGGGGGTCTGGCGGGGCGGGGTTTAGAGGAGGCTGCGGGGACTATGCGGGGGAAGGGTGGGGGACTCAAGGACAGGCTGGGTCCTCAGCGCACGGAGCGCTGATTGGTGAGTGGGACTGAGG